>CM045566.1:17123544-17129138 GCA_024721245.1 Mitragyna speciosa | reverse complement strand
CAATCCAATCTGATGTGAGCGGAAATGCCCCGGATGCGAATAACAATGTCTCAGCTATTCCAGTACAAAACCCCACTCCTCAATACCCAAAATACTCAGATGGCTCCTCCACCCCCAAACACTCAAAACCCTCAAATGACTATTCCAATCCCACCCAGTCCTAGACACACCCAAAACACTCTGAACCAACCACAATATGCACAACAAGCCAACCATTTCCCTCTGAACACTCAACCACTACCGAACCTCAACACACATCAATTTGTGCTAGACCCGGGGTATCAAGTAGGAGTGGATGTGGAGCCGTATAACAGGGATGAGAATCCAGGCATGACAGAAAAGGCCCTGTTGCGAAGATTGGAGAGATTCGATGATTTCATCAGAGAGAGCCAGGGATTGGATCGGTACGGCGGTTTGAATTACGATGATTTCTGTATGTTCCCTGATACTCAACTGCCTCCAAAGTTTAAGGTGCCAGAATTTTCTAAATACAACGGTGCTGGCGACCCTGTTGTGCACCTTAAGATGTTCTGCAACAAGTTGGGCAAGCCAACCGGGGATGAGAAATTGCCGATGAGGCTATTTGGAGAGAGTTTGGAGAAGGATGCATTAGAATGGTATTTGAAGTTGGATTTTTCAAAGATCCGAAACTGGACCGACCTCTCCCGAGCATTTATCAAACAGTATGAGTTCAACTGTGATTTGGTGCCGGATAGATTTTCACTGGTAGAATTGAAGAAAAAGCCCTCAGAAAGTTATGTAGCTTATGGGCAGCGTTGGCGGAGTGTGGCAGCTAAAGTAAATCCGCCAATTGATGAGAACGAAATGGTAAAATTATTTATCGATGCCCAAGACCCACCTTACTACCAGGCCATCGTAGGCTCAATTGAAAGACCTTCGCCCAGGTTATTGAGCAAGCAGAAGCTATTGAGAGAGGGGTGAAGAAGGGAAAGGTAGTAGACATGGCTGCTGTGAAATTGCAAGTTGAATCGTTGCAAAATGGCAATAATCTGAAGAAAGCAGTTGGGAAAAAGCCTGAGAAAAGAGAAGAGGAAATATCTTTTGTGATAAATCAAGGCCAAATTTCAACCCCAGGTTCCAAAACAAGCCAAATTACCATTCTCAATACCCGCGATTCCCTCAGTTGGCACATCCCTCACCTACTTATCCCCAGTACCCTCAACCTGTTTTCAATACCCAAGCCCTACCTGTAAATGCCCAACCATTTTATCCAAACACTCAACCCATGTTTCAGAACCCTCGACCCACACAAAATAACTTTCGCCCACCCATGCAAAACCGCCCGAGACCTATTTACCCTAACAACTATACTACACCCAATCAGCCCCCAAATACAACCGGTCCAGCCAACCCCCCGCAAAGACGGCCTAGGGCTTTCACTCCCCTTGGTCGTCCTCTAGACCAGATATATGACCAACTGAGAGCAGCGGGCAAAGTTGGCACCATACCTCAGAAAACTTTTCCTAACGGGTTACCCCACGACTATGATCACCAAGCCGTCTGTGCTTACCATTCGGGAGGTCGTGGGCACCCCACAGCTAACTGTTGGGCTTTGAAGCACAAAATTCAGGATATGATTGACGATGGAGAGATAGTATTGAGAAGAGGGAGAGGGCAGGCCCCAAATGTGGATAACAATCCTTTGCCTCAGCACGGGTCTACTGTTGGAATGATTACTTCAGATGAAATGCTTGGTGACCCTTCTGAAATGATAGTTACAATTGAAGAGACAGTGGGTGTTACTGATAGAGATGACAGGCGAGCTAGAATGACGATGTCAGGAAAAGACTTCATGAGTCATTATATGGATGACATTTTGGCAGGAAAGTTGGCATCACCTGTAACCCAACCAAAAGAACCAGTTATGTTAAAAGAAACCTTGTCTGCCGCCAACTCATCAGCCCAGCCATTTGTCCTAGATGTTGTGCCGTTTGAGTTAGAGATTCCAGAACCAGAAATCATTGATGTGCCTGAACAAATGCTCGTTAAGGATTTGCAGAGGGTTCCATGGAATTACGAAGATTCTGAATTGAATAATGATGTCTCCGCAATTCTAAGATCAGGAAGAGTGATGGCCGAACCAGAGATTATTATTCCAGCAAAAGGAAAAGAGAGCACACTACCCCCTAAACAGCCAGTTGATGAGAAGGAAGCGGAAGAATTCTTGAAGATTTTGAAAAAAAGTGAGTACAAGGTGGTGGAACAGTTGAGCCGCATGCCAGCACAAATTTCAATTCTAAATCTTTTGTTGACATCTGAGCTGCATCGAGAGGCTCTTTTAAAAGTTTTGAATGAGTCTCATGTTCCCACGGACATTCCCACTGAGAAGCTAGCCGGGATAGTAGGGAATGTTTTGGCATCTAATCAGATCGCCTTTTCTGAAGATGAATTGACTCCTGAAGGGAAGGGGCATAACAAGGCTTTATACATTTCTGTGAGGTGCAATGGAAGATACTTGCCTAGGGTTTTGATTGACAACGGATCTGCACTGAACATCTGCCCATGGAACACTCTACAAAAGCTAGGATATTCACGGTCACAAGTTCGCCAATCACTGACCGTTGTTAGAGGGTTCGATGGCTCGAGGAAGGAGACTATAGGAGAGATTGATTTAGTGCTCGAGATGGGTCCAGCTCAATATCAGGTTACCTGCCAGGTCATGGATTTTTCCGGCATATACAATGTTTTGTTAGGGCGGCCGTGGATTCATTCTTCTGGATCAGTACCGTCATCTCTGCATCAAATGGTAAAATTCATTATGGATGATAGACTGATCACTATTTTTGCGGAAGATGATTGCACTATGATGGTGAATCGGGGGCATGCTGAAGAGGCGAAGGATAAGCTATCACTTGATCGGGGATTTCATGCTTCAGATATTGTATCTGTCAATTGGATCCCGGAAGGAAAGCCACCTGTGGAGCCCTTATTGCCTAATGCAAGTATCATGGTAGCTAAGGAGCTGATTAGGGCAAACTACCGGCCAGGAAAGGGTATTGGAAAGATGCTGCAGGGAATTACGGAACCTATTCAACTAATGGAACAGAAAAATACCTTTGGGCTTGGTTTCCACCCAACAGGTAAGGATTTGAAGGAGATGAAGGAGAGAAAAAGGGCTGAAAAGGAAGGAAGGCAGGTCTCACTCTATGTTCCTCCATTGTATCACAGTTTTTCAAGGGCATCCAAGGTTGTTATTTCTGAAATATGCAATGAGGATTATGATGTTGAAGAGGGGATGAGCCGTCTTTTCATTGGAATGACTGGTACAGAAGAATCGTCTGATGCTACTGACTTTGAGGAAATCGAGAAAGAGTCATTGAACAATTGGACATCTGATTATCTCCCTGTTCGGAGGGAGTTTCGGTAAATTTGGGATTGTCTTTTGTTCAAAATTCATTTCTAGATGGAGCCCTGAAATGAATTACTTTCTCAAAGTTTGTTTTAGTGTTAGGCTCTGACTTTATCGCATTAGCTTTTGAAAGAAACTATTCTCAATTTCTTTTGTTATATCGAGAAAATTTTTTTGTCTAAAATATTGAAATGCTGTCTATCTTTGCTCAAAGGCTAATGCTAGCTTATGATTGTAAACATCTTCTTTTGAAAATGCAAGTTTTCATTCAAAAGTTGTCTATTTGTGTTTATTTATTTATGTTTGCATGTTTTGTTTCATTTTCAGATGGCCGAAAATAACTGCCTATGATCCTTTGGATGTCACTTTCTTTGAAACTGACAAGTTTAACTTCGATATCTCTCTAAATTCAGAAATAATGCAAACCGTTAATGAGAGTGAGAGCGATATCGAAGAAGATTATGACTCTGTACTTGAGAATCTGGAACAATACGAAGAAAAACCCAAGCCTAACTTGGAAGAAACAGAAACTATCAATATTGGCACTGAGACAGAAGTTAAAGAAGTTAAAATCAGTGTTCATTTGAACAAGAGCCAAAGAAAAGAGATGATTGAATTTTTGGCACTGTTCCAGGATGTGTTCGCATGGTCCTATGATGATATGCCTGGGGTCTCCACAGACATAGTAGTTCATAGATTGCCCACAGATCCAAACTTTCCTCCAGTGAAACAGAAACCTCGCAAATTCAAACCTGAAATGAGCCTCAAAATCAAAGAGCAGATAGTCAAGCAATTCAATGCCCAAATCATCATTGTGTCTCACTATCCCATTTGGCTATCAAATATGGTTCCGGTTCCCAAAAAGTCTGGTGAAGTGCGAGTATGTGTAGATTATCGAGATTTAAACAAAGCCAGTCCAAAGGATGACTTTCCTTTGCCTAACATTCACATCCTGTTAGACAATACTGCCGGACATGAAATGGATTCATTTATTGATTGTTTCGCTGGATATCATCAACTTTTGGTCGCAAAGGAAGATAGAGAAAAGACGGCATTCATGACTCCGTGGGGAATATTTTGTTACAGAGTTATGCCCTTTGGATTGAAAAATGCTGGGGCCACCTATCAAAGGACTATGACTACACTGTTTCATGACATGATACACAAAGAGATAGAAGTTTACGTGGATGACATTATAGTCAAGTCCAAAAGAGCAGAGGACCATTTGGGAGATTTGAGAAAGCTGTTTGAAAGATTAAGAAGGTATAATCTGAAACTGAATCCTGCAAAATGTGCTTTCGGGTCTCCTGCTGGCAAGTTACTAGGTTTCATTGTTAGTAAGAAGGGTATTGAAGTAGATCCTGCCAAGATAAAGGCCATACGAGAAATGCCAGTACCAAAGACGCAGAAAGATGTGAAGAGTTTTTTGGGGAAGCTTAATTTCATTGGCAGATTTATTGCTCAGTTGACTCTTACTTGTGAACCTTTGTTCAAGTTGTTAAGAAAAAATACCCCAATGAAGTGGAATGGAGATTGTCAGCGGGCTTTTGACAAAATCAAAGATTATCTGTTGAATCCTCCTGTGTTAGTACCGCCGAAACCAGGTCGGCCACTTATCATGTACCTCTCAGTGTTGGATGGAGCCATGGGTTGTGTTCTCGGTCAACATGATGATTCAGGCAAAAAGGAACAGGCAATCTATTATCTAAGTAAGAAATTTACTGTCTATGAGGCGAATTATTCATTTTTGGAAAGATTATGTTGTGCATTGGCTTGGACTGTTCAAAAATTGAGACATTATCTCCTTGACCATACCACCTATCTCATATCTCGATCTGACCCGTTGAGGTATTTGCTTGAGAAACCGATGCCCACTGGACGTATGGCTAAGTGGCAAATGATTCTCAGTGAATTTGATATTGTGTTCACAACTCAAAAGGCAGTCAAGGGCCAAGTAATTGCCGATCACTTGGCAGAGAACCCTTTGCAAGATGATTATGAGCCATTGAATACTTATTTTCCTGATGAAGGAATTTTGTTTGTGGGGACGGCTGAGGATATTAATGAGGGATCTTCAGGATGGAGATTGTTCTTTGATGGTGCTTCAAACTCTTTTGGAGCTGGAATTGGGGCAGTCCTAGTGTCACCCGAAGGAAAACATTACCCTGCTACTGCCAAACTGAAATTTACCTGCACTAATAACATGGCAGAGTATGAAGCTTGC
>CM045566.1:17001044-17118544 GCA_024721245.1 Mitragyna speciosa | reverse complement strand
CTGGCAGCCCAGACCTTGCATTGATGACTCCTGGCAGCCCAGGATCATTTATTTACTTTCTCAAGTTGGCAGCCCAACTTTGCATTCATCGACCTTGGCAGCCCAAGGTCATGCATCCGTCCAGCAGCCTGGTCGGCATCTTTTATTTATATTTCAAGTCTGGCAGCCCAGACATTGCATTTATGATTCCTGGCAGCCCAGGATCATTTATTTACTTTCTCAAGTTGGCAGCCCAACTTTGCATTCATCAACCTTGGCAACCCAAGGTCATGCATCCGTCCAGCAGCCTGGTCGGCATCTGTTTACATTTCAAGTCTGATAGTCCAAACATGGCATCTAACTCATCAATATTTATTTTGTCCAGCAGCCTGTACTCTTTGCTTATCTATTAGTTTAGGCATTTTATTACGTCTTGCAGTTTTTATGTTATCTTTGTTCAACAGTTCGAATGTTACGTTGTCTTCTCCATTTTAATGAAAAAAAAAAAGAAAAAAAAAAAGAGTTTGAATGCTTGCGTTAACAATTGCAATTATGTTATCATTTGTGCGAATAGTTTACCTGCATTCGAACTACGTTTTGACCTGATTCCCTCATGTGGGATACGTAGGCAGCTCCTAGGGAGCCCGGTCATTCTTTCTGCATTTCTTACATTCATCTTTACCGGAGTCAATACATTTGTATTTTTATTTATAAGTGAGTCAAAATTTGGTTTTGTCTACGTCTTTGTCTGGAACCTCTTTGAGCTTCCGACAAAGAGGGGCAAGCTGTAGACACCAAATTTTGACACACATTTTATAAAAATATGCGTATTACTTTATTTAGGGGTTATTGTGATTTTCAGGGGCCAATTATAATTTTTGTGTATATTACGTCTAATTTGTCACATCAGGGGCAAAATGGTAATTTTACCATGTAAATATTAGTTTATTTTATTTTATTTCTTAAATACATTGATTTTACTATTTTTATCATTATTTATGATTTTAATGATTTTTAAGAGCCATTCATCATTTATTTAAAATTTTAGTATTTTTTTTTAATGGCACGTTTCCCAATGCAGTCTCTTTTATGAGAATTTTTAAGTAAAAATTTCATATATGTATTTTGTATGTTCATAAATTTTCTGTAAAAATCTCATAATTTTTAGAGGTCATTTAGTACTTATTTAATTTTTATCCTTTTAAAGGCACGTTTCCCAAGAATGCGTTAATTTTGAAATTTTTGAGTGAAAATTATACTATATGTGCTTTATGTGATAATATATGTTGTGTAAGATTTTTGTGATGTCATTTATTAATTTTCATAAATTTTATAATTTTGCCATATTTAGGTCATGTTTTCCAATGCATCTTTTTTTTATTTATTTATTTCATTTTTTTCTTCTTCTTATAATATTGTATTTCAGTTTTTTTTTAATATATAATGTACAAAAAAAAAAAGGTTCAAATAGTTTTATTTCTATTTTATTTTCATTCTTCATTTTTCTTTGTTTTCTTCTTTTTCTAAAAAAAAAAAAAAAAAAAAAAAAAAAAAAAAGGAATTGAACAGCAGCAGCAACGCTGCTGCTGTTGCATCTGCAAATGGCTATTTAGCAGCCCAAACACTATCATTTTGATAGCCAACTACATCACCAACTTCACCTAATTTCAGCAGATTGTCAAAGATTTTACTCAATTTTGTTTTTCACCATTTTCACACTCCACCCTCTGCATCTCAATCACCATTCTCTCCTCTTCACTCACTGCACACACTTCCACCTTCCCTCACCAGAACAGACACACAACACACATCTCACGCCACTTTTCCCTCACTCCCTCTGCTTCCCCTTCCCTCACATCACACAGATGGCACTGATCTCACGCCACTTTTCCCTCACCTTCTCTCTGCCTCCTCATCCCCTTCCCTCACCTTCACAGACAAGAAAAACAGACATCTGCACAATCACCTCACCATTTTCTGCCTTCAATACATCTGCACACACTTGACCTCTCTCTCGGCACTCACATTGCATACCGAAACACACACACGACTCACACAGACACAAACACCTCCCCCTTCATTTTCTTCCTCACCTGCATTCTCAACTCACACGTAGACAGAACACACACAAGCCTCACAAACTCACCAGACAAACACCTCACCATTTTCTCCTCATCAGTTCACTCACTCGGCAAAATACACAACCAGACGCACACTTGCATACAAGCCTCACCACACAAGGCACACAAACAGGCATACACACACAGTAGCACACACGACACATACACAATCACACACACACAGAAGCACATTAACACCTGCAGAAACACATTCACACACCAAACAGCCATTTCACCTGCACTCAATTCAGCAACACAAACACACAGCCTCATTTGCACTTCCTCACCTCACACACCCTATAGAACACACGCACAACACACACCTGCAATTCAAATCCCCTCCCCTGCAGGCACAGACACACACAGACACACAATTCGCACACACAGACACACAATTCGCACATACATACACACAGCACACCTGCATACTCCCAGACACACGCACAACACACACTTGCATTTTCCACACAATCCAGACAACCAAACATTCACAAAGAACTCACACGCACACACAAACACTCATCAGCCCACACATACACACACCTGCACAAAATCAGCATTAAAAAAAAAAAAAAAAAACAACAACAACAACAAGCAACAACGACAACAGTAGCAGCAGTAGCAACAACCGACGGAGCACCACCAGCCCCGCCGCGCACCACCACCGACGTCGGACCAGCCCTGCTTCTTTGATTCAGGTAAAAAAAAAAAAAAAAAAAAAAAAACTCTCAATCCCTCTTTCATTTTTGTACAATTAATTGATGAATTTAATGCATGATTTGGGGATTTTGGCATGATTTGGGGAAGGAATCAGTTGAGAGAGACGATTGAACCGAAAAAAAAAATCGAGAGAGAATCGGGGAAGAAGAAAGAAAGGAAGAGAGAAAAAAAAAGAAGAAGAAAGAAAGAAAGAAAGAAAGAAAAGAGAGAAAGAAAGGAAAGAAAGGAAAGAGAAAAAAAAATGTCTGTAAAAGAGAGGACCGGAAGAGAGAATCGGCGGGGGGGGGGGAAGAACAGAATCGGGAAGAAGAACCAAGAGAGAAAAGAAGAAGAGAAAGAAGAAAGAAAGAAAAAGAAAAGAGAAAAGAGAAATCAGGAAGAGAGAAAAGAAAAAGAAAAGGAGAGAAAAAGGAAAGAAAAAAAAAAAAAAGAAAGAAAATGAAAATCGGTTAAAAAAAAAAATGTTAAGCAAAACTACGTCGTTTCGGCATGAAACGACGTAGTTTTGACAAGTTGCTTTTATTTATTTATTTTTATTATTATTTTAGCAGATTATGTATTTCTGTTTTGCCCCCTTAAGTTTTAATTATTTGATTATTCCTGTTAATACTTTTAGTTTATTTCAATTAAGTCCTTATTTATTTAAGTTAACCCCCTAAAATTTGTAGTTTCTTTCAATTATGTCCAGAATAATTGCAATTTAGTTTTAAACTTGCTGGAAATTATATTTTTCCCCTTTAGCTTGTCAGAAATTGCGATTTTAGTCCCTCATGTCTGCTGAAATTACATTTTTATCCCTGAATGTTGCTGGAAACTATAATTTAGTCACTTATGTTTGCTGGAATTGTATTTTAGCCCCTAGATGTTGCTGAAAATTATAAATTTGGCCCCTCTTGTTGCTGAAACTTGTATTTTTGCCCCCAAACCTTGCTGGAATTTCATTTTGCCATTATATTTTTGCTGGAATTGTATTTTAGCCCCTAGATGTTGCTGAAAATTATAAATTTGGCCCCTCTTGTTGCTGAAACTTGTATTTTTGCCCCCAAACCTTGCTGGAATTTCATTTTGCCATTATATTTTTGCTGGAATTACTTTATTGTCCTCCAATGTTGCTGGAATTTATATTTTTGCTCCCCAAATAGCTAGAACTTGAAATTTTGCCCTTAAATGTTGCTGTAAATTATGTATTATTTAATGACCTTGCTGAAATTATATTCTTGGACTTAAGTATTGCTGGAATTTTTATTTTTGGGCATTATACTTGCTGAAAATTACATTTTAGCTTTTAAATTTGTTGTAAACTATGTCATTACCTTAATTAGGGTTTAAAATTATAATTTTACCCTTTTATTTGTTGTAAATTACATTTTTCACTTTAGAATGTTGCCTAAATTTCAATTTTAATCCAAATCTTATAATTTTTTATTTTTTTTATTTTATTTTTCTTAAAAAAAAAATTTTAAATTAAGTTAAAATTAGTTAAGTCCTCAAAGCTTTAAATTATTTCTTTTTACATTTTCTTTATTTATTTTTATCAAACTTATAATTAATGTTCTAGAATGGGGTCTTGTTAGTCTAATTAATGTTCAAATTAGTCTCTCTATTTCCCTTTTAGTTATTTTAATAATTCTTATTTGAGGTGTTAAAATTTCAATGTATGTATTATTGTATTTTATCCTCTATTATTATTATTAGTATTATTATTAGTTTTATTTTATTTTATCTTTGTTGTTTTGCTTTATTTATTTATTTATTTACTAATTTATTTTTACTTAAACAATTTTCATTTTTCTCCTAAATGATTAATTATTGTTATCATTATTTTTCTTTCTCTTATTTTGTTTATTATTGCTATAATTGTTTGAATTATCATAGCATGTTCATAGTGATCGGTAGAAAATTATTCAATTAGTGATTGATTTATTAAATAGTGATAATTTTGACATGTTTGTTCATTTTAGTAGCCATTTATACCGGGTTTACGAATGAGAGGTACCTCGATTACCCTTCCAATATTTCTTTTTATGTGCTCCTACGTGCTCCTATGTGTTTTTCTACGTGTTTTTGTGCTTATAATTTTTATCCATGTGAGAGTTTTTATTTATTTATGTCATATTATTTATTCGAATTTAATTTTTGATTATTCAAAGAAATGTAATAGATAGGTAATATTCTATTTAGCAAAATTTTGTATTTAGATAGAAAATGTAATAGATAGGCTAGATAGGTTACCTTTTTATTTTTAGATTGTAATTAGGCTTCTTCGGTGTAATAGTTAGGGCTTTTGTGTGCTATGTGTGCTATGTGTTTATGTGTTTTATTCGCTTTCCTTAGGAACTTGCATCTAGAATACCATGCTTATGTGTTATGTCCTCTTATGTGCTATTATGTGTTTTTTTATGTGATTATTATTTCAATCTATGCTTTATTTATTTATTTGCTTTATCATTATATATGTGTATCGTCGCCACACTAGTCCAACGCTAGTTGTGGTTAATCCCGGTTTCTTCGCTAGTCCAACGCTAGCGGAGAATTTTTAGAAAATAGGCTAGTCCAATGCTAGGCCTTTAGATCATTTTAGTATTAGGATCATTTCTCGCGTGTTCATGATATTTCACACACATTTTTATCTTTTAGGCCTTTTTCATTTTTGTATAATTTTTATATACTTTATCATTTATTATCTATTTTTAACATCTACCTAGTGCATAACATTTAGATTCCACTACACATAGAATTTTAGGTCATTTGTGTGATTTGACTAGAAATAGTCAATCTACTCACGTGGGAAGCGATGGCGTACATGTCGTTCCCCCCTCCGTGAGTAGAAACAGTTAGTCACGAGTTTATTAGTTCCCCGTACCCGTTATGTTGCATTCCTACTCTCTTTGATCATTTATTATCTATACTACTATTTTCCTTTCCTTTTGCATTTCATTTTGCATCTACACTCGTGACTCCATCGGGGTCTAGACTCGGGTTTCGCAATTAATGCGATAATCCCGACCAAACCTCAATGGAATATTTCGTCCCTTATCGATATCCATTTTTTAGGATTAGATTTGCATTCATATAGTTGCATCCAAATGTGATAAAATCTTAGGGTTATATTAGGAAAATTTAGACTAAACCTCGCAACTAGTTTCGGCTAGGTTGAAAGGGTGCCTTAGGCACGAGCCTTTGCCTTCCCTTTCTTCAACTGTGACTCCCGAACCTTTTTCTCTTGTTTTCAAAGACCTGGAGTCGTCTAAAAGGGTTTTTCTTGTTTTTCCTATATTTTGCCAAAATCATTTCTTTAAATGAATCATTCTTAATTTTCTTACCTTTTATAAAATATTTTCGGGTGACTTGGTACACCAAAACTCAATACCAAGTGGCGACTCCTTTTTCACTAAAAAACCCTTTTTAGACTCTATTTTCGGGCCCAAAAATCGTCGCATTTCAAAAGTCCCATTTTAGGCCCTTTTTCTTTTATTTTTTAAAGTAAAGCATTTGTTTTGTCACATTTTTATCGAATCATCTTTTACAAAGCATTTTCAAAAAAATTAGTTTTTACAAAAATATACACGCTTTTTTTTATAACCACAACACTACATTTAATACTTCCTTTTCCCTTTTCCCGACATCTTCTTTACATCTTTCTATTTATTTTTCGAAAAATGGGGCGCGACACCATTAATATCCTTTTTTGTAATATGACTACAACTTAAAAAATAAGGGTATTTTAGGAAATACATTAATTGTTAAATTACTTAAGGTCCTACATGCTTATATATATATATATATATATATAGAGATAGATATATATATATACACATACATACATACATATATACACCGAAAATTTTCATTCTCTCATTCAAGAAGGCCATTTCCAAAGATCTCCTAATTAGGAATGATAACGGACTGGAAGCATCCTTCCGTCCTCACATGAGAAAATCAACCCTTGTCCCCTGCCCCTTCCCCGCCATCTCGCAGTCAAAACCTAAATTAAGGCCAATTTCTCACCTAATTAATGGTTAAACTTGCAGTTTATAATACCTAAATTAAGGCCAATTTCTCACCTAATTAATTGTTAAACTTGAAGTTTATAAAGTATAAAGATGGAAAGAAGATGAGAATTATCAAAGAGAGGAGACTTAGAGAGAAAAATTGGAAAGATTTATTAGAAGGAAAGGAATACAATTTATCAAATCATGTCTCTAGAGTCTTTCTTCAGCTTATTTATGCTAATCCATCTAACCGACTTGGTACAATTACCCTAACTAATTCTTTTTGATTGACAGCTTCTATCTAACTACGGCTTCCTAACTAACTTCATGTCGATGTGACTTATTCAGTTAAACAGCTAACACTTTATTACTTTAGCCAAACGGTGTCGTCCCTTGTTTTCAGATTTATCCTTGGTTCTTGGTTCATGACAACTTGCACCCGACAAAACTATCCTTGTCCTCAAGGATTAAATCCGTGGAATTGATTCCGAATGAATGAAACATCATCCCAAGAGACTTTTTCTTCACCGAGATGTTGCCATTTTGATGAGCCACTACAAAACTGGTTCTCCATTTTTTGAAATTATCTTCCTTTTAAGTATAGCTTCAGGTATCAAGGAACATTGGACTGCATCTGGATGAGTGTTTTTTTAGGTGTTTTTTAAAAAAATATTACTGTAATTGTTTGAAAAATTCTCCTTGTTAAATGTGTATGTGAGATAAAAAAGTAGTTAAAAAATGTATATGAAGTTTCTAATAAACAATAACAAACAAACAAATCCTTGGTATTCTATGTTCAATTTTGGAAATGGGGAAAGGTTTGCCCCTTGATCGCCTATGCACCTTTTCAGCATTGAGACGTGAAACACTTGACGCAACTTGGAGTGCCCTAGTAGTTGCAACCTGTAGGCCACTAAACCAAACTTCTCCACTATTTTATATGGTCCATAAAACTTGGCTGACAGCTTCAGTTGCTCCTCATAGCGACCCTTTGTTGTTTTTAAGGTTGCAATTTGAGAAAAAACCCAATCTCCAATATGGAAAGTTCTTTCAAACCTGTGTTGTCATAAAAAAATTTCATCTCTACTGAGCCTTGTTGAGATTCTCCTTTAAACCTTGGGTGATAGCTTTCTGTCTTGCAAAAACTGAGGAGCAGCTAGTATCACCGTGCTCAAATAAGGGTCCAAAGGAATGGGAGAGTATTGATAACCATAGAGAACTTTGAAGGAGGACATTTGTATACTGCTGTGGATGTGGTATTATACCACCACTCAACAATAGACAACCACTTAGCCCATTGATTATCTTTCACTACAAAAACATCTCAAATATGACTTGTAAAAATTTTGTCCCAATCACAATATCTTCTTATAAGCCATTTAATGTAAAAGTTTGATCCAGGAATAATCTTGCAACCTATCCTACTAAGAATGAATGTGTGAGGGGTAAGAAATGGCCCATCTTAGTAAATATGTCTACCAACACCAGTATCGCGTCATACACTTTGAGAGAGATTACTTCTTAATGAAATCCATAGTGATTTGGTTCCAAGCTTGGATAGGAATAGGAAATGGTTGGGATAATCCTGGATAGGACACGTACTCATGCTTACATTTTTGGCATACATCACACTGTTGGATGAAATTAATCACATCTCTTTTGAGTCCAAGTCCAAAGAATAGTGTTTTAATTCTTTGGAGACAATGGTGCTGACCTCAATACCAAACCATTGCTGAAGAATGTAGTGATTATAGGTTTTGTTGTCTTAAATTGGATCCTTCTTTACATATATTCTGTGATTGTTGATACAATGGTAATGAATTTGGTGATACAATCAACTAAATTATCAATTGTTGGCATTCCTCATCTCCATCATAAGATTGAAACACTTCTACTATTACGGATAGATACAGATCGGGTACCATCCTCAAAAGGGATTTAACTTACATGGCCTAACCTTGTCTAGTCAGCAATTTTGCAAACCTAACCCACCCCTAACGTCTTTGGTTACCCGATAAAATAGGGGCAAGCCATAGGGTGCCCAACCCACATAGTCTTTAATATGAATAAAAATCAGCACTCTAAATAAAAGTTCACAATCTCCGTATGATATGTTAAGTATCAATTTTTTCAAACATTACATCCAACACCCTAGCATATCCAATCTCAAATATCCAATGCACATTAATCAAAATATCTAATAGATAAAATTAAGTTTAATTACAATTTTGAGTATGACTTAAACCAAAAACACAAACTAAAACTTTGAACATCAATAAAAAGAACCAAGCAGTTCCTCTCATCTTTAATAATGCTTCTCGGTCAAACCTGAAATTTCTACAGACTAAAGGCAACCAATAAAGAAATTAACAAAAGTTAAAACTCAAACAATAAGGCAATTTCCAAGACAAAGAAAACAAACTATCACCCGTTTCTATATCTTCAAGTTCAACTATGCTTTCTTCTAAAATTAATGGGTCGATTACCCTTGAGAAGCCAATCTTGTCCACAAATTATAGCCTCCACCATTCTTGGAGTTAAAGAGTTTCGAAAAGAATTCAACACACTGCATCCTACACTAAAAGCAGATTCCGAAGCAATTGTAGATACCAGAATAGTTAATATGTCTCTAGCAATTGTAGCAAGAACTTGGAACCTATGAATATTATCTCCACACCAATCCAATTTGTGAAATTTTTGACAGTGAAGATCTTCCTTTAATTCCATCAAATAGACGTCTAGATATGTTTTATTATGAGTGCTATCAAATGCATCAGTTTTCTGAGCACATTTTCCATGCATGTAATGTGATGCTTCTTAGCTGTAATTGTATCAACATCCATCTTGTCTATTTCCTTAGGTTGGGTTAAACTAAACAACTCTTTAGAAGGTAAGTTTTCAGCAGAATAAAAGTTAAATAGGCAATGTAATACATTTTCCACCTTAGCTTTTTACTTTCCAGCACTTTGAAAATCATAAGCCTCATCAATTGCACATTGAACATAACTTAGTTTATGTCGAGGATCAAGAACAACAATCAGAATCAATATGTTAATCTTTTTAACATTACCCCAATATTTGTCATTTTTTTGCTTTATTTTACCAGCTAGTTGACAACCCAATAATCATCACTTTCATGAAATGAACTAAGAAAACCACCAATGCCAAAGATTTTCTTCATATATTCGTTTCTTGTCACATAACGTGAGCCTTACATTTTTGTAGTAGAATTATAAAAATTGAAGAAAAGGCAACGAATTTTTTGTGTCCTCTTAGTCCATTTAGTTGGCGCACCTTTAACTCTAGAACCCTTATGAGCATTAGACTCATTCTCATTTTGTGGAGTTAACTCTTCCACGTATTTGCTATCCACGGTTTGCAACATGTCAAGTGCTTTTTCAAACTTAAGATATTAAAAATGTGGAATTCCACCTAGTTTCAATATAAAGGCACATAAGCCTTTGCTCTTTCTTTTTCCTATGTAAGATTTGAATCTTTGAGCTCCCGTACATGAAGACCTCACATATCTCAAAGCAAATTGGTCCAAGTAATAAAATATCCCAAATCTTTTATCCTTCTCTAACAATCAAATTCAAGACATGGGCAACACATCTCATATGCAAGAACTCCCCATTTAAGACAGTTTCCAATCATTAACCCTTCTTCTCAAGTATTGGAAACAATTATCATTTAAACTAACATTAACTACCGTAACAGTAAGAACCTTACTAATTTTCCAATCAAACAAGCATTTTTCTACAGTCTGACCAATTGCTTCACCTGCACGGCTATAATAGGACAAAAATTCAAGATCTTTTTATGCAATTTTCATTTATCAAAAATGAAATGAGCTATGAAAGACAAATAATTCAGATTTTGAATAGATGTCCAAGCATTAGTGACGAGATAAACACGTGCAAATAAAGTTACAAAGTATTTTTCAATCTTTTCTTCTTATCTAAAAAAAAGTTTATGGTAGTCTCTAGTCAAAATTCTATGTGAAAGAATTTCAAACCGTGGTTGCATGGCTAGACAAAAATCTTTAAAACCCCCTCTCTCTTTTGGTTTGAATTTCAATGTCTTTTGCCTCTTGTCTGGCTCATTATAGGGATATTTTTTACACCTATGAAGTACATGACTCAAAGAAGCAATACCATTCATACTTACACAAGCAATCAAATGTCCATAATATTTACAAGCAATTTTCTTTTTTTTTTCCCCTGTACCTTCAACAACTTGATAATGCTCCCATACCCACGACCTCTTTTGGTTTGACCCATTTGTCTAGGATGAAGGAGGACGAGATGCTTAACATGTGTTAGTTCCAGAGGCTTTAGGAATTTGTTCTAGATCTATAGAAGATGAATGATCCATGTTCGGGCTTGCATCTGTGCGAGCGTATTATCTCCTATACTTGACATTTAAAAATTTTAAAAAACATTAATTATTTCAAATTAAGAGTAATAAAGCAAGAGCAAAATAAAAATATATTTTAAACAAATCATTCGAATTTTTCTACAGCTTCAAAGCATGAAACAGGTTTATTAAATGGGAATTCATTCCATTTCACAAGTATACATGCACATCATGACTACATGCCCAAATGCATATAGTGAATAAAAATTTTGAGAAACTAAAAAGATCAAAATAGAGAACTAAAGGATTCTCTAAGTGCTTTGAGAGATTTAGGTTGAGGCCACTTCATGATACATTTCATTTGCTATTGTTCATACGAACTCCTTTCTCACACACCAAATGATCAAGGTATTCCACTTGATTTTGAGTAAAATTACGTTTTGAAAGCTTGGCATAAAGCACCAAATGACTATTCCACTTGATTTTGAGTAAAATTACATTTTGAAAGCTTGGCATAAAGTTGGGTTTGCCTTAACAAGGTGAGCACTTATTTCAGGTTGTCTAGATATTGTTCAAAAGAATAGATGTAAACTAGTATATCACTGAAGGATACTAGTACGAATTTTCTAAGGTAAAGAAGGAAAACTTGGTTCATTAAAAATTGGAAGATGGTTGGAGCATTGGTAAGGCCAAAAGGCATTACCAAAACCTCGAAATGGCCATGGTGTGTTTGAAAAGTAGTCTTGTAAGTGTCATTAGGTTTGATTCTAATTTGATGATAGCTTGACCTCGAGTCCATTATAGAGTAGAAGCTTGAGCCTTATAAATCATCAAGTATCTTATCAATGTTTGGGATAGGGTATGTCATACCCCGTATCCGGTGTATAACACCCCCGCCGCATCATGGAGAATTAACCCCACAATACTAGGCTAGCGAAATTAGAGGACTTAAATGTAACAATCAATAACGAGTCCTCCGAGATATCATCAATTTTCCATTAACATAAATGAAATCTCCCAAGTTCACCACCTGACAATTTAGGTTTCATTTTAAAAACATGCTATACAATAAAATTGGATTAAATTCTTATAGCACAATCTCACAATCTAAAATCCATAAGCAAAGTATAATTTACATCAAACCCCATATAATACAAATCCTGAGTATTTACATTACATGATTGCCACCACAAATCTCACAAAGCACATTGCTTCCTACTCTAACTACATACACTAGGCTCACCTTCAACAATCCAACCCAATGAGCCCAAAAGCCTATTCCCAAAACTTCACAAAAACCTGCAATAATTAATCAAAGGGGAGTGAGCTTCACATGCTCAGCGAGGAGCTATAATTATACTTTAGGGCATGAATTAGTTCACGACAGTCACACAGATACATATATTAATCTTCATTCATGAATAGCTCAATATTTACAAGTTAACCATCAACCTACTGGAATTCCAGCCCGGCTATTTATCCCGCCAGGTAGGCCATACTCATGTCCTAGTTATTTCTCCCGCTAGGTAGGCCATATATCATACATATCATATAGACTAGTCTTGGTAGAGTAATTAACATAGCAAATAAAGAGCCATTCCAAACATATGAACAACTATCAAATACTTTCAATCAATCACATTCTTTTTGTAAGAACCATTCAAGCACACTTAAACTTCATTCATGCCAACTTGATATCCAAGTAGTCATTTAAAGTCAGGTATACATAAGAGTTATACTTTCTTTGAAAAAGCTAAAGTATAAGGAAGTCCTCACCTCAACTTCCCCAAAACTATCACCAACCGATCGTTGAATCAACTCAAATAGCTTGAGTTTCTGGCCTCATCAAAATCACCTACAAAGTGTAATTAACTCACTTAAGAAAACCCCAATCATGAACCTAATATTAACTTAATAAAAGCATGCCTGATGATATGTCATGAAACAAGCGAAAACCCTTGAAAAATAGGGCTCAAATGGACCAAGAAAACTGTTTTAAAAGGAGTAATTTGGGCTTCAAGCTCGCAGATCCTCCCTTGGCTACCTGCGCAGGGTCCATTCATTTGAACATAACTTGGGCTATACTGATCAAAACGCTACAAAATTGGTAATGTTGGAAAATAGATTCAATTTCCTACAACTCTTCAGAATAAACCATTTTTAAATTCGAATAAAATCCCAGTCAAAATATGGCCACAATTTAAACCAGTTGCAGACAATATGCTGATTTTCAAAATTCTCAGTCCAGCAAGATGCTGATTTTCAACTTAGCATATATTTCAAAATATAGGTTGTATGAGAGTGATACTTACATGTTTAGAAACTAGAATTCAAGAACTAAAACTCTTATGCAGGGCCCCAATTCATATCTGAATCATATTGAGGTTGAAATTGGCTTACAAATTAGGACCTCACCAACCCTGTTCTTTGCAGGTCTAGCTTTTCAGCCAGATTCCAAACGATTCTGGTATTTATACATAACGAAACAGAACTTTATTTTCATACCATGAAAAGGCCTTTGAATCTAGTTTCTAAAACAACAAACGGAATCCAATTTTGAGTTTTCTACACAAAGTTATGATCAGTTTCCTACAGCTGTGCAGAGGTGACTGTGCTACGGGTTCTAGGTATGTTAAAGCTTTCTTGGTTCAAAATCTCCTAGTTCCTAGTTGAATTCCACCTCCAAATCAGAATATATAGCATCAATGAAGTTTTAAATTTTCTAAATAACATATAGAATCAACCAAGAAGTTAAGAAAATTGGTGTTACCCTTAAGAGTCTTCAATCTTGTTTCAATTCTAGCTTGCCTTTTCTCCAGATTTTCTCTCCTTTCTCTTTCTCTCTTTGGACGACTTCAAGAAGCCTTTTTCCATCATTTTTCTATCATTTTTTATCCCATTTAATCAGCACATTAGGCTGGCTGCTCATGAGGTGCTTGCTTCACCCTACAAACTCCAAGAACATGACACCTCCTACTTGCTTGCAATCTTGTTTGACCAGCTAGCTTCTTGAGAAGATTTTTCTTCTTTTTTTTTCATTTTAATTATTTTCCTTTGTGTAGTCCTCCTACTAGGGCTAATAAGAAGATTATATGGTGTTTAATACACCAACTTGCTTCACGAATTGACCCCTAATTTTGTGACATCTTGTGCTACAAAAATTATTATTTTTTTGTTTAAAAAGCTAACACAAGCCTAGCTTCTATGCATGTCATGCAATTCAAGAAAATGAATTTAAAAGGGTCAAAGTTTAATTTTCTAAAGTACGAAATCGAACTTTGGGTATTTCAGGGTATCTGTCTTTGGTGGTTGGATCATTGAGATGTCTGCAGTCTGCACAATACCTCTATGATCCTTCTTTTTTTGACCAAGAGTACTGGGGATGCAAAAAGAATGGTACTATATTTAATGATGCAAGTAGCAACCAGTTCTATGACTTGGTTTTCTATTTCAATCCTTTGAATTGAGGGTATTTGCAAGGTCTTAGTTTAAATGGTTGGCAATCAGGTTTGAGTAGGATTTGGTGATCAAGGTTTTTAAGAGACGGTAAGGAGTTTGGTATAGCAAAGACATCCACGAAGTCTTCCAAAAGATGAGCATGTTGTGATTCTGGTAACTACTTTGTTGTGACTTCTCTCCTTGTACCAACACTGAGCAAAGATGCAATGCTGTTTCCTCGGTAAATTTCTTGAAATTCTGCCCTCTAACCATCTTGACTAAGGATTCCTCTGTTTCGCTCGCTATGTTCACTGTTGTTCCTTTTTGCACGAACTTAATAACTAGCTTGTGGAAATCAAAGTTTATTGGATTGTACTAAAGCATCCAATTCACTCCCAGTATTACATCCCAACCTTTGAGGTCCATTTTACACCTACACACGTGGCAAAGCTAATGATTGGGTACCATCTACAATTGTATTTGTAAAAGGACTAGTTTGCTAGTACTAAATTGTTCAATTCTTGCACCACATTATGATGGATGTAGCTATCAGTGCTACTACAATCCACCAAGATTCATATTCTTCTGCCTTTAGCAAACCTCTAAGGTAGATCGTCTTTCTTTTCAAAGAATAGGATAGAGTGTGCAAGGACATCTCCATAAGCTCTCTAGGGTTTACCAGTTACTTCATCTTGTTCCCCTAATGAATTCAAGAATTCTCCATCATCCTTTTCTTCATTCACCATGAAGTCCAAAATTTTCATCTTACAGTGATACCTAATACCAAACTCCTCACCACATTTGAAACATAAACTATTATTTCTTCTATAATAGTCTTTCTTTTCAAAGAATAGGATAGAATGTGCAAGAATACCTCCATCAGCTCTCTAGGGTTTACCAGTTACTTCATCTTGTTCCCTTATTGAATTCAAGAACTCTCCATCATCCTTTTCTTCGTTCACCATGAAGTTTAAAATTTTCATCTTACACTGATACCTAATACCAGACTTCTCACCACATTTGAAACATAAACTATTATTTCTTCTATATTGAATGTTGAAATTTTCTTGAACTCAAGTAAAGTGTTATTAGTGTTTCTATTCTCATTTTGAATTGGAACCCTATATTGGTTGACATTTCTAATGTAGTCAAAAGCATTCTGCCCTGCATTTTTGGTTATTGCTTTGGCTTTCTTGCCATTCATCTCCACAATTTCTTATTGAAATTGTGCAACTTCAAAGGCCTTGGAAATTGTATCAGGTTGGAACATTGCCACAAGTTTAATGTCCTCTTAAAGCCCACTACGAATCTAGAAATAAAATGGGACTAATTTAGGTTGGGGTTCTTCATCAACATCAGGGGTTTTAATGCTTCAAACTTTTTTTGATATTCAACAACACTCTCTATCTGCAACAGTTTATAAACTCTTCTACTTTATTAGTCACTCATTTTCCCCCAAATCTATGACACAAAAGGTCATAGAACTCTTCCCATTTAAGGCCCTTCTTTTCCAATCTAACTCCTTGAAACAAATTATCCACCTTTCCCTCCAAATACATTTGAGTGGTATCTAATTGCTAACTCTCTCAAATTGATAAACTGTAAGGAACTTGCAGCATTTACTAATCTAGTCTTGAGGATTTTCTTCTCCAAATGTTGGCAAATCAAACTCAGGATGAGGAGTTATTAGTGGTTTACCTTACTTCAATGGAACTGTGGCCTGCAGTTGTGGAATTTCTGTACTCTGCTCTAATGCACAGAAGGTGATGGTACAAGAGGGATTTTATCCGCTGAACAATTTTCTTCCACTGCTATTGCCTTTTCCTTAGTCATGATTTTCACCAAGGCATTGAATTTCTGGTTTATTCCTTGACCAAAATTTCTATTTTTCTATTATTCGACTCCATATCTCCTTGAAACTACTTGAGAAATTCTTCAATCTCTCTATGGAATTGTTGCTACAATTCTTTTATCGAACCTATGAGTTCTAGCAACTAGAGATACTACTTCTTAACCTGCTCTTCTAGGGACTAAAACTTGGTTCCTTCAGCCATCTTTTCCTCATAGGAAAGTCTGCTCTAATACTAAATTGTTAGGATCTTGGTAGTCAAGACTTGGATATTAAGGCCAATTTCTCACCTCATTAGTGATTAAACTTGCCGTTTATGAAGTGTAAATATGGAAAGAAGATGAGAATTATAAGAAAGAAGAGAATTAGAGAGAATAAGAGAGAGAAAATGGAAAGATTTATTAGAGAAAAATAATACAATTCATCCAATCATATCTCTAGAATCTTTCTTCAGCTTATTTATGCTAATCCACGAAACTAACTCAATACAATCACCCTAAATAATTCTTTTTGATTAATAGCTTCTAACTAATTAACTCTAGCTTCCTAACTAACTTCATGTTTATGTGACTTATTTAGTTGAACAGTGATTGTGACTTTAGGTTATATCAAAATATAGCAATAAATTCACTTAAAATCACACAAACAAGTAATAAAATTTAGAACCTAATACTCGTTTCACAAGTGCATAGGTCAATTGTAGTTGTGAGGAGTATTAGGGTCGATCACATGAGAAAACAAAATTCAGCAACTATCAAAGCTACTAACTTGCCCTATTATCTAGAAAATCAGACCTTGGAGGGATGAAAATGGTAGGACAATCAAATTCAAGTAGACAAACAAAAAGAAACTAGTTAAACAAAGTTGACTAGGCTTAAGAATCCACTTTTATATGAAAGTTAAGCTCATGGCCATGATGATTTTATTTGAGTTTAGGATTCAATTCCATTTTTATTCCAAACTAGATCTCTCTATTAATGGAAGACCATTAATACATGAGCTTTCCTACTCTCATGGTAAATTCTTGCATGCATTAGTTCATCAAACTTATGAATTGTGGCTTTAAGCCTTAATCCACCTATGTGATTCACTACTCTCATGAGATTCAACATAAGTTTCATTCACTCTTTCCATTGTTAAGTGCAAATCTCTTTGTCAAATAACAACTAGATGACTTAAAGTTGGTAGCTAATCAACAAGAAGTGTTAAGACCAAGTAAATGAATAAACAAGAATAAGTTAGCCATAGACTAATTCAAACATATTAGAGCTTCATCCTAAACCTAGTTGGTTCAACTTAGTTCAACATATTTAAGATAAACTTAAGCACATAAACAAATGTAAACAAGCATGCATGAATGAAACTAGAAAGAATAAGGTTAGAGATACTCATTTGGTGGATGAACTTGGCTCCAAGACTTCTCCTTGCATTTCATCAAACATGTTGAGCACAAGTTTCTTCAAGGTTTTGTTACAAGAATTGTCCTACAAAACTACGAAGAAAAACTAATGTAAGTATTTAAAAAGAGTGCTCCTCCTACCAATCTTTTAGTTCTAGCTTTTTCAAGCATAAAACCAAGCATGTCTTCAATGAATTACAAAGGCATGTATTTATAGGAAAAAAACCATAGCGCAAGTCCCTTTCCAAGTTAAAGATGTAATGATGAAATTTGATTCCAAATCTTGAAAAGTTTTGTCTTGAGCTTTGTAATATTCCTCTAGGGTAGTGCAGATGCAGCTGGATGTTTGAATTATCTACAAAAGTTGCGTGAACAAGCTGCAAATTGAAGGAGCCGAAATCTGCATGTTGCCTTCAATCTGTGGGTGGCTGACCTGCGGATCATTCCTTTTGTCCATTTTGCCCTTTTTAACTTTTGGTTATTCCTACAATACCCTTGAGACGTTTTTTGATCATTTGAACCATAAATTGCATGGTAGAATTGATGTTGAAAAATTATTCTGGAAATTCCCAAGATTTAGTGATAAAATGATACAACTTGAATCAATTTTTATTTTGATAATTCTTGTGCTCCACTTGATCCAAAATGTATTTCATCATCATTTGCCTACAAAAATAAAATAAACTTGGGCATTAATTTGCTTAAAATAATAATTCTGCCTCAAGACCCTAATTTTCGGACTAAAAATCTCAATTTTGGAGCAATCCTTAGTTTGATGAGAAATAATAAAATTGAGCCATTTTAATATAAAAAATAATGAAAACATACTAAGAACCTATTAAACCCCTATATAAAATACTATACTAAAGCAGGTAAAATATTATCTTATCAAATAGCTAGCACTTTATTGATTTAGCCAAATAGTGTCATCCCTTGTTTCCATATTTATCCTTGATTCTTGGTGCATGACAGTCATATCCTTGAAGGTCTCTATCAAATGCTTGCTTTTGAAATTTTTTTATATAAAAATTGATTATAAGTATTCAAAAATAAATACAAACAAATGCTAAACCAAAATATTCAACTGTATCATATAATTTTTTTTAAAAAAAGCATTCAAACATCAATATAAAGTTCAAACTACAACAATAATTTCAAGATTTAATATAGAGGAACAAGAAACAACCATAAAAATATGAATAAAAACTATACAAATATCAATAGCATATACTTATGCAAATATGTGTAAAAGACAAAGAACGACTTTTCACAAGCTCGTATATGCATATAGCATAAAAAACTAATACACATATATAATATGTGTTGTTGGAGTACTTTTAATAAAAATACAAATAATATTGAATTGTTTAATGATTTTTCCATTACATTTTTATTAACAATTTTCATAAATATCATAATGGCTATATTTGACCATATTATGGAGTTTTAATAAAAATTTGACCATTATACAATCAACTTGACCATTTTGGAATACAATCAATTTGACCATTTTGGAATATTAATAATAATTTTTGTAAAGGCCATTTATTATTATTATTACTAATTTGACTGTTATATATAACTATGGTTTATAATGGAAATTTACTCCTTGTAGAATTTAATTCTATATTCATTCTATTATTAGCACCCCTATATTTTTAGATTAATTGAAAAATATATTAAAAAACAACATTTTTCTCCTACTTTCGACAACTATAGCTTTGTGTAAAAGTATGGTATGTCCGAGAACTTCTACTTCTCTTGATTGTGTAAAAGTAACAACCAAGAGTTGGGCTGTTGTATATTGAAAGCAACATGCTATGGCATTCTGCATCGGAGTTAAAATCCTTAGGGGAGCAAATTGTCTTAAAGAGCGAATTACACACCTCAACCTACTATACTTCTTAGTTCGTAATCATTCATTTTGAACGATTCTAAAATTTTCACTTTTATAATATGATATTCAGGTAATATCTTTCTCATTTAATTTTTAGTTGAATTTTATTTGAGAAGTTTATTGTGATTATTTGATTATTTTATGGTCTAGGTCCAAAATATTAAGACTATTAGCTCGAAGTGTAATTAAAAAAAAATGAAGAATTATGGCAACCAACATGTTTTCTTGTGATGTCTATGAACAAATCGTGATGACTTGATCACCAATACATGTTCACACATTGCTTTTTTTATGGAATAGTTGAATTTTTGTTGAGATGTTGTCGGCCTTGTGGCTTGAGAAATAAGAATAGAATTTAAAAATGCATTTTAATTATGTGCATCGAGATGTACTAATGATAGGGGCGGAGGGAAAGGGGGGCCGGGGGGGGGGGGCAATCGCCCCCCCTCCAACTTGTAAAAAAAAAAATTGTAACTATAAATTTTTGAATTACTATAGTTTGCCACCCCAAAAATTAACCAAAAAATTAACTATGCCCCCCCAAGCCTTTGTCTTCATAAAACTACTTTCTAACTTTTAATTAGAAGAATATAAAATATTTTGAGCCTATCATTTGAAATTTGCAAATTGATTTTTTATTTAGAAAATAACAATGTTTGGTCTTAGTTGCATGACATCACCAAAGCTTCCCATATAAGCTACTAGTATATAATATTCTTTCTTTCGTTTTGACTTTTAAGCTTGTCTTTCTTTCTCTGGCAGACTTGAAAGAAAGTATACTTAGCTTAACTTCAACAAATGCTCTTCCTCTTAAACAAAGCTTGCTCTTAAGTCTTCATTCTTAAACAAAAGCTTCAACCTTTAGCCTTCAACTTTCATGTCTTTTGGTTCTGAATGAAGGCCAAAGAAGAGAACATTGGAAACAAAGGATTTTAGTAGCTTCAAGTCATCAAGTGCCTCTAATCCATCTTGTAGTCCAACCACCATTGAAAACCACCATTGAAGCTTGAATGATTCTTAAATTTTTGCATAGGTAATTCTAATCTCAATTATTACTACTTAATGCATTAAATACTTGAAGAATAAGTTCATTGAATCCCAATTTCAATTTTAATGTTTTTTCCCTTTTTTTTCTATATTCTTGCTATGATTTTGATGATTGAGATGTGTATGTAAATTGTAACTAGTAGATGACATTCTTTTACCTAAATTTGGGTTTATTGGTAGAATAAAATTAATTTGAGGAGTTGATGTAGATTTCATATATACTTGAATTTATAGAATATAGATAGACAATAAAATAATTGTTTCTTTTAATTTTAAAATTCTCAATATTAATATAATAGATAAAGTATAAGTTTAGATAGGTATTTTATTTATTTTATCTAAGCATTTCTCAAGTAAATTTGATTCCATTATAGGTTGTTGCAAATATAGTGATAATGGCCAACAAGACAATTGATTCTTTTTTTAAGAAAAGGCATTTGGAACCAAGTGATGAAACTCCTTGTCCTCTTCGAGATTCTTCTCCTAAGCATCAAAAAAGAAAATTTTGTAGAGTTGAATCATCAGAGTTCGATAGTTTATCCATGGATTGTGATTTGGAAAAATGAAAATCTATTTGGGAATATCCAAAACATCAAAGAGATGATGTATGCGGAGCACATATGAAGTTGGGTTGTACAAACCTATAATTCCAATTACATCAATCGATGTTGACAAGAAGAGCCGCTGTTTCCTTTTCTCTTGGTATAAATTATGTCTAGATTGGTTGGAATTTCTCCAATAAAGAATGCTCATTTTTGTATTCTTGTTCATTGTTTTCCAAGCCGGCAGATCGTTTTGGATTAATGGCCTTCACAACTAGTAGATTTTGATCATGGAAAAAGGTAAATGATGGAAAAAATTGTGCCTTTCTGATTCAGATTAGAAAAGATCCTAACTCATTACACAAAGTGGCAATGCAACACTATCATGACTTTAAGAATCCATTGCAACATCTTGATAAAATTGTTGAGAGGCAAAATTTTGAGCAAGTTGCAAAAAATAGATTGCAAATTCAAGTTTCTATAGATGTTGCAAAATGGTGTGCATTTCAAGTTGTGGCTTTTAGGGGTCATGATGAAAGTTTAGATTCAAATAATCGAGGTAATTTCATTGAGTTGATTAAGCATTTAGCTTTGAATAATGACAAAGTGCTGATGTGGTACTTGAGAATGCTCCATGAAATGCATCTTATACTTCTCCTACGATCCAAAAAGAGATCTTGTCTATTTGGCTGAGTAAGATACAAAATTATATTCGAGAGGAGATTGATGATTCAAAATTTTCTATACTTGTTGATGAGGCTCAAGATAGATCAAAAAGAGAGCAAATGGCTATTGTTTTTTGATTTGTGGACAAGCACGGCTATATTCGAGAGAGATTTTTTGACATTGTTCATGTTCATGAAACCAATTCATTGACTTTGAAAAAGGAGATATGTAATGTCCTTTCTCGCCATAATCTTAATGTGCAAAACATTTGTGGCCAAGGATATGATGGAGCTAGCAACATGCGTGGAGAATGGAACGGATTGCAAGCATTATTTATTCAAGAGTTCCCCTATGCATTTATGTTCATTGTTTTGCTCATAGACTCCAATTGACATTGGTAGCAACATCTCAAGAGGTAATTATTGTGGAACAATTCTTCACATATTTATCTCTTCTTACAAATTTAGTTTCATCATCTTGCAAGCGTTTAGACCAACTAAGAGTTGCTAGAGCTGCTAGAATTGCATAATTGATTGCTATTGATGAACTTGAGACTGGTAGAGGGCAAAATCAGGTTGGTACTCTAAAATGGGCAGGGAGTACACGATGGGCATCTCATTTTAGTTCTATTTGCAGCTTATTCACAGAATATGAATGCATTTGCTCTATCTTAATCGATGTTATCAACCATGGAAGTACACCAGCTCAAAGAAGTGAAGCTGATAGAGTTTATGATTTCATGACATCCTTTGATTTTGTCTTTATTATGCACATGATGAGAGACATTTTAGGATTTGCACAGGTACTTTCCCAAGCTTTACAATGCAAATCTCTGGATATCTTGAATCCCCTTGAATTGGTTTCAGAAACAAAACACCGACTTCAAAGTTATAAAGAAAATGGATGGAATGAATTGTTCACTAATGTAAAGAAATTTTGTAATGCACAAAAATAGAGATGCTTGATATGAATGCCATTTATAAGGCAGGTTGAGGAAGAATTGGAAAACAAAATGATTCCATTACCATGGAGCATCATTACAGGATTGATGTGTTTTTGGCAACGGTTGATTCTGAGATACTTGAAATGAACAATAGATTTAAGGAAGATGTAATGGAGTTGCTTAGCTTGAGTTCAGCATTGCATCCTAAAGAAAATTTTCAGGCTTTTAATATCGAATGAATTTGTCAGCTTGCAACCAAGTTCTATCTAGCTAACTTCACAGATCAAGAGAAGCTACACTTGAGAACTCAATTAGAGCTTTTCCAAATTGAGTTTTCCCGTAATTATCAACTTCAAGACTTGTCATCACTTCAAGACTTGTGCCAAGTGTTAGCAAAGATAGGAAAGTCAATGATCTATACTCTTATTGATAGATTGGTTCGTCTTATCTTGACTCTTCCTGTTTCAACAGCTACAATGGAGCATGCTTTTTCTTCTATGAAAATCATTAAATCTTGTTTGCATTCTAGAATGGAGGAAGACTTTCTTGCTAGTTCTATGATAATGTATATTGAGAAAGAGATTGCTAAAACTTTTGATATAGATTCAATCATCGATGACTTTGATAAAATCAAAAGTCGTCGTGCGCTATTTCATGTGTCTCGTACACTCAAATAGACTTGTAAATAGGATATTATTTTTGTATATGCTAATAGTATGAGTCCTTTCCTTCTACTTAAAATTATCTTTAGTGATATCTATGTTCACATGAGTTTTTTTATATATTTTACTTGACTAGATATAACTTTAGATTCGCCCCCCCAGGATAAAATCCTGGCTCCTCCACTGACTAAAGAACTTATTAGAAATACTGAAGCTCTCAAATTTCTGTCTTTCTAATTTGTGGGAGGCAAGAAGCAATTCTGAAGTTATTTCTTTTGGGTGCAAGCGTCAACCATTAATGCGAAGCACCTTATCTACCTCATGCATATTTTGATTATAGTATAATATTTGCATGTGCATTGCACACTTTACCATGCAACTCTCTCTCTCTCTCTCTCTCTCTGTGGGATTTTTGTTCTATTTCTTTCAAGCCTAAGTTGTTTTACTTTATTGTTTTGGTGTTGAGTATAGCATTTCTGCATCCAAAGTTTGTATGGATTCAAAAGTGAAGTTTATACATGTTTTGTGTCGTTCTTTTTGGAAACTCCAATTAAACTGCATGCTCATGTTTCTAAGGTGTTTTACTTTGTTGATTGGGTGCTATTTATACCATGCCTATAATGTTTGGATTGAAAAAGTGCTGATTCATGTTATATCATTCTTTTTAGAATCTTCAGTTAAAAGTGCATTCTTATGTTAGCAAATTGGCTTTTCCTACAAAAGAAATTTTGGAGGATAAATAAAGTTGGCCTCTTGGTAAACTGTAGTAGCAATTCTCTAAAGTATATGGCCATGGAAGTAATGATGATATGAATAGCCATGGTTTAAGAAAAATGCATACTATGCTCAATTACATATCATTAAAATATTCTAGATAGTGGAGGTCTGTATTTCTATGGCTGCTATTAATTTAATTTATAAAACTCTATGCACTTGATCTAAATTGAGGCTCTCTACACGTGAATAATCAACGAGGGCAATAATATATCTAAATGGTATTCTTATCAATTGATGAGAATTAGTGCACAAATACGGCATAATATCATATTAACCTCTGAATTCTTTTTAGTCCTTGTTTTGAGTATGTGCAGATTAAATATCACCAATAATTGTGACAAATATTTTGGAATTCAAAAGCTGAAAAATTGTAAAGGTTTGAAAAATTTGCACTTGAATTCCTTTTGGAAAATTTTCTTGATGATTGAGAAATATAAAAATGGTTCCTAGTTAATAGACTAGTGGCTACTAAGAAATGATTGAGAAATACGAGAAAAATTAAATTAGCTTCTAGTAGTAAACTATTGGTCATTTGAGTTGATAATAGTAAGGCACCTGACTATTGGAGTTGATAAAATATGATTTCATTTGATGTAAATTATATTTGCCTAAACATTATTTGGCACTTATGTAAGAGATTTCTTTACAAAATAATGACAATTTATTATTTGTTGGTTATGCTTCTAGGAGAGTATAACCAAATAATAATTTAAAATGACTGTTGTATTGATACTTGTGAAATATTTAATTAATCGTAATATTTAAATATGTACGATAAGAAGCTATCACGAGCTCTCTCTCAAAAACTCTCTCTCTCGGATATCCCTTAAACAAACTCTCATTTTTAAATTTCAAACTTGCCGGTGAGGTGGTTGGCTGGTTCTTGCCGCTAATCACCTCCTTCTGATGACTAAGGATGGAAGCAACTCAACCTGGAATGGAGGGGACATCTAAGTGGGCTGTTAATAGGTCGTTCGCAGATGTGGTTTTAGGAAAATCTCCATCGGTTCCATTGAAAGTGACTGCACTTTATAAAGAAGAACTTGCTATTTTTTTTTTCAGGAGATGAAATCCAAAGATTGGCTGCTCCATTGCAATATGTTCTTGTAGGAAAATTCTCAATAGGTCGACCCTCTATGGAGTCTCTACGAAAAGGGGTTGCTACTGTTGGTTTTAAAGGACTTGTCTTACTGGGTTTAATAGATAGCCGTCATGTCTATCTGAAGTTTCATATGAAAGAAGACTTTCAGAGATGTTGGCTTAGGGGTTTTTGGAGTTTTCAAGGGTTTGGAATGCGAGTCTTTAAGTGGACTTTAGATTTTCGATTGGATGAAGAATCATCTGTAGTCTCGGTTTGGATCTATTTTGATTGTTTGCCTTTACACTAGTTTGATAAATCAACTCTCTTCTCATTGGCCAAAGCTGTGGGAAAACCCTTGAAGATTGATGCTACAACAACAAGTTTGTCAAGGCCAAACATTGCACGAGTTTGTGTAGAACTTGACCTATTAAAGGACCATCCATCTCGCACTGGATTGGCCATGGTCAAACAGGCTTTTGGCAAAAAGTCTCTTATGAGAATCTACCATGCTATTGTACTAGATGTAAGAGACTGGAACATGATGAGGATCACTGTCGTCTGAATGGTATGAACAATTAGGGGCAGGTAAAGAAGCATAATCCTATTCGAAAGATAGTTCATTCTGATCAGCAGCAACGATGGACCCCAAAGAAGCATGCCAGTCTTGAAGTTGAAGCACTTAGAACAAGTATTGTTGGAAATCAAAAGGCTACCATGCAGGTGAATTCTGCAGAGAAAGCGATCGTTAATAGGTATGATAGGCCTATTGTGGACTGCTATCAAAGCTTAGCAATGGATATCATGGAGTGTGATGTTTAAAAAGTGGTTCATTCTTCGAATCAGAATGTGCCTATGTTCGATCTCCTGCCTAAGAAGCACTGGAAGTGCAGACAGTGGACATCAGCCACATTGCTGATAATCAATTGGATGGTGAATCTAGTTTACAAGGAGTTCTCATGGAGTGCAAGACAGTCACATATGCTGTTGGTGCAACCAGGAATGGAGTTGATGAATTGGACCTCTTACAAACAATGACTGAACTTCCAAATGTGGCAGGAAATTTATCTCCTCGCTGCGTCCAGTTGGAGCCAATAAGGGAGCCAAAATTTTCAATAATTAAGGCCTTGAATGTTGAAGGATCTAGAGCATTGGAGAAGGACTTTCAATAGGTACGGCAGAAAGAAATCCAGGCAAAGTTTGCATCAGATCTTCAGTTATGATCATCAGCTAAGTCTTCTCCAAATTCATTTCAGGTTCTTTCCAATGATTAGTGCATTATTTTGGAACATACAGGGGGTTGCTAAAGCCCCAAATGTGAGAAGATTAAAGCATGTAATTAGGATAAATAATATTCATTTGGTTATTATTTGTAAACCCAAAGTGTCTGCAGTTAAAATAAACTCATTTAGGTTGGAATTTAGATTTGATAATGCTGTGCATAGTGACTCACGTGATTTATGGGTTTTCTTCACTTGTCTTGCACTGTAACTGGTTCTTTTGAGCAGCATATTAGTTTGAAGATTATTCATCCTCAATTGGCTTTTCCTATTTTCTTTTAGTTTGTTCATGCAAAATGCACTCCGGAGGAGAGAAGAGATATATGGGCAGAGTTGTTGGCATCCAAACCATCCCAAAGTCCATAGTGTATTTGCAGATATTTTAATTTGGTAGTGGCTGATCATGAGAAGAAAGGTGGGTGACCTTTTAACATCTCTGAATCCTTGGATTTCTTATCCTTTATGGCAATGGCAGGTGTTTATGATGTGGGATTCTCTGGCTCGAGCTTTACATGGTACAACAATCGTAGAGGAAGGGCACGAATATGGAAGCAGTTGGATAGGGCTTTGACAAATGATGAATGTTTCAGATATATCTTCTTTGTCTGTATCTCATCTAGCTCGAGATCTGTCTGATCACAGCATCCTTTGTTACTGAATTTTTCCACAAGAATTGAATACCTAACCGTCGACCATTTCAGTTTCCTGAATGTTTGGACTACCAATGGCAGTCTCATGGAGGTTATTCGTAGTTCATGGCAAGGAAGATATTATGGGGCATCCTTTGACAGTTTTATGTGCCAAACTAAAAGTAGTGAGGAAAAAATATTCAACAATGGAACAAGGATCATTTTGGCAATATTTTTCTCTAACGTCAAAAAGGCTGAGGAGAATGTACTATTGGCAGAAAAAAGCTTGGAGGATGTGTCTTCAATTGAGAACGAGTCAAAATTAAATAAAGCTGAAGCTGAATTTATAGTCGTGTGTTGGCTATGGAAGGAGCAATATTGGAGGCAAAATGCTCGTATCAAATGGCTTGCAGAAGGTGATAGGAATTCCAAATATTTCATACTATGGTTAAAGAACACGGAATGCAAACTACAATTCATAAGATAAAGAATGAAGTTGGGAACTGGGTTTCAGGGGAAAATGATATTGGTGATGAAGCTATCAAGTTCTTTGGAAAATTATTTTGGGCAGAGTCTAACATGCCAGCTCACTTAATGGAGGTTATTCCAAAGCTAATTACAGAACGAGATAATACTTCATTAGAGTCTATTCCTTCTTTGGAAGAGATTGAAGAGGTCATTTTTCAGATGGATGGAGATAGTGCGGCATAGACCAAATGAATTAATAGGGAAATTTTTCACATTTGCATGGGATGTGATTGCTAGTGATGTTCATCAGGCAATTGTGAGCTTCTTTTGTGGGGCTGATCTTCCTCGGGTAGTTACAGCAACATCCATTGTTCTTATCCCAAAAAATCTGAATTTATAGGAATTCTCGCAATTCAGGCCTATAAGCCTCTGCAATTTCATAAACAAGATGATTTCACGAGTTTTATCAAATAAACTAGCCCCCATTTTGCCTAAGATAATCTCTCCTCAGCAAAGTGGCTTTGTTAAAGGTAGAAGCATAACGGATAATTTTTTGCTAGCCCAAGAACTTATTTTTGATATTGGGAAGAAGTCCAGGGGTGGGAATGTGGCAATTAAACTTGATATGGCCAAGGCGTATGACCGTGTTTCTTGGCCTTTTTTAATATGTGTGTTACGTAAATTTGGATTTGGAGAATGCTTCATTGATATGATTTGGAGACTGATATCTAATGTTGGTTTTTGTCATTATTAATGGTATGAATTTTGGATTTTTCAAGTCTACCAGAGGGCTTCGTCAAGGAGATTCCGTTATCTCCTGCCTTGTTCATCATGGGAGCTGAAGTTTTATCTCGTGCTTTGGATCGTCTGGCAGAACAGTCTAATTTTTTGGGTTTCAGAATTCCTCCTGGGTGCCCTTATGTTTCTCACTTAGCATTTGTTGATGATGTGCTAATTTTTTCAAATGCTTCCAAAGGCTCACTCAAGAGGTTGTTAGAGGTGTTGGAAAAGTATCAGAGTGATTTAAGTCAGTTGATTAATTCCTAAAAAAGTTGCTTTTTAGTTCATCCAAAATTATGTAGAACTCGGGTGAAGATGATTGAGAGATTAACTACTTTTTCCAAAAAGCAATTTCCTATCAAATATTTGGGATGTCCTTTGCTCTATGGTAAGCCTAAGATTGAATATTTTTCAGAACTTTATCAGAAGGTTTTGAATAAAATTTTGTCTTGGAAAAATTGATTTTTATCCTTCGGTAGGTAGGAATGATTCTAATTAGGCATGTTCTTAGTGCCATTCCTTTACACTTGATGGCGGTTTCTTCTATTCCTAAAGGTGTTTTCCGGCTAATTGAAAAGGTACTTGCTGATTTTTTTTTTGGAATTCTAATGATAGTGAGCCTAAATTCCATTGGATTGGTTGGGACTATTTGTGTTATCCGGTGAAAGAAGGTGGAGTGGATTTTAAAAGGATGGAAGATACATATGCTGCATTTTCTTGTAAGCTGTGGTGGAATTTCAGACTTTGCTCCTCACGTTGGTCCAAATTCATGAGGTTGAAGTATTGTTCCAATATGCATCCTTGTCAGGTAGAGATGACCAAGAATAGTTCTGTCACATGGAAGCAGATGTTAAATGTAAGGGGGTTGGCTGAATTGAGTATCTCTTGGATAATGAATAATGGTGGGTGTCATTTTTGGTATGATAATTGGATGGGTACAGGGGCCTTATATTCTAGAGTTGGCATCACTGCAAACCATACTGTGGCTGATTTTGTGGATGAGGGGAAGTGGGACACTTCCCTTTTGTAAAAGTGGTTACCTGTGGATATTGTTAATAATATTTTGAATATTGATGCTCCCAATGGATCAACTCCAAATGAGATGGTTTGGCAAGACACTGAATTTGGTAACTTCTCTTTACTTTCTGCTTTTCATGGAATTAGAGATTGTAGGCCATATTCGTTGTTTTCTTCCAAAATGTGGCATCCTTAGATTCCTTTGAAGATGTCATTTTTTATGATGAGATTGCTCTTGCAAAGTCTACCATTGGATGATGTATTGGTTAAATTTAAATTTAATCTTCTGTCAAAATGCTTATGTTGTGTGCATGCAAATGTGGAATCTATTGATCATGTTTTTGTGACTAGTGAATTAGCATCTGTTGTTTGGAAGATTTTTGGGCTGAATTGTGGGATTCAAACATCTGTGTCAAATGTCCATGCAATGTTATTTAATTGGTGGTTGGCAAATCATAAGCACAGTCGTATGAGGTTTGTTCTGCATGTGCTTCCAATACTTATTTTTTGGAATTTATGAAAGGTGAGGAACAAGGCTTGTTTTGAAGGTGAGAGGTTTTCAATATCTACAGTTTGTGAAATGATCTATAGAGATTTGAGGGATGCATTTTATGTGAAATTCAAAGATTCTTTGGATTGCCAATCTTGGTTGGTATTTATTGATTAGTATCAAGTGTCCCTGACAGATTTTCCTAGAAAGCTGTAAAGTGGATGCCACCGTCTATGGGAAAGATTAAATTGAATACGGATGGAAGTTCAAAAGGAAATCCGGGCAGTTGTGGGGGTGGTGGAGTGTTGACAGATACGGAAGAGAAAGTACTTTTAGGTTTTGCATGTTCTTTGGGTCATGGTATTAGTTTGCAAGCAAAAGTGAAAGCAGTTCTCAATGGGATCAAAATTTGTTTTAATCAAGAGTTTCATCAGTTCCAAATTGAGTCTAATTCTATGATATTGGTTGGTATTCTGCAAGCTAAGTTTTCATCTCTATGGAAGTTGAAGAAGGAGGTGATGCAAATCAACCATTTAATAAACATCACAATCACAGTGTCTCATTGTCCCCGTCAAGCTAATATGGTAGTGGATTGTTTAGGAAATTTGGGTGCTTCTCAAGTCAATTTTTTACGGGTATATGCTTGAGGTTCTGACGTACCAGCTGAAGCTTTTGGAGCTATGAAGATGGATATTTTAGGATTTTCTTCTTTCAGAAAATGTTTCTTTTAGTTTTTTGATTGATTTACTTATTGTAAAGGGAGTAGTACTCCTCTTTTATGCTTTAAATAATAAACTCTCATGTAATCTTTAATTTTGATTATTAATAAAATTCTGGACTGGTGCCCACCCCTATGTATGGGGTTACCAAAAAAAAAAAAACTCGTGAAATATTTTGATTTGAATGTCAAAACTCATATATTTGTTATGATAATTTTGTTGTAACATGTAAACATGAGCTCACGACAAAGATAAGACATATACCGAAAGGGATGTGACTTGAGCCTAAATTTATTAAATCGTAACCATCTATGAGGATACTTTGGGACAGGAGATCTCCAGAACTAGGCTAGAACAAACAAATCATATTATGATTTAGAAGAAAAACATGTATGTGATGCTTAAATCAATGTATCCTTTCCTATGATGCAAAGCATGCATGTGATCTTATGATGAAAATAAAAAGGTGAGATTGAATAAAAATCCCTCAATGAGTTCTATAGTCTTTTTGGATGGGATTTGTTAGTAGTGGAAGTATCCTTGATAGACTTACTTATATAAGTGTGAAGGTGGGGCCACTTTATATGAGTTTTTGGCTAATTCCCTAGAGCAATCATTACATTGAGACAAAGCACAAGTGGTCATGTGCTGACTTATAGAGTTTGCAGAACACCTTGAATATGATATGTGTTATCCAATCCTATGTACCCTGAAGTAGTCTTAGTTTCAATGTTTACTCAATTTGACTATGGGGATCATAAAAATACTAAGAGAAGATTTCAAACCATTACCATTTTCATACACATGATGTTCTCACTTTGTCCAAAATATTTATTTTCTTTGTATATTTTATTAAAATAAGTCGAAGATTGTTGGAGTATTTTAATAAAAATGGAAATAATATGGAATTATTTAATTTTTTTTATTAAAAATAGAAATAATATAGAATTATTTAATGAATTTTCTGTCACATTTTTATTACATAAGTGAAGACTTTTTCTAAATGTCATAACGGACAATATTATGGAGTTTTAATAAAAATTTGACCATTATACAATTAATTTGACTATTATGGAGAATTAATAATAACTGTTAAAATGGACATATTATTATTATTATTATTATTATTATTATTATTATTATTTCGATTGTTATACAATTAATTTATACAATTATGAATTGTAATAGAAATTTACTTATTATGAAATTTAGGGCCTCTATTCTTGACGTGAACGGCTGCTTTCTTGGAAGTCATTCATAGGCCCTTGCAATTAGTTAGACTTCACACACTATATAAAGAAATAAAAGAAAGTCTGTGATAGAAAGCATCAACTTAGTATATTATTATATACCATATTTTTTGATAGAATCACTTCAATGAAGTATGAAGGTAGGATAGAATGAATTAACTTTCATTTTCCTCATATTTTTTGTTAGTGAGATCAAGAATAGGCCCTTGATAGTCAATAGCAAAAACCTATCTAACTATGAATTAGGAAAGTGAAGATGGTCGAAGCCCCGAATTTTTGCCACAACGTTCTTGACTTTAGGAGGACTAAGCGCTTCTAATGAGACCATTGGGGGAAGGGGTATACCTGTGCTCTTGTTCTTCAAGTTGACCATTAACGGGTCCTTAGTCATCTATTCATCTAGGCGTGTGGGATCGTTTGGGTTGTTACAACCTCTAGCAGATGGTTTGAAATTGATTCTAAAAAAACCTATTTCACCAAGTACTGCTAATTTCTCCCTTTTTAAAATGGCTCTAGTGGCTACATTTATGTTAAGTCTGGTCACTTGGGCCGTTGTACCTTTTGATTATGAAGGTGCACAAACGATAGTAGCTATTCCCCACCGAGGGGGAAAGCGAAGCAAGGGGGGTAACATACCTGTCCTTGTAACTATGAGTTATTATAGTTCCTATTCTACTTTTCTTGTTTTTTTAAAGCCCTTTTAACTCCTCTTATGTGTTATGTCTTCTTGTCTTCTTACTTTATTTAATTCTATTTTTATTTTGTTATTATTACCCCTGTATTTTTGGCCTATAAATAGAAGGCTGTAGAAGAATTAAAAAATACATTTAAAAAATAACATTCTTTTTTCTACTCTCTACAACTATAGTTTTGGGCAAAAGTAAGGTGTGAGGAAGTTTCTACTTCTCTTGATTGTATAGATTTAAGGCAAGTAACAACCAAGAGTTGGATTGTTGTATCATAGAAGTGACGTGCTATGACCATCTACATCAGAGCTAAAATCCATAGGGGTGTAATTCATCTTGAAGAAGAGCAAATTATGTGCCTCAGCCTAACCATATTTCTTAGTGGTGGTCAAGTGCATGATCATCTATTTTGAATGGTATTAAAATATTCACATATATAGTATGATAGTGAGGTAATATTTTTTTTGTTTGATTTTTAATTAAATTTTATTTAAGAATTCTATTTTGATTAGTTTGATTATTTTATAGTTTAGGATCAACACGTGCATCTGCACGTTTCCATAACCAATAAACATACATAATATACATAATATTACGGAAGGGATAGAACCCATTTAAGGGAAGTAAGGAATTTTTCTCACACCATCATAGTTGTCATCCCAATTTGTACTTTGAAATGGTGCCTGCTCTATTGCCATCCCTATTCCTAATTGTTGGGTGCTAGACTTGCAAAAATAAAATTCTCACTAAAAGAAAATAAAGTGAAGTGCAATTGTGAGTAGGTTCGTATCTAGAGGTACTAGTCGATTTATTTTCTCTTTTCTTTACCAAATAAAATTAAAATGGGGTTTTGAAAAATGATTAAACTAAAGAAATTTAAACTTAAGAAAATTCAAAAGTGCGAAATTAAACAAGATCACATAAAACCTAAGCTCTAGTCAAAGGATTAATTTTCATTCTGGTTTTAATTTAACTGGTCATTGATGCATGGATAATTTCATACTCTCATGAATAAATTGGTTATGGTTGTTAACAAGCTCTAACAACCTGCTTTTACTGACTGAGTTGGTATTCAAATTAAGACTGTTATTTACTTCAATTATCAAAAGATAACCCTAGGTACAACCTTAGAATTCAATCTTTCAAGAGCATTAAAAAATTAGAAATGCCATCAATTCTAACTAGCAAATATCTAAGGGGCTTTGTTCAAATTAGATTATATAGTCCCATAATATAATTCAAAAGTTTCTATTACAATTGAATTTATCATTTGCCACATATACTAAAACTATCAAACAATTACGTATTTGACGTTTTAGATAGCTGTAGATAATTCAACAATTAAATAATGGTCAGTTATTTAATTGTGCAAAACAATCATGCAAGAATGAACACAATCACCTTTGAATTAAACAAAGAATACATAAATACCCATAAATGCAGGAAATTAATAAAACAAGTTAGATCTCATAGTATTGAATGAAACAGAGTTTCAATTATCCTTCAACTAGAATGAAGTGTCTAGCCATGTATCCTGAAGTCAATTCTCGAAAAGAAAATTACCAGAATTTTTTCTTGAGAAAGAGAGGAAAATAAAACTTAAAAATTGAAAGTTTAAAGACTGAAAAAATAATGGTAGACATTTCCCTTCTTCTATCATTGCTTCTCTCTTTTTGTGCTACGTTTCCTTCTTTTTGCCAACTCTATCTTTTTCTAAATTTCCTCCCTTTGTCACAGCTCTCTCATGTGCAAAAAAGATGACTCTTTCTATTCTTCCATTTCTAGTTCCCTTAAATAAAAGATTTCCTTCCCAAGGAGTTTACTACAATTAAGGAACTAATTAAGTCTTCCAATTGCATATCACTTCAAGTCATTGTCGCGTCCGAAAAAATCGTTGAGTAAAAAGGAAAATGGTGTAAAAAGGTGCTAGTGGGGTCGTTGACTGTTACGCCCCGAAAAGACGGTTTAGTCTGATGACCCTTTTGAAAAGTAAGTTTTTGGGAAAAACCGTGCGCGTGTATGAAAAATCGGATTTTTATAGAAAAAGTGTATTTTAAGAAAAATGGTATTTTAAAAGAAAACAAGGCCGGGACTAAAAGTACGACAGGTTTGGCCAAATAATTTTTGAAAAAGGGTTTTATTTTAGAAAATGGAGTCGCCACTTGGTACTGAGTTAGGGTGTACCAAGTCACCCGAAAAAATAGTTTAAACAAAACAAAAAGTAAAATTTTATAAAAATATTTTAAAACCCTTTTCTGACTCCGGTCTACGAAAAACGAGAGAAAAAGGTCCGGGAGTCACATTTGAAGAAAGGGAAGGCAAAGGCTTGCGCCTAAGGCACCCTTTCAATCTAGTCGAGACTAGTTGCGAGGTTTAATCAAATTTTCCTAAATTAACCCTAGATTCTATCGCGTTCGGATGTATCTAAATGAATGCAAATTCTAAGTCTAAATGTGGGTATCGGGAGGGTCGGAATGTCCCGTTGAAGCTTGGTCGGAATTATCGCATTAATTGCGAAACCCGAGTCGAGATCTCGAGGGAGTCACGAGTCTATGCAAAATGAAATGCAAAAAGAAAAGAAAATAATAATAAAGATAATAAGTGCTTGAAGAAAGTGGGTATGCAACATAACGGGTACGGGGGACTAATAACTCGTGACTGGATGTTTCTACTCACGGAGGGGGGAACGGCATGTACGCCACCGCTTCCCACGTGAGTAGGCGACTATTTCTAGTCGAATCACGCAAATGTCCTAATTTCTAAGTGAGATGCAACATAAATGTCATGCATTTGGAGATGCGTCAAAATAAATAAATAAATAAATAATAGTAATAATAATAAAAATCATGCAGAATGGAAAGAAAACTAAAGTGTGTGAAGTGGGATGTAAAAATGCACACGAGTGTTCCTAATGCTAAAATTGTCTGAAAGGTCTAGCGTTGCACTAGCCCGTTCTAAAAAACCTCACTAGTGTTGGACTAGCGAGAGAAAATAAAGCCACAACTAGCGTTGGACTAGTGTGGTGACGGAATACCATAAATCATGAATTAAATATTAAAGCATGAATTAAAAGCAAATGAAACATATAAAAACATATAAGGTCACATAGGAGCACATAACGCATAAGCATAATATTCTAGATGCAAAAATCCTAAGGAAAATGGTAAAAGAAATAAACACGTAAGCACGCAAAAGCAAATAAACCCTAACTATTGCATCGGGGGGCTTGATTTACAATTTAAGGGGGGAAATTAAAAATACCCTATCTATTACACTTTATATCTAATTACACAATTTTTGCTAAAATGCAAGAAAAATAATCTAACTGTTACATTGACTAGCTAAATACAAAATATTATATTTTTCTAAAATAATAATAAAAATTCAAAATCAAACCAAATAACTACATAAATACTCAACGAATATATAAAATAAGAAATAAACAAATTAAAATAATACATAAAATCACATTGGAGCATATTGGAGCACATAAAGAGGCAATTAAAAGGTAACGAAAATACCTTTTTGAAGACCCGGTACAAATACTACTCAACATGAACAAACAAGTCAAGGTATCTCGGTATAAACAATTAAAATCTAAAATATATGAGTATTGACGAATTGAGATAAAAAATGAATTCTAGCAACTATGGGCTAAAATAAAATTCAATAAAGCTCAAGGAGTAAAACTAAAAAAATTCACATAAACGGGGGGCAAAAATATAAATTTCAACAAGGGAAAGATTACAAGGCTAGGGGACTTAGTTGAAAAGAACTGAACAATTACGGACCGATTTATAACTAGCAAAGGCTTAAATATGGCAACGGAAAACTCTTGGAGGCATAGTAACACTTAGCAAAAATCCAAGGACCCAAATACAATTATTTCTCTCATATTAAACCACAAAAGAAAATGTCCGGCCTAAATGAAGTTTAAATCAACCAAAGAACTAATTATACTAGAGATTAAGTTACTTCATAAATATAAAAACAGTGGACTCAAAAATTGCAAGAAAACTAAAAATAGAATTAAAGGACTTGCAAGAAAACTAAAAACAGAATTAAAGGAACATAATTAACACAAAATTAAAAGAACATGATTAACACATAATTAAAGGAAATGACACAAAGTTAAAACAGAAAAACTAACACAAAATTAAAGGAGCTTAACTCGCCAAATCAAAGGAATTTTACCTGCAAAACCCCCTGCCTTAATTGTCTTTTTTTTATTAAAATCTTTCTATTCTCTTTTCTCCTGTTTTCGCTCTTTCTATTTCTTTGCCGTCTGACCTGCTCTGTTTCTTCTCCAATTTCTTTCTCTAGCTCCCTCTCTCTTCTCTCCACCCTTCTCTCGTTCTTTCTTTTTTTTGTTCTTTTTTTTTTTTTTGCTCTCTATTTCTTCTTGCTTTTCTATCTTCTCTGCAGGCTGCTTCTCTCATTCTTCCCTCTTTTCTTCTCTTTTTCTCCGACTCTAGTCTCTCTCTCTCTCTCTCTCTCTCTCTCTCTCTCTCGCTCTATCTCTCTTTCTTTTAGCTCTCAATTTCTGTTCTCTCCTGCTGATTTCCCTTTTCTTTTCTCACTTTGCTCCATCTCACTTTTCTCTTCTCAAATTTCTCAGGAGTGCTTAAAATTCTATCCACATGTTATTAATTATAGGTTACTGAAGGAATTAAAACAGTTGAGGGAGTTTACCTGATTCGATGAAGCCACTGGTGGACTATTTGGTGAGGGAGCTTCGATCAGCAAACCCTTGTTGTGATTGGAGGCTATAATGCCGTCTGATGGAGGATCGAGGACGATGTGGTTCCTATTTTAAGTGGATTGACTTGATTGAGTGTGGTTCGGAGGAAAGGGAAATAAACAAAATTCAGGCCCTTGAATGTGTGAACTGTTTGCATTTTGGCTTTGATTTTGTGTGAGCGTGTGGTTGTGTGTGAGTTTGAATGTGTGATGTATCTGTGTATGCAAGTATTTGAAGTGTGTTACAGTGTGTTTTTGGTATGCAATATGTGTGTATGGATTGTGTGTGTGTGAAGTGAATCTGGTTTGCGAATGTGTGCTGTGTAGTGTGCGTCTGTGTGTGAATTGCATGTGAAGTGAATCTGATTGCTGAGCAATGTGTGTAGTGTGTGTTCCTGAATCCGATGAATTCTGTGCATAGAAGTGTGTGTTTGTAAATCTGATGAATTCTGTGTTTGAAAGTGTGTGTTTATGAATTTGACCATGTGAGTGTGTGAGAGTGAATGTGAGTAAAGAGTGTGAAGTGCGTGAATCTACTGTGTGTGAAGTGTGTGAATTGCGTGTGAAATGTGTCTGATGGTGTTTGTGACTGATTGTGTGTTGCTTGTGTGTGAATCTGAAGTAGTGTCTGTGACTGATTGTATGGTACTGTGTGTGTTTTGTGACTGTGTGTGTTGTGCGTGAATTTGAGTGTGAAGTGTGTGAATCAGTTTGTGTATGTAAGGGTGTGTGTGTCGTGAATTGATGTTTGTGAATGTAAGTGTGCGTGTGTTGTGAATCTGATGATGTTTGTGAATGCAAGTGTGTCTATGTGTGTTTTTGAACTGGGCGTGAATTTATGTGAACTTGTGCGTGCCAATGGAGTGTGTTAGTATGTGTAGTGTGTGAGAGAGAGTGAGTGTGTGTTCTTGGTGTTCTTGGTGAAAATTTGAATATGTACTAGTGTGTGTTCTAGGTGTTCTAGGTGAAAATTTGAATATACACTAGTGTGTGTTCTTGGTGTTCTTGGTGAAATTTTGAATATACACTAGTATGTGTTCTTGGTGTTCTTGGTGAAAATGAAAAAAACTAAAAACTAAAAATAAAAAAAAAACTAAAAACTCTCCCTAGAAATTTTTTTTTTCTCCTCCTTTCTAAAATCCCCAAGTGGGGTATTTATAGTGCACAAGTCTTAACCTCCAAGAAATGGTTAAAAGACCAAAACGCCCTTGACTGCAAAAATTACAACCTTGCCCTTAAAAAATATCAAAATTTATATTCTCTCACAAAAAATAGAAAAAATTAAGAAAAATGTAAATAATAAATTTGTTAATGGAAATTCACTCCGAAAAAAGTTAGAAAAACTTAGAAACATGCTTAAAAACCTAAAAATAAATTTGGTACACAAAAATAGGCGAAAGTGGTATTCGCGATGCGAAATTACCATTTTGCCCCTGTGCTAGCGAAAATGCATAAAAATACCAGCTGAACTCGAAAAAATCACAAAATTTAAAAATGTCTATAAACGTACAAAAAATGAATTTAAACCCTCCAAAATTAATGAAAAAATATTTACAATTAAAAAATTAATATTCTACCCTTCAAAATTGCTGACTTCTTCATTTTTACCCAAAAATCAGGTTTTGACTCCAAATAGTAAGAAAAATGTCCCCCAATATTTGAAAATAAATGGTGTGTCAAAATTTGGTGTCTAAAGTCATGTTATTCACGTCTTCACAATCTGCATTGTCAACTAGTCGAGGCATGGTTACGGTCTAACTACTAAAGTCTTTTGGAAAATTATCAACTTAGAGTCCTTTCTCCACATAACTCCTACAAAAAAGGCCAATTACCAAAAGTGAGTAAAAGAGAAAATTAAGTGCTATCTTTGGCCAAAATAAAGAGTAATTAAATACAAATTATATGCAAATTTCACTCTCTAACAAATTCCCCCACACCTAGACAATGCTTGCCCTCAAGGATTCAATCATCCCAAGAACACAATCAAGACATCAAATACTCATTGCAAGATAACCAGCACAAATACTACCTTTCTCAACAATTTTATCAAATTCCAAATGCACAAGATTCAACTTCCTCACAAGGATTTTCAATGTATTCACTCAATCCTCAAACAAAGATAAGATAAGATTCATTTAAAGCTCACATCAATGCAATGGAAAGATATTACCATATGCTTGCACATATATCAAATCTCCGCCACTTAATAAAGAACTTAATGCAAAAATCAAAGGGTCATTATAAGGGTTGTAATGAGGCTCAAGGTAAAGGGATGACATAAAGGAAAATTTATGTGAAAAGTATCAAGGATAATGTCATAAAATTATTGCATGTGTATAACTGCTATCTTCATGTAACCTCATTGCTTCAGTGTCTACTACAATTTGAAAAAACTATACAAGTACAATCATATCTCGGGCACAATCATATCTCAGGTTTTTGTCCAACTATTACAACACAACACATATATACATAACACTTTACACATATTTTTTGTGCTTTTTCACATTTTCTTCTTTTTTCTTTTCATTTCTGAATTTTTTTTATTTTTTTGAATTTTTTTCTTTTAGAAAATAAACACAATTGAACTTTAAACATTCGCACTTGCCAACACTTGCTTTCTTTAATATACACCTTGCAATGAGACTTCTAAATTCTTTTTCATGCAATAAAATTAAGATACTCCTTTGAACACGGTTCAAAGAGACAGTTTAAACAAATAGGTTTTAGGTTAAAATATGTGGCTAATAAACAAAGAAAAAGTTAATGCTCAAAAGGGCTCACTAAAGGTAATAAAATCAAGGCATGTCTTTAAGATAGTCAAAAGGGTTAAACCTAAGTGCCCTTATCATTTTAATGCATCAAATTCAAAAATGTGGTCTTGACATGCATAACAATGCAAGTTCTAAAATATTTGATCCATGTATGATAACAACTGAATCAAAGAAATAGAGAAAAAGTGAATGAACTACTCTTAAAGGCCCAAAAGCTCACAACAAGGGTTAATCAAGTCAAATCTTACGAATTTTTCATCCAATTCAATTGTCAAGAAAAATTAAGTACTTAAACTAGTAAAATTCATGCTAGTCATATTTGCATCTGGACTATGTGACAAAAAATGTTCATGAAAAATTTGAAGAAAGATAGAGAAAAACTTTAACCAAACTAGAGCAAACTAGGAAAATAAAGTAATTAGAGAAATATCTCCACTCCCCCACACCTAATTCACATTGTCCCCAAAGTAAAAAGACAGAGAAAAAAAATTAAAATGGGGACTCCACTGAATATGAAGCCAAGCACTATGTAGGGGTGGTGGTGTAGATATAGTTGAGCCTAATGACTAGAAAAAAGCTATCATCACTTTAGCTATTTGTAAAAGATGGTGCTCTATCCCAGATAGGCATTTATCTAGGCTTTTGAGTGTTGGTATTCATTTGCAACAATTGTGTCTCCAAGGAAGAAAACAATGGCATAGTAGAAGTAGAAGTAGAAGTAGAGGGACCAGTCTGCTCTACATTCCTATTACTCTGTGATGGACCTCTAAAGGGCTACGATGTCTACTGGGACGCTTATACCTCCCCGATGGTGTAAACTGAAATACCCTATCTACATTATGCAATACCCCCATATTTTCTAAACTACTCAAATTCAAAGGCTCAGAGGGGCGTGCAATGTGTAAATCGTTATCTTTGGTAGGGTCAAACACTTGTAACTCTACAGCAAGATGAGTAGTCATTTCACCCGAAATCAATGGTTTACTTTTCTTAGCACAGTTTGAAATTGGGTGGCCAACCAAACACTTGGATTAACTTTAACATTTTGCAACATGCACCATATAAAAAAAATTAAACCTTTGTAATAGTTCTTGAAGAGTCTTTTCTTCTAGAAAAGTTATATGCTAGAAATTTCTGGATATAACTCAAGATTGGGCCTTTTAAATAGGAACTCTTAGATTTGTTGGGGTCTTTTTTTTTTTTTGGCTAACCCTTTAGGCAGGGGGGCACTCCCATAATTTTATTAATCATAAAAATAATTACAAAAGAGGGGGACATAACGCCTTAACCTCCATTTATTACATTTAGTAAATGATAGTTTAACTTTTTTTTTTTTGGCAAAACCCTGTACATGGGGGAGGGCCACCACCCCAAAATTTTATTGATATTAAAGAAAATTATACAAACTTGAGGGGACATAAACCTTACCTCACTTATTAATCCAAGAAATTAAAAAAATCATTGAAAATAAATAAGGAGTAATACCTCCCTTTACAAGAAAAATTAAAATTAAATCATCTTTTTTTTAAACCAAAAAAATGGAAAACCTAGTTGATCTAGTCTAACCGCCCCAGGAGCTGTTGCTAGAAGATCTGAGAAACTATCAAACGAAAGATCAGAACTCGCTTGGAGACCCTCATTTGATAGAAAATCTACTTGTTGATTAGCTTGCCTGTAGCAATTTGTCAGATTGATAACAGAATGGCTAAGGCTCTTTAACCTGTCAAGCAAATGGCATAATGACCAGGTCAAGAGATGTTACCATTGAAAATATTGACCAAGGTAAGCGAATCCGATTCCAAATAAATCATTCGGTAACCTCTCTCACAATATAGGTGAACCCCACAAATCAAAGTAAGGAATTCAGCCTCCAAACTGGATCCAACACCTAAAGGGCATGCAAAGCCAAAAATAATCTTACCCTGAGGACCCCTAAGAATTCCTCCACCTCCACACAAGCCTGGGTTTCCCTTTGAACACCCATCAGTATTTAATTTGAAGTAGTTTATTGGAGGATGCCATCTTATCATTGTCACACTAACATGCTTCTTTCGGCTCCCAATGCAACTGTAAAACTCAGGCCACGTCCTAGCATGTAAGTGTAGACCAAATTTTAGCTCATATGTCATCTTTATATTTGGAAAAATCTTGTGAGCAGATTCCCATGACTACACACTTGTCGCAAAATAAAACTCATTCCTTGCCTTCCATAGGTGCCATCGAATTAAAATTGGAGAAATACCATGAACAAAATCAACATATGAACTTGATGAAGATGCAAACCACCATTCCATTAAATGCCTGCGAAAATGGCATTTCCTGGAAATCAAACCCACAGAAGCCCCAAAATAATCCCAAATGTGACTTGGAATATCCCCAAAACTAAAAATATGATCAATAGACTCTAACGAAGGTGATGAACAACAAAAACACCTCTAACGAAATTAACTATAACTAAATTAATGAAAATCAAAAGATGAAAATCCTAGTTTATCTAGTCGGACAGCTCCACAAACTTCGCTTGGTAACAGTGAGAATCCTTGGTATACCTTATCCACCTGTCTTCGAACTCCTTCATTTGAAAGCAAATCTGCAGGCTTATTCACCTCTCTAAAATAGTGAGTGAGAGAAACAAAATGCTTTTGCTAGTTTAGCAATTTCCTTCACATATTTCACATGGTACCATGGACAGGAACCTCTTTCCTTAAGGACAGTAACAAGTGTTAATTAATCAATTTCAACATGGAAATATAAAAAGCCCTTAGATACACACAGGTGAATACCAAATAAAAGAGCTTGCATTTCAGCCTCCAAACTCGAGCCCCTGCCAAAAAAGTAGGAAAAACCCAATGCGACATTGCCATTCCATCCCGCAATAAGCCCACACCACATTCATCTGATTCCCTTTGGAACACCCATCCGTATTAAGTTTAAATCCATGGACACAAGGAAACCATTTGACAAGAGTTATACGCAATTTCTTTTTTCGTTTCGTGACATGCTCCAAAATCTCTGGCCAAGTAGAACGACTTACACTACATCTAAACTTGCCTTCATAAGCCATTTTAATATCACAAAAAATATTCACCACAATTTGCTCCCAATCACAGACAACACCTGAATAAAAAAAGGCATTTCTTGCATTTCACATATGCCAAAAAATTATAATAGGCGTTATGGCAAATAAAAAAGCCAGAAATTCATTTTCCACTTATGAGAGCCACCATTTCATCAATCTATTACGAACCTGATGATGATCCAACTTGAGACACAAAGGAGCCCTAAAATATTCCCACATCTTAGCAGGAACATCACCTGAACAAAAGATATGATCAATAGACTCAATTGAAGGATTTTGACAACAAAAGCACATAGAGGGCCCTTGGATAGCCATCCCTTTTAGAACATCATCAATTGGAATACTTTTATGTAACAACTTCAGCATCAAAATAGACATTTTAATAGGCACAAAAGAATTCCAAATATTTTTAAAAAAGAAACCAAAAGACTTACAAGCTCTAACACAATCATAAGCTGATTGTAGGGAGAATGAACCTGATGACGTAAGAGACCAAACCATCTCTGAAGAACCCTCAAGTGAGTTAGATACCTCACCATCATCATTCAACCAGCATATTCGGTCCTTTGCAATCTCCCTAAAAGCCAATATCCTCTTCCAAGCAGCCGAATCTTGTCTGGTCTACTGAATAGAACAAGGTGGAGAGGACTTGCAATATTTTGCAGCCATGAATTTTGCCCAAAGAGATTTTTGTTTTCGAAACTTCCACCATAGCTTAATGGAAAAAGCCTTATGAATGTCCTCTAGAGATCTCAGGCCAATCCCACTTTCACCAATCGAAGCACATAGACTTTTCCAGGAAATCTAGTGACGCTTCCCCCTATCACCTTCCTTACCCCAAAAAAATTCAGATAATAGCCTCTCCAATTGCACAAATACCCCTTTGGGAGGACTAGTAGTAGAAAGAATGTGTAACGGAATAGATGATAGCACATGCTTTATCAGGATCAATCGACCTCCAATAGATAGGAATTTATTCTGCCAACCTAAAATTCCAGAAGCAACAAAAACACAAATATTAGAAAAAAATCCCTTCTCCTCTTACCAACAAAAAGGGGGCAGCCCAAATATCATATGGGAAATGACTTCTCCATGAAACCCATACTCCTCTTTATCACATCCTTTCTCAACGCGGCATATTTGGGTGGCAAACAAACCACACTTTGATAAGTTAAGCTGCTACCCAGACTCTCTTTCATATTTTTTAAGTACACGCATAACCAGTTCCAAAGACCTCTTAGCTGCACCTAAAAATATGATAACATCTTTTGCAAAAGCAAGATGTATAATAACTGGACAACCAAAGGAACTCGAAAAGGGAATAAAACTCCGATATTGGGGTAGAAGATTAAGAGCTCTAGTCAAGCCTTCACCTGCAATAATAAAAAGCGCTGGGGAAATAGGGTCCTCTTGTCAGAGCCCTCTAGAAGATATAAAGAATCCTTTTAGGACACCATTCACTCTAATGGAAAACCAACAATCTGATATCATTCCCCATATCAAATCAATCCACATCTAACTGAAACCAAAAGCATGAAAAACATTAATTAGATACAACCAAGAAACCCGGTCATACGCCTTCACCATGTCAAGTTTTAACACCACATTTCTCCCTCGATTTTTCTTCCTAATATCATTTATTATCTCTTGGGCCAACATGAAGTTTTCTGAAATTTGTCTCCCCTTGACAAACTCACTTTGTTCAAGAGAGATGATGCGAGGCAAAATATTGGATAACCTATCATATAATATTTGGAAATAACTTTATTAACAAAAGTACATAGGTTAATAGGGCGGAACTGGGAAAAATCCTGTGGGTGATTAACCTTGGGAATTAACACAACTAGGGTAGTTGTGAAATTCCTAGGTAAACACTCCCCACAAAAAAATTTACCACAGCACTATACACATCTTTAGCCACAATTCTACAAGTCGCAGTAAAAAACTTACCTATCAATGCATCAGCACCAAGGGCACTATCAATGTCAAAGGAAAAAATTGCATTTCGAACCTCCTCGATATTTGGCACCCTTTCCAACATCATATTGCTTTCCTCCTGAACAAGCTTCGGTATGTGCTCCAGCTCTATGTCAGTCACCATCCCATCTTGAGAAAAAAGAGATTGAAAATATTGGCAAGTCAACGTCCCAATTTCTTCTTCATTATCTACCCATTCCCCCTTAGAATTTTTAATCCTGTGTAGAATAGACATGTTTTGACAGGCAACCACAGAAGAATGGAAAAAGCTAGTGTTGTGGTCCCCCTCTCGCCACCATTTTACAAGAGCTTTCTGCCTCTAGAAACTCTCTTCAATACAAATAGCTGTACTAAGTTCCTCTCAAGCAATATGCAAATCCTCCAAAGTTTGATCAGATCCCAACTCATCATACACATTCTCCCTATTTGCAGTCCTAGCCTTAAGAGCTTTGACATTTTCAAAAATATTCTCAACTTGTTGCCTTGACCACGGCCTAATGGTCTCTTTGACAGCCTTCATTTTAAGCCTAGTGCAACCAATGGGGGACCAGACTGAGGGTGCTGCCATACCTTCTCAATAAAAGAAAGAAACTGAGGGTGAGAAGCCCAAAAATTAAGAAATCTAAATGGTCGAGGTTTATCATCCAACCTTGTCTTTGCTCTGATCAATAATGGCGAATGATCCGAAGGACAGCGTGATAAATCCTGTACTAAAATCTCCATCTTCAACTCACTGAAGGCATTGTTCACTAAAACCCTATCCAACCTTTTCCAAACTCTAGATAGTCCCATTCTGGTTATTACACCACATGTAGGGAGAACTAGAGTAGCCAGCATCAAGGAATTGCACGTCATGCATAAATCTCAAAAAATCCTCCGTCTCAGTGAACATGAAAGGTCGACCACCTTTCTTCTTATTTTTGTTCATCACAAGATTAAGATCACCGGCAATAAGCCATGGGCAACTTCTATCGCATTCATTTTGCAAGTTGATCAACAAAGCTCCCATTTATCTTCATCCGAACATTTCGCATGAATAAAAGATAACCTACATGTTGAAACAAAACTAGATGTAGAAACCATGACAGAGATATGTTGCTCACTTTCCACCACCCCAAAACATGAAATATGAGATTTATAAAGCATCCAAACTAATCCATAGGCATTAAACAATCCATCATCCATCCCTAACTTAAGTCTAATACCTTCCAATTTTGACAGTCCTATTTTTGGTTCACAAAGACCCACAACTTGCAAGTTATGAATTTTAATTAAATTCTTCAATCTCTTTAAATTTGAAGCCTTAGAAACTCCTCTTATATTCCAGAACATACCAGCCTTTTCAAAACTCTATAGGGTTGAATTGTTCTGATGTCATCTTTCGTAACTATTGCTTCAACTGTTCGATCTTCCCTATCAATAGACAACTTATGTCCATCAGGTTGTGACTCACTTCTGACCATAATTTGCTTAGGAACGAACTTCATATTATCTGCTTGCACATCCTTGTCCCCACGAGCTAATCCGTCTCACACAGAAGGTTTTTAGTTCATGAATCTGTAGCTTCCAACTTCATGGCCTTGTTTATTGTAATTGGTGCAATAATGGGGCAAACCCTCACAAATAATTTTTTGCCAAAAACCCCCTTGCCCCATTGCAATCCAAAGGCGTTGAGGCAGTTCTTGTTAGATGTCCAATTCAACACAAACCCTGGCAACATTAGGCCTGTTCAAACTTGCTGTTGTCGTGTCAATTTTCAGAGGTGACCCAATGGCACTAGCGATCATGAATAAAGCAGATTTATTAGAGAGATGTATTGGCAATCCTTTTAAAGCTATCCACTCCGGAGCTTGGGTTGATTCTCTATCTAATCTAAACTCAGTGCTCCATTTAAATACTCGCATGGGGAACTTTTGGATCATCCAAGTTCTCCTCAACCAACACCAAAGGAAATCTTCCTCTACATGAAATATGATTAGCACATGCCTAGAGTCCATCAACCCCAGCACATAAGTGCCAGCAAAATTGATAGATGCAAAAGATTTTTGCAACAACTTCATGCTTGGCCTTCCATGTGAGAACTTTCCAACCAACGCAAATCTAAAATGTGTAGTAAGTTTCTCAATTTCTGCCTGAGAGAATGAAATTGCAGGTTCTTCTCTATATAGTGATGGTGGCTTGATTTTGATTAGAGATGGAGCATGATAAGTTAGAACCTCTACGAACAATCTATTGAACACTTGCGGTTGCCCTTCAACCTGCTGTTGAAGGGCAACTTGTAGATACCAAATTTTGACACACCATTTATTTATCAAACATTGGGGGCATGTTTATATGTTTGGGGTCAAATTCTAATTTTTCAATAAAAAGGGAGAACAAAATTAGTAATTTCAGGGGGCAAAACAATAGTTTTTAACTGTAAATATTTTTTTATTAGTTTTGGAATTTTAAATTCATATTTTTGTACTTTTATAAGTATTTTTTAATTTTTGTGATTTTTTCGGGTTTAGTTGGTATTTTTCCTATATTTCGTCAGCTCAGGGTAGAGGCACCCCTGGTACGAACAGCAATGTCCAACTGTCCAGATACAGGCCTCATCTCTGAATACTCAAGACACTCAGATTCCACCCCCACCTACTCAAAATCCTCAAGTGCCTGTTGATATTCCATCCAGCCCTAGAAATGCCCAGAATGCTCTAAACCAACCTTATTATCCCCAGCAAGAAACTCAATTCACCCAAAGCACGCAGCCACCACCGGCTCTTAACGCAAGTCAGTTTGTCCTTGATACTGGGTATCGGGGTGAAGCAGAGATGGAACCTTTTGTTAGGGAAGAGAATCCATTTATGATTGATAAAACATTATTGAAGAGACTGGATAGGTTTGATGATTTCATCAAAGAGAGTCAGCGACTTGATAGATATGGCTGATTAGATTATGAGGATTTCTGCATGTTCCCAAATACTCAATTGCCGGCAAAATTCAAGGTGTAAGAATTTTCCAAGTATAATGGCAGTGGGGACCCTATGGTGCACCTCAAAATATTCTGTAACAAACTGAGAAAACCAACTGAGGATGAAAAGTTACCAATGAGGCTTTTTGGAGAAAGTTTGGAAAAAGAGGCGTTAGAGTGGTATTTGAAACTAGACTTCTCCAAGATTCGAAACTAGACTAACCTCTCATGGGCTTTCATCAAATAGTATGAATTCAACTGCGACCTAGTACTTGATAGATTTGCTCTGGTAGAGTTAAAGAAAAAACCTTTAGAGAGTTACGTAGCTTATGGCCAGCGTTGGCAAAGTGTTGTTGCTAAGGTGCATCCACCCATCGATGAGAATGAGATGGTCAAACTTTTCATTGATACTTATGACCCACCATATTACCAAGCCATCGTGGGCTCCATTGGAAAAACCTTTGCTCAGGTCATAGAACAGGCAGAAGCCATTGAGAGAGGGGTGAAGAAAGGAAAAGTGGCAACGTGAAATTACAAGTTGAAAATTTGCAAAACAACAACAATCTGAAGAAAGAAGCCGGAAAAAAAGCCGAATAGAAAGAAGGAGAATCAGCTTTTGTGCTAAATCAAAGCTCGCAACCTAAACCTAGGTTTCAAACTAACACAAACTATCGTACCCTTATCTGCAATACCCTCTACCAATATCTCATTTCCCTGTTTCTTCACCGAGTCCTCAATCAATTTTTCATACCCAAGCCCAATCGATGAATGCACAGCCATTTTATCCAAATGCTCGACCCATATTCCAGAATTTTCAACCCCCAATGCAAAATAATTTGCGTCCTCCATTTCAACCCTGCCCAAGGCTAATTCGCCCTAATACCTATGTGCAACCTACACAACATCAGGCAGTTGTTGGTCAAGCCAACCAACCATGAAAACGCTATAGAGATTTCACCCCCCTTGGTCGTCCTTTTGATCAAATATATGAGCAGTTGAGGGTGGTAGGTAAGATTGGCATCATACCAGAGAAAATTTTTCCCAATGGACTACTCCGTGGCTATGACCCCCAAGCTATTTGTGATTATCATTCAGGAAGCCCAGGGCATACTACGACTAACTGCTGGGAATTGAAGCATAAGATTCAAGACATGATTGATGATGGAGAAATCATATTGAGGAGAAGGGGAAGACAGGGTTCTAATGTCGACAACAATCCTTTGCCTCAATACAAGCCTACTGTTGGGATAATAGTGCTAGATGAGAAATTCACGATGGGGGGAACATTTGATACTGTTGGTTTCGAGGTCATTAAGGAAGGAATACTGAACAACTAGACAACTGATCACTTTCTTGTGCTAAGTAAGTGACAGTGAATTTAGAATTGTCTTTGCTTCAAAATTCACTTCCAGATAGAGCCTTGAAATGGATTTCTTTCATCAAATGGATTTGGTGTCTGGCTCATATTATGTTTTGCTTTCATTTAAAAATAATCGCAAGTCTTTATTTATTTTTAAGAAACTATTTTTTACTTGGATTGTGTATACTACTTTCCCAATGGCCGATGACAGTTATGTGTTTGTTTAAGAAAGTATTAGTTTAAATTCAATGAAATGAAAGTTTTCTTCTTTGTCTATTTTTTCAATTATTTTCATATCTTTTACTTGTTTCTTTAAATGGCAAAAATAAATGCCCATGATTTTTGGATGTTATCATACTTGAAACGAATGATTGCCACTTTGATATCTCTTTGGATTTTAAAATAACGCAAGCTATTAATGAGGAGCTAGAATGACACCAAAAAGGAATTTAGACTTTGTGTTAAGGAATTCGAATGGTGCAAAAAGGGAACCCAAACTTAACCTGAAAGAGAAAGAAACTACAAATATTGGCACCGAGAAATGGGCTAAGGAGTTAGGACAAGATGCATTTTCACTCCGGAGACCTTGAAAATGTTTAGCAAACTTTACCAAGCAAGTTTGGATGAATATTTGAAGAATTCAAGTACAACAAAAAGAACAAACATGCAGAGGATACGACTTCCACCAGTTCAGAAGAGGAGTTTTATTGTTTCATCTTCTTAATCTTTATTTGTGGAATACATTGTAAAGAATAAATGTGGAAAAATGGGGTAATGTCATATGCTTGTGAGTTGTAGTTAGCAATTGTGATTTTGTCTAATTTCCCTACTGGTTGAAATTACTTTATGTGTTTTGACAAATGCTTTCTTCGGGTACTAATAAATGATTATTATGTGGTTTGGAGTTTTGTTCTTATAGAAAATATATTTTGTAAAGTGGTCGGAATTATGTTTAAATTTTATATGCTTGATGAAAATTTCTCTTTTTACTTGATTTCACACATTAAATGTTGATTATGGTTAGTTAGTGCATTCATGTAATATGTGATATGACATCTATTATGAGGGATTTTTATACTACAAAAAAAAGAAAAAAAAAGAGGAAAACAAAGAAGAAGAAAAATGATGTGGTTTTTCTACTCCAATAGTTCTTGTGTTTATTAATCGGGAGTCTTCATCCAAAAATGTCGACTTTTGCGTCAAATGATACTTGAATTATGAGTAATGCTTTGCAAATTCGAGTCAGTAAATTGGTGAGTAACCAGGGATCTTCATCCAACCAATGTTGATTCTTGTATAAAAAGACAATTTTACTTCTCAAATATAGTTTTTGCTACTTGCTTATAGATTGAGGTGTCGAGTAACCGGGAACCTTCATAACCAATGTTGATTTTCGTGTCAAAAGACATTCTCGTATCTTGAGTGATTAGTTTGATATTACAAATATCCCTCAAGTGAAAATGAAATTGATCATAGACATGTGATGCTCTTTGATTGATCGTATGACTCATTTATGTGTGAAATTCAGTAAGGCGAAGAAATTAAGTTGAATTTGTTTAATTGTGATATAATTCCTTCTCCTTTGCTTGATATTATGAGTATTAAAGACAAGACAATAAATTGTACAATGATTATTTACTCGGTCTTGAGGAAATACATTTTAGAACACACATGTGTGATTTCAATATTTGAATTATTAGTTGAACTCGCATTTTTCAAATGGTTGAGAACAAACAATGATTCAAGTGTGGGGGAATTGACAAAGGTCTAAATAATGCATTTGGTATATTTGTTGATTCAAAATTTAGAATTTTTCGAGGTAGAAATAATTTTGAGCAAATTGACATACAAGTTTTTGGAATCTTTGCAGACTAACGACATTTGGACAAAATTTTGATCAATTGGAGTACGAAAAGTTGAGAAGCATTGTCCAAGGAAAACCGTGTTCTATCAAAAGTGGATAGTTGAATATTTCTTTTGATCATTAGTTCAGACATCATAAAGGACTTTCTTGTTGATTTAGTAAATTATCTTTTAAAAATTATTGCAAAAAGAGATGGATCAAAGGTGGGCTTTCTTTCTTTCTCCTTAAACATTTTTTCCCCTAGTTTTCCCTTTCGAGCCCCCAAAATATGTGCTTTTCATTTGACAATGCACTTGAAGGTTGCACACCTCCCACACTATGACAGTTTTTTCTGACACCGGGGCAAATTTGGTTCAACTTGTGTTTCAAAAAGAAACAGGGAAGAATAAAAGAGAAAAGGAAAATAGAAGAAAAAGGGACAATTGAAAAAAAAAAAAGAAAAAGTCCAAAGAAAGCAATAAACCAGGGCAAATTTTCTTCTAGAAAAGAGAAATGAAAAGAAAAACCCCAAAAGTCAATGGCAAAGTTGGAATGAAAATATTGTAAGAAAAGAGAAAACTACCAAAATTGGGGCAAATTCTTCGCAAATGCGACCTCAAGGCGTTCAAGTCCTTCATAACTTCTGCTTTCTAGCCTTAATCTTTCTAACATATTGCCCTCCCCATTTGAAAGCCAAGCATGTTACCAACTTTCATTTGTATTTTGCGATGATTTTTCAAATGAAAATTTGCAAATCAAAGAGGCAGATGATGTTAATATATCTATCCCAAATCATCAAGGGAAGATTGTGTAGACGATGAAATTTTATTTTAATTTAATTAGTCAAGATTAAACAAATTAAATTAGTCTTGATTACTTTAAATTAAATTAAAGTGATTTTATAAGTCCATTTGTATTTGGACTTATAAATCAGACATTTGATATGTGGGCCTTAAGTTCAAGTATAATGTCCATTAAATTAAAAGTGAATTAATTTTATTAATTCACATTGGGCTATTTGGGCCGACCCATTAATTAAAGTCTATTTTAATGGATTTCTTAAGCCACAAGTAACCCAAGTCAATAGAGAATTCTAGAGAGTTTCTTTGTAAACCAATCAAACCCTAATTTTGGCTATAAATAAGGGCTCTCCCTCCCAAGTCAAGATATATGACAAATTCTCCAAAGGCTTAGAAGAAAACTCTACCAAATTCTTTAGAGATTTCTCTCTCAAGTCTCTCAAGCCCAAGTTCAAGTGCAAATCAAATCCTCAAGTCCAAGTTCAAATTCAACCAAGTTCCTGTGTTCGTGTTGGAGGCTTGAAGATCCAAGATTCAAGTGTTCGAGACGACAAAATCAAATCAACCGTTTCCTACAGAGAATCCGATTTTAATTCAAGAACAAGCCTTTTTGGGCCTTGAATTAATTGTTCGTGAAGAGAAGAATCAGAGGATAATTTCTTTTATAAAGAAATTCATCCAGAGATTGTAACTGTTTACTTCAAATTAATAAATTCAATTTGTGCAATTTTTCTTGTCTTTTATTCGCAGACACGAAATTTGTTGCTACAAATTTCTGGCACGCCCGGTGGGACAATCTCTGCCTCTCATCTCTTCTCTTCCTGCAAGATCCTGTTCAACGAAGTTGACAATGGATTCAATCAAAGCAAGTGGTTCCGATGTCTACTCCAAAACTGTTGCTGTGGGAGATTCCATCTTCTCCGCTGCTGCAAGTCAAGAGGTGCCATATGGTGGACCAATGACAAGGAGCAAAACTGAAGGCCTTAGCACAAAAGGCAAAGGAGGATCCTACTGCTACCTTGGTGGAGATTTCTACAACCTTGCCAACCAAAGATGGTGACCATGGCACCCATGCTGCACACCTTGATGGCCTGACTCATTCAACAACTTCCGTGGTGATGCCCGTAATGATGACAAACACCACAACTCTTGAAGAGCAATTGGCTCACATGACCAAACTATGTGGAAGGACTCGTTGCACACGTGCAAAGCCAAGATGCAAAGATAGCGAAACTGATGGGCAAGATCGAGAATGCCGATGAAAGTAGCCCTTTTGTGTCGAAGCAAACAGAAACTCACGAAGATGTGGAGACTTCTTCCAAGGCAAAGGAGATTTCAAAGGCACATCCAATAAAACATGTCTCTGTTTCTGCCGATGGAACAATTCACGTTGATCACCTCAAGAATTCATTGAAGGAACGATCAAAGACAAGTTTGATGGAATCTCAAAGTCATCTCACTCTTATGCCAAACCTTATACTGCGAGAGTTGATGGTCTAAAGATGCCTGCTGGATATCAACCTCCCAAGTTCCAACAGTTCGACGGCAAAGGAAACCCCAAACAACACGTCGCACATTTTGTGGAGACATGCAATAACGCCGGCACTGATGGAGATTTGCTAGTCAAGCAATTCGTGCGTTCATTGAAAGGCAATGCGTTTGACTGGTACACTGACCTTGAACCTGGATCCATTGACACTTGGGAGCAATTGGAGCAAGAATTCCTTAATAGGTTCTATAGCACAAGACGGACTGTTAGCATGACCGAGCTCTCGAATGCTCGCCAGTGGAAGGACGAGCCTGTTGTTGACTACATTGATCGTTGGCGGACTCTTAGTCTTAACAGTAAAGATCGACTGTCTGAGTCGTCTGCTATTGAGATGTGCATCCAAGGCATGCACTGGGGGCTTCGCTATATCTTGCAAGGAATACAGCCGGAGACCTTCGATAAACTTGCAACAAAGGCCCATAATTTGGAGATCAACCTTGGGGGACAAGAGCCACCTGTTTCTGATCCTCGTAAAAGTAAAGAAAAACTAGGAGATGAAAAAGGGAGGTAAACCTCTTGTCAAGAGTGAAAAGAAAGAATCATTGGCTGCAAGTGTAGCACCCTTCAAGGTTATCCCTAAAACAGCAAAGAAAGAAGATGAGAAGGTCAATGTTCATCAAGAACAAAAGAAGAAACCGTTAACCCTCAAAGACATGCAAGAAAAGGAGTATCCGTTTCTTGATTCTGATGTCCCTAGCATGTTCGATGATTTGTTGAGGTTGAATCTGATTACACTGCCCGAGATGAAGCGACCAAGCGAAGCAAAAAGGACTGATGACCCGAATTACTGCAAATATCATCGCTTGGTTGGCCATCCTGTAGAAAAATGTTTTGTTTTAAAAGACAAAGTCATGGAGTTGGCTAGACAAGGAAAATCCTGCTTGAAGAAGAAAAAGTCAGTACACACCAAACCACAATTGGCTCTAGTTCAGCAAAATCTGTGGAAGTTGAAGAGCCTATCGTGAAAACTGGAGAAGCTACTTCATCAATCAAACCGTCTGTCATTGTGTTTGGGTCATTCTCTCCTGTGGAAGTCAAGCCAACTATATTTCCTTTAGTTGTTGGAGAAATTTTTGAACAAGAAGATCTTAAATCCACAGTCTCAAAGCTAAATGACTCTGACGAGAAAGGATGGATCCTTGTTACTCGTAAAAGGAGGCGAAACTCTCATTCGTCTAATAAGACGAATAAGTCACCAATAAGGAGTAAGATGGTTTGGAAGAGAAAAATGAGAACGACAGAAAAGAAAGGTGTCGTCTCCAAGGTTCAAACAAACCATGAGTTCTTACAAAAGACTCGCCGTCCAATTACATTGAGGGATTTCATGCCAAAGGGATTCTTCGCTGATGACAAACTGGACTCATACAATACGATCAGCCCCGTGGACCCTCTAGATAACAGATTTGTTGATGAATTCAAAGAGAAAATCTCTATTTCTGTTAAACAACCCACAAAAGGGGTTGTTTCAATTGACAATAAAGACTCGTCTCTTCTGCAACATGCTGATGATGACAACTCCGAAGTGAACCTGGTTCGGTCAATCAAAAGGCTAGAGCCACTCAAGGGGGTTCCGATTGATCATTTAGATGAAGTGAGAAATCCTGTCTATTCTTTCAGCAATGGTGATCATAAATACTTTGACTCCATTCTGTAACTGTGACGCCTGTGAGCAAGCTGCTTTTGATGCTTGGTACGAAGATGATGAAGCATCAAGAAAGAAGAAGTCAAACAAAAAGAAATCTCAAAGTCAAAAGCGAATGGAAGAGTTACTCGAAGCTGGAGATCCCTCCTGTTGGAAGACTCTCTGAACCTTCTGGAAAGTACGACTTTTTAGTCTACTATTCTAATTCAAAAGGTGAAACCCCATCTGAAGGCAATCCATCCTCACCTGACCCATCTTCACCAATTGATGACTACAAGTCTAGCAATGTCGTCAATTCTAATGATATTTTGGTTGAAAAAGTTGATACGGACGAGAACTCCACCACTGCTACAAAAGCATCCATGGAGTGTGCTGCAACAATTGTTTTCAATGATGAAGATTTATTGCCTGGATCCGCACCGCACAACCGTCCATTATTTGTAACTGGCTACACTCGTGAGCAAAAGGTGAACAGAATTCTAATTGATGGAGGCTCTGCAGTCAACATTTTGCCTTTGCGAATTTTGAAAGATATTGGCATCTCCGTTGATGAATTGTCCAATAGCCGATTGATGATCCAAGGTTTCAACCAAGGGGGGCAAAGAGCCATCAGGATTATCAAACTTGATATAATGATTGATGGAATGGCTTCCAAAGCATTACTCCATGTCATAGATGCCAAGACAACATACAACATACTCTTGGGAAGGCCGTGGATCCATGAGAATGGGGTCGTGCCATCAACACTTCATCAATGTTTTAAATACTCCCAAGAGGGCGTAGTGAAAAAGGTGACAGCTGATGACAAGCCATTCACTGAATTTGAGTCACATTTTGCTGATGCTAAAGTTTTATCTTAGGGTCTATGATAGCAAAGGAAGTCGATAATCTACCATTCAAGTGTGAGTGAAACTCAAAATTCTGATATTGCAAATTTGACTATAGACTCCACTTTGAACGATGGGAAGCATGTTACTACGCAAAAGATTCAAGGCCCGACTACTCCATCATCAAGTGATGGACCTGTCATTCTTCGCTATGTTTCAAAGTTAAAAGGGAATGAAGAACAATCGCCTTCAACTAAGCTGAAGTTTTGAAGGACCTAACATTTCCCGTGACAAAGTTAGATACCGTCAAGAGATCATCGTCTCCACTAAAGGGATTTGTCCGTCCATCGGAGGAACCAAAAGTTGAGCATAACGCCCTGCCAAGCTTCAAGAACTAAGGAAGGTTTCGATCCCAACGCCTATAGACTTCTTGCTAAAGCTGGATATGATCCGAAAAATTCTACAGCATTAAGTTCTTTACCACCTGAAGCTGCTGGTGCAAAAGTTCACGGACTGAACTCCACTCAAAAGATGCTAAAAGAGAAAGGGTATGCTATTGCAAGCTCCAAAGCTGGCCTTGGTTATTCCCCACAATTTCCAATTCGAATTAAAATTAATAGGGCAAATAACCATTACATTTCTGTTGAAGATGAAGCATCGTCAAACGTTAATGGTTCAAGGGCAATTGATCGACTTGGGGGCAAAAACTCCACGTATTTCAGTTTTTAAAAGGTTGGGGCCGAAAGGAAGAAAAGTGAGAAGTTCTCAGTCGATAAAAGAAAGAGTTGACAAATTGATCAAAGAATTCGAGCCATCATCATCACCAACATCATGGTAGCCTTATTCCTTCAAGAATGAAAAGATATACTAATCTTATTGTGTATTGTGGAAGCGTGTTGAAAGTTAAAGAGCATACTATAGTGCACACCATAGTTAAAGAAGATGATGAAGAGAGCATGGCTTCTTGCAATCATATAGCTGCAATTGATGATGAAAGCTGTGGAGAAGAAGATGCTGAAGAAGCTCCACCTGAATTTGAAGAAGGTGTAAAGGCAACTGTAGATCAATTAAAGGAAATTAATTCGGGTACTCTCGAGCATCCACGTCCAACTTATGTGAGTGTTCTTTTGAATCTCGAGGAGGAGAATGCGTATGTCGAACTCTTACAAGAATACCGTGACGTCTTTGCATGGAGTTACAAAGAAATGCCTGGTTTAGATCCTAAAGTGGCCGTCCATCACCTAGCAGTCAAACGAGGTGCTCGCCCAGTTAAACAAGCTCAACGGCAATTTAGGCCTGATTTAGTTCCCTCAATTGAAGCTGAAGTAAACAAGCTCATTGAAGCTAGGTTCATTCGTGAAGTCAAATATCCTACATGGATTTCGAGCATTGTCCCTGTGCGGAAAAAGAATGGACAAATTCGTGTCTGTGTTGATTTTAGAGATCTCAACAATGCTTGTCCAAATGATGACTTCCCGCTTCTTATAACTAAGCTCATGGTTGATGCAACAACTGGACACAAGGCACTATCATTCATGGACGGCTCTTTCGGTTTCAACCAAATTCGCATGGCACCTGAAGATGAGGAGCTCACTGCATTTCGCACCCCCAAAGGTATTTACTACTATAAGGTTATGCCTTTTGGACTGAAAAACTCTGGAGCAACGTATCAAAGAGCCATGCAAAATATTTTTGATGACATGCTCCACAAAAATGTAGAATGCTATGTTGATGATTTGGTTGTCAAATCAAGAAAAAGAAGCGACCACCTAAATGATTTGAGGAAAGTATTTGATCGACTAAGAAAGTATCAACTTCGAATGAATCCTCTTAAATGTGCCTTTGGAGTCACCTCTGGCAAATTTCTTGGTTTTGTGGTTTGCCATCGTGGCATTGAAATTGATCAAGCCAAAATAGATGCTATAATGAAGATGCCAGAACCGCAAGATATTCATGACTTAAAGAGCCTGCAAGGAAGGTTGGCTTATCTCCGAAGGTTTATATCAAATTTGGCTAGGAGATGTCAACCATTTAGCCACATTATGAAGAAAAGTGTACCCTTTGTGTGGGATGAGACTTGCTCAAATGCGTTTAAAAGTATAAAGGCATATCTCATGAAAGCACTCGTCTTGGCTACGCCGATACATGGAAAGCCATTAATCCTCTACATAGCTACACAAGAATGATCTGTGGGGGCATTACTTGCCCAAGAAAATGTTGAGGGCAAAGAAGTGGCTTTGTACTACTTGAGTAGAATGATGACTCCAAATGAGCTTAATTACTCCCCAATTGAGAAATTGTGCTTGGCTCTTATTTTCGCTATTCAAAAATTGAATCACTATTTTCAAGCTCATACAGTAGGCCTAATCTCCAAGGCAAATCTTATTAAATATGTAATGAGTAGGCCGGTTCTCTCTGATCGTTTGGCAAGGTGGTATCTCCAATTCCAGCAATTTGAAATCGTTTATGTTCCACAAAAAGCAGTAAAAGGACAAGTTCTTGTAGATTTTCTAGTTGACCATCCGATTCCTGCTGAATGGGAGTTATGTGATGATCTTCCGGATGAAGATGTACTTCTCGTAGAAATTCGTCCGCCATGGAAGATGTACTTTGATGGTGCTGCTCATCGTGAAGAAGCTGGTGTTGGGGTTATTTTCATAACACCTGATAGAGAAGTGCTTCCGTACTCCTTTGCCTTGAGTCAGCGTTGTTCAAACAATGTCGCCGAATACCAAGCACTCATACTTGGACTTGAAATGGCCGTTGACATGAAACAACTCGATCTTCAAGTTTATGGAGATTCAAAATTGGTTGTTAATCAACTCATGGGGAGCTACGAAGTTAAGAAGTCAGAATTGATCCCATATCGTGACTATGCCAAACAACTCATTGGATGGCTTGGAGGTGTGACCATCGAGCACATACCAAGAAAAGAGAACAAGCAAGCTGATGCATTAGCCATGCTCGCTTCAACACTTGCGCTGTCCAATCACGAGATGCAAGTTCTTGTGTGTCGAAAGTGGGTGGTTCCACCATTGTTTGATGAAAACGATTATGAAAAAATTGAAATTAATGTTATCTCTATCCGCGAAATTAAAAGGGAAGATTGGAGACAACCACTCGTTGAATATCTCAAATATGGAAGGCTATCGAATGACGCACGAAGGAGGATAGATATTCGTCGTCGTGCACCTCGATTCATCTTTTATAAGGATACATTGTATCGACGTTCATTCGATGGCCTATTCTTGCGCTGCCTAGGAGAAGATGAAATATTCCAAGCCATAGAAGAAGTTCATTCTGGAATTTGTGGTGCTCACCAGTCTGGCCCTAAATTGCATTTTCATGTCAAAAGGATAGGTTACTATTGGCCAACGATGGTCAAAGATTGTATTATGCTCAAAGGTGCCAAGCCTGCCAATTCCATGCAAATTACATTCATCAACCTCCCGAACCATTGCATCCAACTGTAGCTTCATGGCCTTTTGATGCTTGGGGACTCGACGTGGTTGGATCGTTGCCAAAGTCATCCGCTCAACATCTGTATATTTTGGCTGCTATTGATTACTTCTCTAAATGGGCTGAAGCTGTGCCACTCAAACAAGTGAGAAAAGAAGATGTTGTAAATTTTATTCGCGTTAATATCATCTACCGTTATGGGGTGCCTCGATATATCATAACTGATAACGGCAAGTCTTTCTCTAATAACTTGATGGATAAGTTGTGTGAAAAATTCAGATTCAAACAACACAAATCCTCAATGTACAATGCTCCTGCAAATGGTTTAACCGAGGTGTTTAATAAAACCCTTTGCAATCTGTTGAAGGAGGTCGTCACTAAGTCAAAACGAGAATGGCATGAGCGAATTGGCGAAGCTCTCTAGGCCTATCGCACCACTCATAGGACACCCACACAAGCTACTCCTTATGCCTTGGTGTATGGTGTCGAAGCTGTTCTACCTCTTGAGCAACAAATTCCATCTCTAAGGATTGCCATTCAAGAAGGACTCACTAAAGAAGAAAATGCCCGTCTGCGTCTTGAAGAGTTGGAAGCTTTAGATGAAAAAAGGTTGGAGGCACAACAAAGTCTTGAATGCTATCAAGCCCGCCTTTCTAAGGCTTTTAACAAAAGGATCCGTCCTCGCTCCTTTCAAGTTGGTGACATGGTGGTTCTTGCTGTTCGAAGGCCAATAGTCATGACACATCGCACCAAAGACAAGTTTGTGTCAAAATGGGATGGATTGTATGTGGTTCGTGAAGTCTACACAAACGGCGCCTACAAGTTGGTTGACCAAGATGGTGTGAAAGTTGGCCCGATAAACGAAAAATTTCTGAAGCAATATTTGCCATAAAGAAGTAAAGTGCTCCTTGACGCACGAGCCTAAACTGCATGTTGCTCTTTGACGCACGAGCCTAAAACTGCATGTTGCTCCTGGCCCGCCGAGCTAAAACTGTGGATGGCAACTACCAATAGTGTAGTATGTGGTTAAACTACTGAAACACTCCACCAAGTCTAAGGTGATAAACAAATGGATACTCCTAGCCCACATGAGGTTAAACTGTGAATGGCAAGTAACTACGTGTGACTTGATTCCCTTTTGGGATACGTAGGCAGCTTAGGGGGCAACTCCTAAGTTTAGTTACACCATTTTAAACACATCATGTGTTCCTTCTGAAAACTTAAATTTTACTCTAACAAAAAAAAAAAGAGAATACAAACAAATAAAATGTATTTTGTTCATAATATTTGAACGATGCATTTCAAGTATTCTTTTATGTTAGATAAAATTTGGTAGTTTGCTTTAATTCTTGCATCTAATAGTTTTAAATTTGAACTATTAAGGCAAAGAAGTAAAATAAATCGTAAAAGGAGGGAGAAATACAAATGTGAAAAATTGAGAACTTTTATTGATAAAGCAAAGGTACTTTGGATCAAATTACATGTTTGATGCTAATCTTTGCTAAAAAAAAAAAAAAATCGACTACGAAAGTCTATCCAACAAAGGAACGCAAGAGGCAAAGAAATGTCACAAAATCTAAAGTTTGAACCCTATTAACTCCTTGCGGTTTGCTTCTAGTAGTTCCTTCATCTTCTCCAAAGTTTCACTTTCTTCAGCCAGCAATGTGGTCGAAGTCTCAATCTTGGCGACTTCTGCTTTCAAATTCTCAACGTTAGACTGCCTTTCAGAAAGCTCCTCCTCATCTTTCTTTACTAGTGAAAAAGTTTCTTTTCTCTGAGCATCCAAAAGTTTAAGTCGTGTCTTCAATTCTTTTTCTTCACGATCAATGTCTGCAAGCCTATTCATGCTGGACAAGACCTTCTCAGCTTGCTGTTTTGCTAAGACTTCAGCATCATTAAGGCGACGTGCTGCAGCAGCAAGTAATTTGTCATAAGATTCGACAGGAACTTTCTCTGAAAGCATGGATTTGGTAGAATCATATTGGGCAACGTTTTCAAAGAAGGTTTTCAAAAGACCTTGCAAAGGTGAAAGATTTATAACATTGCCACTACCCATTTCCGCCATAATGCTATTGTCTTTGGCCTCCAGCGTTGACATGTGCTCCAATGATCTACTAGATATCTATCCTTTAAGATTGTTCCACAGCATCTGAATGTAGCTTTGGCGACAATCCAAGATTACAGTTTCAGGACAAAATTCAGAAGCTTTTGGTTGCCTTGGCCACGTTGGTGGATCAAATATTTTGAGTTTCTTCCTCTTAGTAGTCAATTGGGCATCCAACTCTTCTTCGCAAGGATCAGAGTCTAAAGTTTGAATCTTTTCACTTGCTTGTTTTTTGATACTATCACTAGTATCTTCAAGTTGGGGAGACTTAGAAACTTGCTTCGCCAAGAGTTCGAAAGCATCAGGCCCATCAACCGATCCTTGACTAGCTTCTTGATCATCAATGAATACCAATGGTAGATCATCCAACTGCATGCAAAGTGATTCAATTTTTGTCATAAAGACATCTAAATAAATTCAAGACTAATGTGATGTTTTCAAAAAAATGAAGGCAAGGAGAAACTCATTGATGAAAATAAATCTTACAATTTGAGTAAGGCTAATATCAGGTATAGATATATCTGGAATGGCTTCAAAGAATCTTTTTGGGTCTAAGTCATTATTATCCAAAGTAGAGGTTGTTACCTTGTTCTTTTTGCGCTTCCAATGTTGATCACTATTGTGGGATTGCTCATCATCCTCAAGCAAAGAATTGTCCCGTTTCTTTTCATGACAATCTGCGATCTGGTGGCCATTAGTTTTCACCACTATAGAAGAAAGGCGGCGGGAAGCATTCTTTTGAGTTGTTTCCTTGTCAACAGCATCTTTTGGTGGAGCAGTCTTATCCTTCGAGCCCCTTGAGTTTCTTTCTTCCTCTATGGCGTATTTGGCTGTCTTGGTTTTCGACTCTTGGGCACTAATTCTTTTAGGAGGTTCAGTCAAATCCACCAGGTCTTTGCCCTTCGACTTCTTATGTTCCGCTGTCGATTGAAGACTTGCCACTAAGGTACTTTGACCCTCAAGCATGTATTTTCCATGAGTTTTAGACCACCAAATCTGAAAACTCGACGAGACACATTTGCTAGCATCTAAGGAAGAAGCAAGAAAGAGCAATTTTGCATTGGTTCCACTGCGAGTAAGATTACGCCAAAGTGTTCGACCTAGTTCGTAGTTGGTAGAACGTACTTCAGCCCCAAGTTCCTTTGGAATGTCTTAAAGAAATCCAAATTGTCGAGCAAATCTGTATGGGCTATAAGGTTTGACCAAGAATTTTTCTTCAACATGAAGGACCAAGTAATTTGAGCGCGCACTGAGAAAATAACCAAGTTCTAGAGTTGATCATTTATTATTATCAACAAACAATTCATTTTTGCTCCCTATGAGTGAAATTTCTGACCATCGCACCTTATTACCAATATGAATAATATTGCGAGTTTCATTCTCATCATAGTATCGAGCTCCACCTTCTCCAGAATAATTAGTCATCATACGTGCTGGCAGAGCTTCAGGAGCAAGATAATGGGTTGAAAAGTATTGCGCCAACCATGCATATACGTAATGCACTGGAAAAGAAGCATTTGAATGTCCCGGAGTCGGTGAATGTGCAACCTTATTCAGTCCTTTGTATATATTGAGAAGAATTGGTACAACAAGACAAATTTTGCGACCAGACGCCATTACGCTTGCAGCCTTAAATGTAGTGGGTCTGATAACGTGGAGATCTTCACTTGGTAGAGCAAAAACACACAACCAACATGATATAAATGCCGCGAGATATGTTTCTTCTCTCAGTTGAGTTTTAACTCCAAGAGTGTTGAAGACATTAATTCCTAAATCCGAAAGTCTGCCCGATTTGCCAATTTGCCCATTCGGATTTTGAGTAGATTGAGGACGGGATACTTTCTTCAACCTCCTAGGTTTTGGTTTTTGATGTTTGGGCTTTCCATTGAACCAGAAATTGATCCACTGCCCAACACGAACCCCCGACATGTTGGTCTCTCCTTTTTGGAGATGGTGAAACGCTGCAAACAAGTACTCGCAACTTTGAGGAAGATGTCTAACCTTCTTTTCGTCAAGACCTGTTAATTCTCTAACACATAGGATAACCTCCTCGTAGACATTGCCAACGATGGGAAGTCCTCCTAATCGGTGTAAATCCCATAGAGAAAGTGACAACTCGCCAGCTGAGGTATGTAGCGTGTTAGTTTCTGGACACTATGCCTCACAAAATGCTCGGACAATGTTAGGGTTTCTATCATACATGAAGAGTGATGCATATAAAGCTTCATAAAGGGAAGCGTCTCGAAGAGTCTGCTCGCTTCTCCCTAAGATGTCCTCAAGCCATTCCTAATACTTCTCAATAAAGCCAAATTCTCCGTTGAGTTTTAAAAGACTTCCCCAATGTGCTTCTCTGGAAATTATGCGCCTACCAAGTGTTAGTGTATGCCCTAAAACCAAGATGGTTTAAGGTGTTTTTATATTTACACTTATTTATGTTATATTTATTCATGTGGTATTTTTCTTTATCATCTATACTTGTATTTCCATGTTACTTGTTTAATTGATAAAGTCCTTAGAATATTGATTATGTATTAGAGATTGTAAGGGGTTACAATTATGGGACTCTAATACATAAAGTCATATTCTTAAATATCCCTAGTCATAGTATTAATGAGATTGGACATCATTAATACGGATAGACTAGCACATACTTTGCCTCTACTTATGGTAAGTAGTAGTTGATCTCATTGACTATGGTGTGCGTGACACTTAAGCTGGTATGTGGATGCTTGTTTGAGAACAAGTTCATTGGATTGATCCGCCAAGAGTTTCAACTATAGTGCCAATAGTTGAACTCTTAATGGCAATGGTGTAAGTGATCCTTTGACTTGAGATTACCATAGTATCTTGAGTGTGGATTGCTATACTTTGACTCTATTCCTCGGTGCCTGTAAAAGGGTAGCTCATAGGTTAGAGATTGGGTATAGTTTGAAGCATGGAAAGATAGTGAGTAATCAATATAGGATTCACCACTCCTTAATAGGAGAGTATATCCCTTAATGGCCACTTGTTGGAAATATTAACTCATAAATCTTCTGCAGAAGTGATAGTATAACTTGGAAGTAGTTTCAAGGTTATACATCATGGAGAGTTATATTTCTGGAACAAGAAAATATAAATTAGTCATTTAAAAGTATGCACTATACTTTTAGACTAATTGGGATATAGTGTGGTGAAAGGATATTAATTACACGATAACATTGTCATTGAAGGGTATGGTCTACCATATGACTTTCCTATTCACTTGGGTGGTCATGATGCATTGCTAGACGCCACTCATGATCTATAAGTATGAATTGATTAATTAGTGAATTAATGATAAATTAAAAGTGTTTAATTTATCTAGCTCAATTAATGAGTTATAATTTATACTTATTGCCAACGTGAATGGAACCTAATGGGTCACACACATAAAGAACAAAATCTTTGGGTTAAAATGTAATAAAGATAAGTATGAGATACTTATGGGGTTAATTTATGAGATAAATTAACTTAAAGGACTTATTTATAAATATTCTAAGTCTTGCAGGAAATTTGTTTCCTAAAAGAAATAAAGTAACTAATTAGTTTCCTTATGGAATAGATTTCCTAAAGGAGAAGGATTAGCTTAAAGTAAGTTACCTAAACCTTCTTGGTTTCTAATTAGCCTTATTTCCTAAAAGACTAGAATACTACCTCTATAAATAGGTTTATGCTTTGACTCTTGAATGATGATTACTACACAAAAAGAAAACTAGTGAGAGAAAATAATAAAAAAAGAATCTGCACGCCTCTCTCTCTCTCTCTAGGCGTCTCTCTCTCTCTCCTAAGGGTTAGGGTTTTCTTCTTCTTGTGTTCTTAATAATTCAAGGGAGCTAGCACTCAAAAGTCAAAGCAAGCAAGCCTACAAGGTTCCCAAAGAAGTTGTTCGTGTGGATATCGTTAGAGGCTCTACGCTTGGAGGGCTTTTCGTGGTAGATCTAACATCTTCTTTCGAAGGATCTTTGCCTAGAAGCATAGAAATCTTCTGTGCTTAAGGTAATCTTCATGCAAACCCCCTTGTTAATCATATAGATATGTCAAAGAGATCCATGGTTAAGGTAATAAATTTTTATTTTTCCGCTGCGTTACCTATGCTATTACCTTACACCAAGAGTTTGGAAAGATGTCGTTCTAGGATCTTTCGTATGGATAAGAGATCTCAATGAGTAAACTCTTATACCATCATCTTGAAGAATCTCCGATGACCAATTGTCTAGGTGAGGGCACTTGTGTTGAGGACAATTCTCAGCGAAATTTCCATACATGGCAGGATGGACCAATAATTTGGTTCCCCTTTCATCAGAGTTGTCAACATGATCAACAATTAAGAGGTGTTTTTGGCCTGAAACACTAAGATCTTTAAACGTCACCATGGCGTGGTCCTGAAAAGAAAAAATCAATATGGGTTAGTTGACAATTTTAATTGGAAAAATGCATAGGTCATTACGGCGAATCTTAAAAATGGTGTGATGCCCAAAAGAATGATTTAGCACCACCTCACTTGAAGACTTTATCGACGAACAAGCCAGAATAAGGCTCATCAAAGTACTACGGATATATGAGTTTAAATGAAACTCATCCATGTGCTGTCGAATCAAGTCTAAGTAAGGTTCATCCATGTGCCATTAGTGCACAAATCAAAGAAGACTTGTCAAGCACTATGGAGGTGCAAATCGAAGTAAAGCTATTCAAGCACAATGAGCATGGGAATCCACAAGTGATTTGCTCAAAGATGCTATATAAATCAACGACTTTGTAATTTCTCAAGCCTTGTGGGGCTATCATCGAAATTGGTGCCTCCACAGATTTTTTAAGCCTTGTAGGGCTACCATCGAGATTGATGTCTCCAGGGATTTCTAAACCTTGTAGGGCTATCATCGAAATTGATGCCTCCAGGGATTTCTAAGCCTTGTGGGGCTATCATCGAAATTGATGTCTCTAGTGATTTCTAAGCCTTGTGGGGCTATCATCGAAATTGGTATCTCCACGGATTTCTAAGCCTTGTGGGGCTATCATCGAAATTGGTGCCTCCATGGATTTCTAAGCCTTGTGGGGCTATCATCGAAATTGGTATCTTCACGGATTTCTAAGCCTTGTGGGGCTATCATCGAAATTGGTGCCTCCATGGATTTCTAAGCTTTGTGGGGCTATCATCGAAATTGGTATCTCCACGGATTTCTAAGCTTTGTGGGGCTATCATCGAAATTGGTGCCTCCACGAATTTCTAAGCCTTGTGGGGCTATCATCGAAATTAGTGCCTCCACAAATTTCTAAGCCTTGTGGGGCTATCATCGAAATTGGTGCCTTCACAAATTTCTAAATCTTGTGGGGCTATCATCGAAATTGTTATCTCCACAAATTTATCAAGGCCGTGGTTAAGTAGCATGCAAATCATTCAAAAAAAAAACAAAAAAAAAGGGACGAGTTCTACAAATTTTGAGGGATAACTTACCAAAATTTGAAAGTTCCTCGAAGTTTTGAAGAATTTCATGGCTTGTTTGCAAGTGTTATTGGAGCAATCTGAAAAAAAAAAAAAAGTGAAGATTGTGGAACAATTAATTTGAAGTTAAATAGATGCACGCCATGAAAACCGAAACATGGACGACAACAATTGTTAACTTCAAAAAAAAAAAAAAAGTGGCAAGAGAAGTCTCAAATCGATGCATGAATGGGTTGGAGCCACGGATGTCATTCATCTACAAGGCCAATTTGGGAAGGCTCTAATTGAATTGCATATTTCGGACTTCAAGTCTTGTCTCCGATAATCGTCAAATAATACTCCAACAAGCTTTGAAGTGGGGGCATTTGTAGACGATGAAATTTTATTTTAATTCAATTAGTCAAGATTAAACAAATTAAATTAGTCTTGATTAATTTAAATTAAATTAAAGTGATTTTATAAGTCCATTTGTATTTGAGCTTATAAATCAGACATTTGATATGTGGGCCTTAAGTTCAAGTATAATGTCCATTAAATTAAAAGTGAATTAATTTTATTAATTCACATTGGGCTATTTGGGCCGACCCATTAATTAAAGTCTATTTTAATGGATTTCTTAAGCCACAAGTAACCCAAGTCAATAGAGAATTCTAAAGAGTTTCTTTGTAAGCCAATCAAACCCTAATTTTGGCTATAAATAAGGGCTCTCCCTCCCAAGTCAAGATATATAACAAATTCTCCAAAGGCTTAGAAGAAAACTCTACCAAATTCTTTAGAGATTTCTCTCTCAAGTCTCTCAAGCCCAAGTTCAAGTGCAAATCAAATCCTCAAGTCCAAGTTCAAATTCAACCAAGTTCCTGTGTTCGTGTTGGAGGCTTGAAGATCCAAGATTCAAGTGTTCGAGACGACAAAATCAAATCAACCGTTTCCTATGGAGAATCCAATTTTAATTCAAGAACAAGCTTTTTTTAGGCCCTTGAATTAAGTGTTCGTGAAGAGAAGAATCAAAGGATAATTTCTCTTATAAAGAAATTCATCCAGAGATTGTAACTGTTTACTTCAAATTAATAAATTTAATTTGTGCAATTTTTCTTGTCTTTTATTCGCAGACACGAAATTTGTTGCTATAGATTGTCTTATTTATGACAATCGTTTTTCAAGTGTCAGTTTGTTTTAAAGAAAAGGGAAATGACTATCTTAAATTTAGATGCTGCCGTTCATTTCATTTCTTCCTCTAAAGTCAGTAATCCAAAAGGACACTGTGGTTAGTAGTATACGACAGTTGAAGGATCACTAGTGAAAAGTTATTATGCCAACATTGTATTCATTTGGAAATTGGTGACTACAGTTACTTAAGATTTCTTGTTAGTATTGATCATTTTGGCAATCTTTGAATTCAAATAGGAAAGACATCCAAAGAGCAAAAGGTATCTTTTAAGCCATCATTTCAAAATCAAATTTTTGAAAGAAAGTTCATTTAATGTATTTTGTTTAGTTTCTGAGCATTTTGTTTATGTATTTTGTTTAGTTTTTGAGTGTTTCGTGTTGTTTACAGTGTAGAATTTTTTTTACATTATTGCATGTGAAGTATTTTTAATCAATTCATGTTCAGAAAAATTTTGACATTTACTTTGTTTAAATTTGAAATAAAAGCAAAGGTAATCCTAAATTTATCGGAAGCCATAGTCATGCACGAATTGTAAGATTATTTGAGGGATTAGAGCAGAATCATTAATTGGAGGCCATTGAATTCGGGAAACTTACAGAAAGTCAAACAAGAGACCGTATTAGAGATTCAGGATGACAATCCTTATGTTTATATGTGCTAGTAGAGTCAAGGGACCGTCAAGTGGTGGCATCATTTTTTCAATTGTAGTTGTTTTCTCTTTTTACAAGTGCGACCACACCATCTTCAATTGAGGCCTTCGTCAAGGATAAAGACTAAGGCAATTTTTTAAGTTGATGAGGGTTTAATCAAGGGCACAATTCAATTCAAAGATTGATTTTAAAAATTGACATTGGGGCAAATTTTTTGAGAAAAATTTGATTGCAAGATTAATTTTAATGCTTTATGCTTGAAGTAAGACTCGTAAAAGACTGATTCATACTGGGGCAAACTTTTTGGAATGATTAATTTGAAATGAATTTTGATTTCAAATAGGTTTGATGCCATGCACTAGGGCAACAAAAAAAATTTTTTTTTTAAATTTTGATTTTTGAGTTGATTTGGATGTAATGTTCGACAGTTGTTTTAAGTTTTCCTATGTTTTATGTTTCTCTATGCATTTTGTCCAGCAGCCTGGACCTCATCATATTTCTTCTAGTCTGGCAGTCCAAACATTGCATTTTTTTTATCACTTTAGAATCATGCATTCATGCATTTTGTCCAACAGCTCGTGCTACATTATCATGTCTTACTTTTTTGAATTGACACTTATTTAGTGTTTGTTCAACATGTTGTATGTTGTTTTGATTTTGTTCAACATTTCGTACACTTTTTTAATTTCTGTTAAGTTTCAGCTCGTCCGTTCGGTTTGCTTTTCTGTTAAGTCCCAACTCGTCCGTTGGGTTTATATTTCTTTTAAATCCCAACTCGTCCGTTGGGTTTTAATTTCTGTTTATTTTAGTTTATCAGCCCAGATTTTGCACTTTCATTCATGCATTTATGCATTCGTTCGGCAGCTCGAACCTCATTAGCACATTTTACCTTTCCAAATTTGCATTCATTTAGTAATTGTCTTGTATTTGTCTAGCATATTGCACGGTGTTTTAATATATTTATTAGTTCACATATTATTGTGTTCACACTTTACAACGTCTTTATTTTCAATTCTCGGTAGGCTCAATCTTTACATTAGATACCGATTTTCATTTTCAGTTCTTGGTGGGCTCAATCCTTGGATTGGGTACCGATTTTTATTTTTAGTTCGCGGTAGGCTCAATCATCAACATTGGATACCGTCTTTATTTTCAGTTCTCAGCAGGCTCAATCCTTGCATTGGGTATCGATTTTCATTTTCAATTCGCATTAGGCTCAATCGTCAGCATTAGGTACCGTCTTTATTTTCAGTTCTCGGTAGGCTTAATCCTTACATTGGGTACTGATTTTCATTTTCAATTCATGGTAGGCTGAATCGTCAACATTAGGTACTGTCTTTATTTTCAATTTTCGATAGGCTCAATTCTTGCATTGGTATCGATTTCCATTTTTAGTTATCAGTAGGCTCAATCCTTGCATTGGGTACTAATTTTTTATTTTCAATTTCCATTTAATTATGTTTGTAGCATTAGATACCATATCATTCCTATTTCATACTCAATCATCTTACTTTAACATTCTTGTTCTTCTTATATCATCATGCATTAGTCATCATATTAGTTTATTTACTTTCATGTTTTTTCTCAAAAAAAAAAAAAGAAAAACAAAGAAAGAATAAAAATTTTGATTTTTGAGTTGAATTAGATCATATGCTCGACACTTATTTTGCTCTGTCTTAAAATCTTCATTGCATTTATTTTGTCCAGCAACCTGGACTTGCTTTTTGTCAATTTACATTTTCAAGTCTGACAGCTCAAACTTTGCATTCCATGATTCCTGACAGCTCAGGATCATCCATTTGTTTTTTACATTTCCAAGTTTGACAGTCCAAACTTTGCATTCCATGATTCCTGACAGCCCAGGATTATGCATTTATCATTTACCTATCAAGTTTGACAACCCAAACTTTGTATTCATCAGCCTTGGTAGCCCAAGGTCATGCATCTGTCCAGCAGCCTGGTCAACATTTGTTTATTTACATTTCAAGTTGGCAGCCCAACTTTGCATTCATTAATCTTGGCAGCCCAAGGTCATGCATCCGTCTAGCAGCCTGATTGGCATTTGTTTATTTACATTTCAAGTTGGCAGCCCAACTTTGCATCATCAATCTTGACAGTCTAAGGTCATGCATCCGTCCAGCAGCCTGATCGGCATTTGTTTATTTACATTTCAAGTTGGCAGCCCAACTTTGCATTCATCAACCTTGACAGCCCAAGGTCATGCATCTGTTCAGCAACTTGAACGGCATCTGTTTATTCACATTTTCAAGTCTGGCAGCCCAAACTTTGCATTTAGTTTATTAGTCTTTATTTTGTCTAGTAGCTTGGACCGCTTTATGTTATTTTAATTTAGCAGTTTAAATGTTGCATTTTCTTCTTTATTTTGATTACAAGTTTGGAAAAATTGAAATCTTCGCGTTATTATTTGCAGTTGTGTTATCATTCGCGTCAATAGTTAACTTGTGTCTGAACTACGTTTGATCTGATTCCCGTCACCAGGATACGTAGTTAATGATTTAGTTAATTGATTTAGCTTTTAGGTTTAGCCTAATATTAGTATGCCCCTTAATATTTTTGTGATATGACATTTAATTCTCCCATAATTGCGAATTGACCTCTTTAGATTTTATATTATTTCAATTAGGCCCTGTAATTTATGTTTTGCCCAGCTTTTGCATGAATTTACTGCTTTGCCCTCCAATTTACTTTAAATTTTGCATTTCTACCCCTTAGACCTTGTGAATGTCTAATTTTTACCCTTTAAGCTTTATAGAAAGTTATTTTTAGTGCTTTTAATTGATAGACTTTACATTTGTAGCCCAAGTTGTCAATACTTATATATTTTAATATTTTTTAAGTTTTGTTTGTTATACTAAGGTACCTTGACTTGTTTGGTTATTTTGATTAGTATTTGCACTAGGTCTTCAAGAGATATCCCTATTCCTCGTTAATTTCACTTTATATGCTCCAATGTGCCTTATGTGATTTTTTATGCTTTTTTTTTCTTTATATATTTCTTATTTTACATGCTTTTTTGTGTGTTTATATCCTTTATACTATTTAGTTTCTTTTTCGAATTTTATTATTTTGGCAAAAATGTAATATTTTTGTATTTAGCTAGTCAATGTAATAGTTAGATTACATTTAATGTATTTTTAGCAAAAATTTTGTATTTAGATAGTATATGTAATAGATAAGTCGTTTTACTTATTCACCCCTAAAAATTGTAGCTAACCCCCCGATGTAATAGTTAGGGCTTATGTGTTTTTTGTGGTTGTGTGTTTATATGTCTTACTGCTTTCCTTAGGTTTTGCATCTAGAATATCATGTTTACATGGTATTTGCTCCTACGTGTTATTATATGTCTTAATATGCTTATTTGCTTTTGATTTATGCTTTCCTATTTTAATTTATGATTTATCAGTTTTGTTATTCCGTCACCACACTAGTCCAATGCTAGTTATGGTTTTCTCACCTCCCTGTTAGTCCAACGCTAGACCCTTAAGGCATTTTAGTGCTAGGTGCACTCATATGCATTTTACATCATTTCACACACTATTCCCTTTTTAGTTTTTTATCATTTTGCACGATTTTTATATATGTATATAATCATCATTATTATCTATTTTTTAAGTATTTAATAGTACATGATATTTAGTTGCATTTTCACTTAGACTTTTACGGCATTTGTGTGATCCGACTAGAAATAGTCGCCTCCTCATGTGGGAGACGGTGGCGTACATGTCGTTTCCCCCCTCCGTGAGTAGGAACATTCAGTCACGAGATATTAGTCCCCCGTACTCGTTATGTTACATTCCCACTTTCTTCGATCACTTACTAGTTCTAGTACTATTTTCCTTTTTCTTTTGGGATTTCATTTTGCATCTACACTCGTGACTCCCTCGAGGTCTCAACTTGGGTCTCACAATTAATGCGATAATCCCGACCAAGCCTCAATGGAATATTTTGACCCTCTCAGTATTCACATTTAGAATAGGATTTGCATTCATATAGTCATATCCAAAACGAGATAGAATCTAGGGTTAATTTAGAAAATTTTAATTAAATCACGCAAATAGCTTCGACTAGGTAGAAAGGGTATGATACACGCGGAATTGTAAACGGCCTAAAACTCTTGAAAATAGTTTGAACAACTGAATGAATTTGACCTTGATGGAATTTGTCCAACACAATCAAGCCAAAAGATATTGCTTGAACAACTTGAATGTCATAACGTCAAGGAAATCGTTCGAAGCAATTAAGAAGAAATTAGGTTGGTTTGCCTTGAATTGATTCAAGCTTGTTGAATTCATTCCCTTAGAATAATTGCTAGACCTCTACCTATCAAAGGAAGCAATCTAGTTGGAATTAATCTAATTGGACCTAAATCAAACCCTTTGAATAATCCTAAGCTAGTTGTATGGTCGCCACGAGATCACTCGATAAGACCAAGAATAGTTCTAATCCAAGAACTAAAGAAAAACTCTCTAAAAGAGAAACTCAATATTATTAATCACACAATCAATGAATCAAAATTTGGATTAATAGTACCTAGCCTTTTATAGGCTTACAAACTCTTGTAAAGAAAAGTCTGGAAGCTTAACTAAAGTAAACTACCAAAACTCATAATCTAACATAAGTAGAATACTTAACAAAACATGATTTAGTAACTAATTGAAAAAAAAAAACAAAGCTAAACTACTTAAAATACTAAAAATTCGTCCAAATATTTGTCTTGGGCTGGCTATCCTCTTGTGGGCTTCAATTGGACTTATTCTCTCTTTAAAAACAAACTTGATCCACAACCACAACAAAAGCCAGCCTATTTGGACCATCTTGGACCTTTTGGACTTAAAGCCTTCTTTGAAAATATGTTTGATCCAAAGCCAATAAATGATCTTTACGCCCAATTTCCCACTCAAAAATTCGTGATCCACCCTTAGTAAATACACCAATTCATGCGTGAAGGTTAGATGACTCTTTGAACTATGAATTCTCCAATGACCAGCAAGCATAACCTCAAGAGACCTTTTTTGATACCTATCATTCCCTCCCCTTTGAAAAGGATTCGTCCTCGAATCACCTACATCATAAACACAACAATAAATACTTTTGAAACCAATGTAGGCATTATTTAGGAACATCAAATCTTTAAAGGAAGGACTTTCTCTAAAATCAATATGCAAACTCACATAAGACAACAAGTTTTCATCAAAGAAGATCAACTAATACTCATGTATATAGCCTAAAGCACATCTCAAATCAACATAAAATCTTACATGCACATGATCTCTAAACACCCTATGCAAGTCTGCGTAAGAAAATCTCAACACAAGATAGAAATCATATGGGTGATTAACATAATCTTGCACAAGAAAGTTAAACAATGAATTAAACTCATGCATGTTAACAACAAAGTCTATGCCATGTGAGTAAGCTAATGCACTATACAAATATAAATTACTCAATTCAATGACACATGAATCTACATGCACATGAATTGCAAAAGAAAAGTCATCAAAATCGTCTTCTAAGAAGATAGGCATGTAGACACCAAATTTTGACACACTATTTATTTTCAAATATTGGGGGACGTGTTTGCATTTTTTGGGGTCTAATTTTAAATTTTCAATAATCTCGGGGGGCAAAACAGTAATTTTTATCTGTAAATATTTTTCCATTAGTTTTGGGGGTTTTTAAATTCACATTTTACTTTCATACATATTTTTTAATTTATGTGAATTTTCCAAATTGAGTTGGTATTCTTTTTATATTTTTTTGCCCGAGGACAAAATCGTCATTTTACAGTCTAAATTGATTTTTTGTCAAATTTTGAGCCGTAAATGCATTTTCTAGTGTTTTAAGCCTATTTTTAAGGGTGAATTTCAATTAACAAATTTGTTATTTATATTTTTCTTAATTTTCTCATTTTTGTAAGAGAAAATAGATTTTTTAAAGATAAAGTTGTAATTTTGGTAGTCAAGGGCGTTTTGGTTTTTTAGCCATTTCTTGGAAGATAAATCTTTGGTTCACTATAAATACTCCCACTTGGGGATTTAAAAAAGGGAGAAAATAAAAAAGTTTAGAGAGAGTTTTTAGTTTTTTTTAATTTTTAGTTTTTAATTTTTTTCATTTCACCAAGAACACACACTTCTTTTTTACACACATCTTCAAGTTTTCACACACCACACCAAGAACACACACTTTTTTTCTACACACATCTTCAAGTTTTCACACACCACTCCAAGAACACACACTTTTTTCTACACACATCTTCAAATTTTCACACAAGAACACCAAGAACACACACCACACATCTTCAAATTTTCACACACAACACCAAGAACACACACTCACATTCTCTCTCACACAATACACACACTACTCACATTCTCTCTCACACACTACACATACTACTCACTCTCTCTCTCACACACTACACATACTACTCACTCTCTCTCTCACACACACTCACACTACACACATATTCACCTTTCTCTCACACACACTACACACACAGTAGATTCACACACTTCACGCTTTTCACTCACTCACTCACTCTCACACACTACACACACTCCTCACATTCTCTCTCACACACTACACATACTACGCACAGTCACACTCTCTCTCACACACTACATACACTACACATATTCACACTTCCTCTCACACTCTCTCACACACACTACACACACAATAGATTCACACACTTCACGCTTTTCACTCACACTCTCTCTCACACACTACACACACTCTTTCACACATTTCTTATACTCTCTCTCTTACATATTACATACACTCTTCTATACACTTCTTCCACTTGTTCTCTCACACATCTCAATTCACATACAATTTACACGCCTCACTCACACACAACACACAAAACATACACAAACACACACAGCACATACACAAAGCATTCACTTCACAGAAACAATACACAGACACAAAATTCACAAAACTCACATGTATAGTACACTCAGCCAGTCACACACATACACAGTACACACACTACACTCACAATATTTACGTACATACATACATGCTCACACACAGATTCACACAAGCCTCACACTAACTCACAGTCACGCCATAGCAATTCAGCCATCAAAATTCCATAGCAGTTCAAACTACTTCCCTCTTCCACTGCCAGAGTTAGCTCTACTTATCCAAAATCACCCAAAACACCCAAATCCTATCACAGACATCCCAATTACCTTCAACCAGCAACCTCTCTTGGATCTTCACCACAAACGACTAAGCAAAACAGCCTGTTTCACCAGTTAGCTTCAACATCACCAAACAAACAAACAGTCATAAGCCTGCAAAGCAAACGAACCCAGCAGTCACAACACCCAATTCCTTCATCATTCACTGCCAACCAATCACCAGCTCCCCAATTCCATCCCAATCCCACAATCGGACTCAATCAGTCCATACCTGAATGTCGCTGGTTATCTCGCTCACCAGCAATAGCAAACAAGCAACGTCCCAACTGCTGCGTTCACTCTCCATCAACAGCCATATGCATAGACAGAATCCATCACCACAATCTGCCCAAATCCACCATCACCTTCCTTCACTTGCCCAAACCCATTACTTAGTCACCACAAACCCACCTCCAGTTCACTGTCACCAAACCAGCCCCTCATCCACCAATTCCACTACCAGAAATATCCCCACGCCACTGTCCAAGCCTCCATCGTCAACAGAACAACAGCCAGACATCCTTCATCAACCTGCAAAGCCATACAAATTATCATCAAGACAGCCACGATTGACCAATGAAACCACAAACCCCATCCGGTCAGCCTTAGCAACCCCATAGATCACATCATTATCAAAATCCCAACTCCAGCTCCAAAGTTATCGCCACTACCAGCTCAAGCCATTCACTAATTTTCACAACCTGCGAAACGAAAAGCAATAGAAACAACCACCTAGCCAGACCCAATTCACACTGAAAACCAGCAATTTGCCACTCAATTCCTACCAGAACTCACCAACCTGCAATCACAAAGAGAACCCAAATTTCACCTAAAAAAAAAAATCACTACAAGCAACTCAGCTTCACAACAGGTTCCAACAATCCTGCTGATCACCACCATAAAGTCACACCTCCACTGTCGTCGCCGAAATGAAATGACCCAGCAGTGGCACAATCGGTCCTCTTCAATCAGCCATCAAATCTTGGGTAAGGTCCTCACCCCCATAGATATTAACCAATCTACAAATTTTCGTTTAGCTTATAGAACAATTAGTCATTTTTGTTTTGACTGGAATTGGATGTTGCAGTAGTTTAAAATTTCAGAAATTGAAAAAGTCTATTCGGCTTTAGAAACTTGGGGGAAGCTTTGGCGAATTCATGTTAGAAATGTTGATAGACCGATTGGGAAATAGAGGAGGGAAGAGAACGAAGAACAGAGAGAATAGAATCGAGGGAATTGGAGAGAATCAGTAGAAGAGAGGATGGATTGCGAGAAAGAGAAAAACAGAGGAGAAGAGAGTGAGAGTGAGATAAAGGAGGAGAAGAGAATCGGAGAGAGGAAGAAGAAGGAACAGAGGTGAGAACTAGACAGAGAATAGTGAGAAAAGAACCAATAGAGTTAGAGTCAGAGAGATGAAGAAAACAGAAAAGGAATTCTGGAGAAGAAAGAAGAAAATCGGAAAAGGTAGAGGAAAAAAAAAAAAGAAAGAACAAAAAAAAAATGAGGAGAAAGAATGATTATTGGGGGAAATGGGTTTCTGAATTTTAAATTTTTTAGATTATTGTTAGTATAGTTTAGGATTTTAGTAAATTAGTTTTGTATAAAAATTGACATTTATGCCTAAACCTCTCAAGATTTTAATTACTATTTTTATGCCCTCAATATTCTTGTCCTATGCAATTGAGTACCTCCTAATTTATAAATTGAGCCCTCCAGATTTATTTTTATACAATTAGATCCTATAATTTTTTTATTTTTTATTTTTTATTTTTTATTTTCTATTTTTTATTTCACTCCATACTTGCTATAACTTACTGTTTTGTTCCCCCCTAAGTTACTTTGATTTTCATCTTCATCCCTTAGACCTTATGAGAATCTTCAATTATACCCCCTTTAGTTTTATAAATGTTTATTTCTAGTCCCCTTAGTTCTTAGACTTTACAATTTTATCCGAATTTGAAAATGCTTACAGATTTTTACGTTTTACTCATTTATATTGTGGTGTCTTGACTTGTTTGTTCATCTTGTTAGTATATTGGTATCGGGTCTTCAAAGAGGTATCTCTACTTTTTGTTATTTTCCTCTTTACGTGCTCCAATATGCTCCAATGTGATTATGCATTGTTTTTTATTATTATTATTTGTTTATTTCTTATTTTTACATACTTTTTGCATATTTACTTGTTTAATTTATTTAATTTTGAATTTTTATTATTTTGGAAAATATAATGTTTTTGTATTTTAGTTAGTCAATGTAATAGTTAGGTTATATTCCTTATATTTTTTAAAAAAATTTTGTATTTAAATAGCAAGTGTAATAGATAGATCATTTTTAATTTCCCCCTTTAAATTGTAAATCAAGCCCCCCGGTGTAATAGTTAGGGTTTATTTGCTTTTGCGTGCTTATATGTTTATTTCTTTTACCGTTTTCCTTAGGATTTTTGCATCTAGAATATTATGCTTATGTGTTATGTGCTCCTATGTGATCTTATATGTTTTAATATGTTTAATTTGCTTTTAATTCATGCTTTAATGTTTAATTCATGATTTATAATATTCCGTCACCACACTAGTCCAACGTTAGTTGTGGCTTCATTCTTTTCCCGCTAGTCCAATGCTAGTTGGACTTTTTTAGAACAGGCTAGTCCAATGCTAGACCCTTAGGTCATTTTAGTGTTAGGTGCACTTGTGTGCATTTTACATCTCATTCCACACACTTTTAGTTTTCTTTCCACTTGGCATGATTTTATTATTACTATTATTATTATTTATTATTATTACTATTATTTTGACACATTTTTAAAATGCATGACATCTAGATTGCATCTCACTTAGAAATTAGGACATTTGTGTGATTTGACTAGAAATAGTCGTCTACTCACGTGGGAAGCGGTGGCGTACAAGCTGTTCCTCTCCGTGAGTAGAAACATTCAGTCACGAATTATTAGTCCCCCGTACTCGTTATGTTACATACCTACCTTCTTTCTTCACTTACTATACATTATTATTTTCTTTTTTTTTTTGCATCACACATTTTGCATAAAACTCTTGACTCCCTTGAGGTCTCGATTCGGGTTTCGCAATCAATGCGATAATTCCGACCAAGCCTCGACGGAACATTTCGACCCTCTCGATACTCACATTTAGATTTAGGATTTGCATTCATTTAGAGACATCCAAAAGGCGATAGAATTTAGGGTTAATTTAGGAAATTTTGATTAAACCTCGCAACTAGCCTCGGCTAGGTTGAAAGGGTGCCTTAGGTGCAAGTCTTTGCCTTCCCTTTCTTCAAATGTGACTCCCAGACCTTTTTCTCTTGTTGTTCATAGACTGGAGTCATAAAAGGGTTTTAAATAATTTTTCTAGAATTTTATTTTTGTTTTGTTTAAACGATTTTTTCGAGTGACTTGGTACACTCTAACTCAATACCAAGTGACGACTCCAGTTTCTTTTAAAACAAAACCCTTTTTTAAAAAATCAATTGGCAAAACTGTCGCATTTTTAGTCCCGGCTTTACTTTCTTTTGAAATGCCATTTTTTCTAAAAATAAATCTTTTAACTAAAAACTCGATTTTTATAACGCACACACCATTTTTCAAAAATCTATCTTTTCAAAAGGGATCTCGGGCCGAACCGTCCTTTTCGGGACGCGACAGTCAACGACCCCACTAGTTACCCTTTTACCCATGATTTTTAGGACGCGACATGGCAACACACAGTTTTTACGCAATCTAACAATATAAGATTTAAACTCTTCAGAATCTAATGTAATGCATCCTAAACCACTAGACAAGGACTCCAATATGATAGAGAAACAAATTAAAACACCAAAATCAGAATTTAAGCCATAGAGGTTAAGGCAAAAGACTATACATATTGCATACCTACTAGAATGCATGAAGAAAATAGAATAAACACATGTAAAATCTCCTAAACTATAATGCAAAACAATAGAAAAATCAGATACACTATGCCAACAGTCAAACATATAATTCATAATCCAATTGTTATTGATGACATAAGGCAAGAAAACTCCCTCAATGCTCAAATCTCGACCATGATTCACTTGAATACCAAACCTCATCAATTGAGCATCATCCCAAAGAAGAAAATGGACTTCGGATTGTATTTCTTCATCCACACTTTGAACTTTAAGTGGCTGCATAAAAGAAACAAAAGCACTAGGAAAATAAGTGTTAAGAGTGTTAGCAAAATAATCTACTTCATTGTACAAGGGTACAAGAAGCTTTGGTCTCACAAGTAAGACACTCTTATTCTCACTCTTGCTATTTTTCACTCTTTTATTTTTCAACTTTAGTTTTTTTCCCCTCATTCAACTCGCCACATTCATTCTTTTCAAGAACTCTCTCATCCTTTTTAGCATTCTTTACTTTTACTTGTGCTTTCAAAGAATTCTTTTTCTTTTAACAATCCCTATCTATGCGCACTTCATCTTCATATGCTTCCAATCATGATAATGGCTTAAGTGATATCTTTTGACCTTGCCAATCAAAAGTGTACCTATTCTTCAACCCATTGTACATGGTGTTTCTATCAAATTGCCATGGACGCCCCAATAGTACGTGAAAAATTTGCATAGGAACAACATCACACAACACTTTGTCATGGTAAGTACCAATAGAAAACTCCACTTCCACTTGCTTACTCACATTCAAATCAGAATTATGAGCTAACCATTGCAAATGGTATGGTTTAGGATGTCTCCTTGTGGGAAATCCTAGCTTTTCAACAAAAAGAACACTAGCCACATTAGTGCAACTTCCATTGTCAATTATCATACTACATACCTTATCATTCACATTGCATCGAGTATGGAATATGTTTTCTCGTTGCACTTGATCACTATCCTCTCTAGGTGCAAATCCAATTGCCCTCCTAGTGACAAAAAATTCCCCATGGGCAACACCAATGTCTTCGTCACTTTCTCCCTCCAATGGTGGCATATCTTCATCACTTGAAGATGCACTTTCACGCTCACCATAATCTCTCGTTAGCATAACTCTCTCGTTAGGGCATTGAGAAGCTATGTGACCAATGCCTTGACACCTAAAACACTTCAAATCCCTACTCCTTTATGGTGCCTCGGACTTAGTCTTTGTTGGTGGCATTGAAGACTTTGCTTCATTCTTAAAGCTCACGATCTCTTTGGCCCTAGAAGTGGAATGCTCTTCCTTTTCCTCAAATGTTGCATTACGCCTCCATCTTACTCCACTTGATGAGTTTGAACCACTCCTCAATCTTCTTGCTTGGAGTTGCTTTTCTACTTTGATGGCCATGTCCACCAAATCCTTTATCTCCACACAATGTTGCAACTCTACCCTCTCACTAATTTCTGGATTAAGACCACCCATGAATCTAGCCATAGTAGCTTCTCCATCTTCATCCAAGTTAGCACGGATCATCAACATCTCCGTCTCTTTGTAGTACTCATCAACAGACATGGATCATTGTCTCAATGTTTGAACCTTCCTATGAATATCCATAGTGTAGTAACTAGGTACAAAATGCCTTTGCATGATGGTCTTCATCTCTCTCCATGTGCGCACGGGCTCTTCTCCATACCTTCTTCTATTCTTCACAAGTTGATCCCACCATATGCTAGCATAATCAGTAAACTCTACAGCTGCCAATTGCACCTTTTTCTCCTCAAAATAGTTATAACCCCCGTACACAAGAAGGGACACCACCCCAAATTTTATTAATAACAAGAAAACAAATGTACAAATGAAAGAGGGATATAAGCCTTACCTCTCCTTATTTATAATCAAAATGAGATTCAAATGAACTTATAAATGCAGGTGGACAACATTACCTAAGCTTTTTGAATTGTTTTCTACATTAAGATGATTACCAAGAAGAATCTTACACAACAGGTCTCCAAAAGAAAAACTTCTAGCATTTTCTTTTGCTGTATGTAAAATGGATTACCAAACCCCACAGTGCCACAAATTTATCTTAAAAAGAAATTTTTTTAAGGGATATTAACTCCTAAGATGCATAAAACTTCATTACATGTCAAGGCCATATCACTTTGTTAACCCTCTTCACCTCCACAGCACAAGGAGACAAACAAGATAGCATATTTTACTAAGCCTAGCGTTGAGTCAGCCTTACCCTATCAAGTACACCAGGCACGAGAGGAGGGAATCCACCCCCTTTATTTTTTCTATCGTGCTGTATACTGCTATTTGCTTTATCAGTGTGTTATGTGATATTTGTTGAATAAGTTAACGCATTCTCTATTATTCTTTGATCACATTCACAACTATAAAATAAAGAGCCCTCACATGGTGCTCTCATAGAAAGCCAACCCTCTTTCGACACGTTTAAATTTCGCTTTTATAATTAATTTCTTCAAGAAAGATGGAAATGAAATTTTTATAAAATTTTAGAAATTGCATTTGGTTGTAAACAAAATGCCCAAGGGCCCAATCGTTGTAAAATTATAAAGTTTCGAAAATCTCATTTTTCAACTTGTACCTTTTTGAATAAAAGTTGTAATTTTCAAACCTTTTTCAAAATTTACTCATCCTTGTTGTACTTGTCAGTTTGATCCAACTAAATTTTCTCAGAATCAATAAATGCACCCAAGTGGTCAAACTTTTGCACAGTTTGCATTTATCAATCATGTATTTCATGTCAAAAGGTGGTGGAGTACGTGACTCTTCTTCTTCTCTAGACATGATGTAAAACCTGCACAAAAAAGGTTAGTAGCAAAAGAAAATAATAAAAGAAATAGCATCACCACTCCCTTAGTGTATACACTAGTAGTCTCGTGTATCACTCAAGTTCAATGGCTTTTTCCCTCTAATGAGCTCACCACCAAGCCTTTTTCCACTCTAGAGAGTCTTCTTATAAGGCTCTTAAACAAAAACTTGCTCAATTGAACCTTATCAAGTCACCTTATAACAACCAAAACAAATAGCTCAAGAATATAGTAGAAATAGTCATGAATTAAGACATGAAAAATTAGGGTTTGACGTAAGAAAGATCAATGAAAGTATTAAAACTCAAGATAGAGCAAGAATACACGAAGTAGGAATTCCTAAGTGTGGTTTTCTTGTGTGAAAAATCTTGATTTTTAAAGCTTTCTTGAAAAAAATAAAATTATTCTTGTGTAAAAACTAAAAACTCAAGCAATCCTTGTTGGAGTAGGATTGGAAACCCTTTCCTAGAAGGATTCTTGAACAAATAACAACAAAACCAAAACACAAATCAATTAGGAAACTTGAAGCACGACTTTAACAAGCAAAACCAAACCCAAAAAGACCTAAAACACGGACAAAACAAATAGGAAACAAGGCTGCATTTCCAAAAAGAAATCCTTAGGTGTGTACAGTTAAGTCCAAATCCTTAAGGTTTAGGATTCTGTCCAAATCCAATTATGGCAATGAATTGCACTTATATAAGGACCAAACTAACTTAATTTGACCCAATTTTAATGAATTAGAAGCTGGAAAACTGGACAAAAATTCGGACAGAACAAGCAGCAAAATTCCAGCAACACATTTTGTTCAAGATTCAAGAAACAAGTTCAAGAACTTGCTCCCACCAAACCCCAAGAGAAAGCTGTTTCAAGAACTCAACAAATAGGTCCTAAAAAACCTGAAAAATGTGTAAAACACCCTCAGATTTCAGAATCACAACCCACTCTCAACTTCCTTCAAGAAAAGACAACACACTCAACCAGAAGTTCAAGAACAAAATTTCAGCAATTATATGGTTCAAGAACTCCAAGAAGGTATTCAAGAATCTCAAGAAAGTGTCCAAGAATTTCAAGAAAGCCCAAGAACTTGTTCAAGAACTTCAAGAAACTCAAGAACTCACCAAGGAAACATGACAAGCTATCAAGAACTTCAAGAAACAATATGGACAGCTTGTAAACCTTCAAGAAACACACCAAGTAAGTCCAAAAAATTCAAGAACTCACTTTTAACACCAAGAAAAAAAATCAAGAAGCTTTGAATAAATGATTGTGCATGGTTTTTACCTTGTTGTGCACTCCTTTTTATTCCCTTTTTCTTTCTTTTTTCTCTGTGCTTTTGGCTTTTTCTTTTTTGCACACGAATTTTTTTGCCTTTTTTTTTTACTTCAAGAAACGACTTAAACCTTCAAGAAAGTTGATTGTGAATGTTTTAAGTTCAAGAATCTCCTTTACTTGAGAGTTTTTAACACAAGAAAATCAAGAAAATAATAAAAACAGTCAAGATTCACAAAAACACCACACAAGACCTAGAATTCTTGATTGGAAACAATCAAGAACAACACAAGAATTTCAAGGAACAACAAGAAACATAAAGAACACAATTAGGACAGCAAGAAAAAACAAGAAAAAAGAAAAATGATTTGTTTTTAGCACGAAAGAACAAGAATAACAAGAAGGTCATGGAAATTCAAAAGAAAAACAAGAGGGATATATCCAAAATTTCAAGAAGATCTTCAAGAAAATTTGATTGGAAGAACCTAAATTTCAAGAAGCCAAGCTCTGATACCAATTGATACGCGCGGAATTGTGAACGGCTTAGATTTATTGAAAATCAGTTTGAACAACTCAATGAATTTGACCTTGATGGAATTTGTCCAACATAATCAAGCCAAAAGATGTTGCTTGAACAACTTGAATGTCTTAACCTCAAGGAAATCGTTCCAAGCAATTAAGAAGAAATCAGGTTGGTTTGCCTTGAATTGATTCAAGCTTGTTGAATTCAATCCCTTAGAATAATTGCTAGACCTCTACCTATGAAAGGAAGCAATCTAGTTGGAATTAATCTAATTGGACATAAATCAAAACCTTTGAATAATCCTAAGCTAGTTGTATGTTCGCTACGAGATCACTCGATAAGACCAAGAATAGTTCCAATCCAAGAACCAAAGAAGAACTCTCTAAAAGAGAAACTCAATATTATTAATCACACAATCAATGAATCAAAATTCGGATGAACAGTATCTAGCCTTTTATAGGCTTACAAACTCTTGTAAAGAAAAGTCTGGAAGCAAAACTACCAAAACTCATAATCTAACAAAAGTAGAATACTTAACAAAACATGATTTAGTAACTAACTAAAATAAAACAAAGCTAAACTACTTAAAATACTAAAAATTCGTCCAAATATTTGTCTTGGGCTGGCTATCCTCTTGTGAGCTTTAATTGGACTTGTTCTCTTTTAAAAACAAACTTGATCCACAACCACAACAAAAGCCAGCCTATTTGGACCATCTTGGACCTTTTGAACCATTTGGACTTAAAACCTTCTTTGAAAATATGCTTGATCCAAAGCCAATAAATGATCTTTAAGCCTAATTTCCCACTCAAAAATTCGTGATCCACCCTTAGTAAATACACCAATTCATGCGTGAAAGTTAGATGACTCTTTGTACTATGAATTCTCCAATGACCAGCAAGCACGATCTCAAGAGACCTTCTTTGATACCTATCAGGGTGCCTTAGGTGCGAGCCTTTGCCTTCCCTTTCTTCAAATGTGACTCCCGAACTTTTTTCTCTCATTTTTCGGTAGATCGGAGTCGAAAAAGGGTTTTCAATTACTTTTCTAAAATTTTATTTTTGTTTTGATAATTGATTTTTTGGGTGACTTGGTACACCTTAACTCCATACCAAGTGGCGACTCTATTTTTAAAATAAAACCTTTTTTCAAAATTAGTTGGCCAAAACTGTTGCTTTTTTAGTTCCGGCCTTATTTTGTTTTTCGAAGTATCATTTTATCTAAAAATACACTTTTCCACTAAAACTTTGATTTTTCTCACACGCACGATTTTTTTCAAAACTTTCTTTTCGAAAAGGGTCATTGGACCGGACCGCCTTTTCAGGGTGCGACGGTCAACGACCCCACCGTGCACCATTGATTTTCGGATGCGACACCCTGGACAAACGAAAAGTACACAGAAAAATAGCTTTGGTCTCAAAAAATTGTCAAAAATTAAAAATAAGCTTAAAACCCTAAGAAATGAATTTTGGACTCAAAAATTTATGAAAATACGTTTGGAATATGAAATGACAATTTTGCCCCTGAGCACGGTGTTTACAAAAAAAATAGCAATTGTCTCCAAAAAAATAAAAAAATTTAGAAACATGTTTAAATGCTTAAAAAATAGATTTTGGACTTGAAATGAGTGAAAATAGTGTTCGCAGGGCGAAATTATTATTTTGTCCCTATGCTGGCGAAATACAAAAAAATACCAGTTAAACTCGAAAAATCACAAAAATTTAAAAAATACGTATGAAAGTACATAATATGAATTTAAAACTCCAAAACTAATAGAAAAATGATGTGAATCCGAGCGATGAGGACATAGTGATCACTCATGACAATCGATTGCACACTCATTCAAGTGGAATGAGGCGACCAAAATACAAGTGTAGGTGACAGGAGAGAAACCGCGGATCCAACCGCGGATGACCTTCCCGCGGGTTCACACGCGGTTCACGTCTAGAAGCGTTGATCAAGCCACGAGAGAAGCCGCGTCATAAACCGTGGATACTCCATCGCGCGGTTTCTCCTGCGGTTCGTGTCCAGAAACTCTCTACAACATAACCGCGGAAGAACCCGCGGATCATCCTCCCGCGGTTTGTCGCGCGGTTCACTTCCAGAATAATACGAGCTTTTACGAGTTTTTGTGTTTTTTTCCTATTTTTCAAGTTGTAATAGCCTAAAACTTAATGTAAGGGCTTTAAGGCAATTAAGCCTTGTTTCTTTTTAGCTATTAATAGGGACTCTAGTGTAAGGCAAGGGAGGATTAGACATCATGTTAAAATTAAGGGTTTTCCCTCTTGGCTTCTTGAAAGCTTTTCTTTGAATACCTTAGGAATCTCTGGGTGTTCTAGGCTTATCAATCCAAGTAATCACCTTGGCTTGTGGCGCCGTCTACCTTCAAACTTGGTTCGCTAACTCGTTGGATCGTGGGTCGAGATCGTATCAAGGTTCCCCATCTCGAGAGTTAGAGGGGTCGAGTCTTTCATTATCCAAGCTTGGGTATTGGCTAAATCGCCGTTCGTATCATTTGGTATCAGAGCTAGTGCCTTTACCCAGGTTATATCCTTTTAATTTTTTCATTTTTTCTTGTTTCTTTGAGTTCTTAAAAAAAAAATTCCTGCTTTGTTTTTTTCGTCTTGTTCTTGCTTTCTTTTGTTCTCTTTAGTCCAAAAAATCCAAAAAGATTGAGTTTTAGCCGTTCTTTTGTGTTTGGCTTTGTTTCTTTGAGTCTAAATTATCAAAAAGTTGCAGCCTTAGTCCATCTCTTGTGAGTTTATTGAATTTTTCTTCATGGATCCTCAAAAACCCTAATTTTAACAATTTTAGGGTTTCCTCCTAATTTTGCATTGTTTTGCTATTTGGTTTCAAAAGGTTTTACCTTCTTGAGGGTTATTGAAGATTGGTTGTTTGGGATGAAAGAAATGGTTGAAGAAAAGTTTAAAAAAAAAAAAAGTGCAGAAAAGAAAGTTCCAAAAAAAAAAAAAATCACTGTTCATCGTACTGTAGCTACTGTTCATCTTCACTGTTCACGCCGGAGTACTGTTCATTCGGGTTACTGTTCATCCGAGTGAATTTGTTCTAGTTTTGTTTGTGTTTGGTTGATCTTTGTGTTGATTTTTGCTGTAAAAAAAAAAAAAAAAAAAGAGAAGAGAAGGAGAAGAAGAAACATTGAAATGGAAAAGCAAAAGGAAAATCATTGGTTGTTGATTCTTGAGGAGGAAGAAAGTGGATTGTAATCCTTTGTCGCAGCAAAATTTCATTCAAATATCATCGTATTGGGGGTTAGGGTCTTAATCAATCCTTTCTTGAGTCAAATTCTTATGTTTTCTTAATGCTCTCTTTGTGTTTGATAAAATTCCAGCTTGTCCTTTTTTTATTCTTTTGCTTCTATTTGAACTTCCCGATTGAGTCTAGCTTCTTTGTATTCTATTCCAACCTCTTGTCACACTTGGGTGATTCTAAATTGGTGAGTTATTGAATACTTTTGGAGGAAATTTCTAATTTCTTCAAGGGAAGCAATCAAAGGCCATTGAGGAGTGGTGAGTGCAATAGAGTGGAATTGAGTGATACACAAGAGTGAGAGTTCATCTTGGTAAGGAAGAGTGGGTGAGGAAAATTTTATTACTAACATTTTTCTTGCAGGTTAATCTCTTTGTCCAACATGACCATAAGGAGTAGGCGAAGTGAAACCCCAAGTCATGAGCCAAAAGAGTGCCATTATGATGAAGGTGAATTGGAAATGAGATCAAGGCATGGGAAGCCTGATAGGGGGCGAAGAGATGATACCATCAAAGAGGCCATGATGAGAATTCTATCTTCCAAGGCAAGGCAGATCCCGACGCATACCTTGGATGGGAGAGGAAAATTGAGAAGATCTTTGATTGCCATTCATACTCCGAGAAGCAAAAGGTAAAACTAGCTGCTAGTGGATTTATTGGCCATGCTATGTATTGGTGGGATGAATTGACTACGAGTAGGAAAAGGTGTAGAGAGCCACTTATTTACACTTGGGATGAATTGAGGTCTACCATGAGGAAGCGTCATGTGCCAATCCACTATCATAGGGAGATGAACAGTAGAGCTTTGGAAGAAAGGCCATCCAAGGTGAGGACATCTAGTGATAGCTCAACTTCCTCAAGTCCAATCAAGTGGAGGAGTAATCAAGCTTATGATTGGAAGGAATCCAAAGGCTAGTCCCAATCCCTCAAGTTCCACAAATTGGAGAAAAGAATGAGTTCTTGATTGGAGAAATGATCGAGTTAGTGCAACTTCATCAAATTCAACCAATTTGACGAATGACTGGGTTCAAAATTGGAGAGGCCTTCAAGGGAATTCAAAGTTTTCAAGTCCTATCAAATGGAGGAACAATCAAGCTTTTGATTGGAAGAAGGAACATGCGAATCAAAGGCCTAAGAAGTCCATAAAGGCTAATAAGGGTAAAGTGGCCACACCAAAGTTGCAAAAGAGGAATCAACATGAGACACCATCAAAGGATCACCACATCAAGTGCTTTAAGTGCATGGGATTTGGACACATTGCTTTTCAATGTCCAAACAAAAGGGCAATGGTCATGAAAGACAATGGTGACGTGGAGAGCATCTCATCAAGTGAAGAGGACCTATTAGGGAGTAGTAGTGAAGTTGAGATGGGCAATGGGGAAGTAAAGAGTGTTTCATCAAGTGATGTAGAGATCCAATCCTCACAAGGTAGTAATGAAGATGTCATTGAGCAACCTGTTTATAATGAGTTGAAAGTTCTTAAGCAAGCTCTTGGTGCACATCTTAAGGAGGAAGGAGAGGGAGTGCAATGGAAAAACATTGTCTACACTAGATACCGTGTCAAGGACAAGGTATGTGGTATGGTAATTGACAAAAGAAATTATATTAATGTGGCTAGTGCTCTACTTGTTGAGAAGCTAGGATTGCCCACCTTGAGACATCCATGACCTTACAAATTGCTATTATTCCTTGACAATAAAGATTGGAGGGTCACTAATCAAGTGGAAGTGGAGTTTTCCATAGGCAAATATTATGACAAGGTTCTTTGTGATGTGGTGCCAATGGAAACTTGCCATATAGTTTTGGGCCGACCATGGCGGTGTGAAAGTAATGCCACATATGATGAGCACAAGGATAGATATTTCTTCATGTGGAGTAATCACAAGATTGTGTTAGCACCATTAACACCTCGTGAGGCATATGAAGATCAAGTGAGGATAATGAGCTCACAAGCAAAAGAAAAGAGTGGACAAAAGAATGAGAGTGTGCAAGAGAAGAAAGAGAAAGAACTAGAGAATGAGAGAAAAAGAAGAGAGCAAGAGGTGAGGGATGCAAAGGCCGAGGAAAATGAGAGGAAAAAGGCAATAGATAATTTGGTCTTAGAGGTAGAACAAGAGAGAAAACTAGTGAGTGCAAAAGCCAAAGATTTGGAGAGAGGACTTTATACTTACCAACCTCTATTTGTTCCTTCCTACAAGGAGGTCCTGTGTTTCACTAACTCTCTTAAACCTTGCTCTGCTAGTGTTGTTATCTCTTTTGTGCAGGGAATTGATGGTTTCATTCACCAAGACTTACCACATAAACCATTTCTTCTCAAAGGTGTGGAGTACCAAGCAAAACTTAAGAGGCCTAAAGAGTCCCAAGGACATGCATTGGAGAAAGGTGACGCCGTCATGGAGAATTCTCAACCTTGTTTCTTCGAGTTATTTTGGAAGATTTGGCAAATATTGGTGGATGGACGAGCTATGCATAGAACCATTATTGAGTATGGTGATTCTATCCCTAAACTTGATTGTATACTTGGTTGGAGGTATGGTTTACTTCGGTTTTCTAATATCGATTCCATATTTGTTTATTGGCTTAGTCATGGTTTGCATATTTCTAGGTGTTTTGTCATTAAGAGTAGTTTGAATAAGTTTGATAGTGGCATTAAGTTCCTTGAGTCTCTCAAAGTTAGAATGAGTGTTCAAGAGTCCAATGTTTTAAGTTATGTCTTTTGTGATAATTTTTCATATGGTAGTGATAGCTATTTTATCTTTTCTTGTTTCGAAAAAGTGTTTGCATCTAGTTTTTTAGATTGCATGTCCAAATGTCTTACTCTCCATTCCACTAAAGAGTCCCATTACGAGTATCATGCTAGTGGAATAAGTAGATTGTGTGATATTATGAGTTCTCATGAAATCCAATGTCTAAATTCTTTAATAGATAGTATTTTGACAAGTTGTTGCTTATACTTGACTAAAGTCTTTAAGGATCATGTGCATGTAAAAGTCTTCTATGCGTTGAATGTCCAATGGGTTAATGCACTCTTACCCTATCCCATTTGCTATGATGACATTATTCTTAAATGCTGTCATATACTTGGGTTTGAATTAATCGATAATGACTTGTACAGTCCTAAATATCTTAAGGGGCAAATTTGTGTACTCGAAGGAAGGATTCCCTCTCAAAAAAATTTTGAATGTGATGGAATGCACATGGTTGAAGCCTACAAGTCAAAATCGCTAGGGTAAGTATGTCTTCTTGGAGTTTGCTTTAATTGTCACTAATGTGTTCTTTTGTGGTGTAGGGAATTTAAAGGCAAATCGTTTTCAAGAGGAGGGGAGCAATGTGCTAGATTTGAGGACAAATCCCTTTCAAGAGGAGGGGAATGATGCGAATCCGAGCTATGAGGACATAGTGATCACTCATGACAATCGATTGCACACTCATTCAAGTGGAATGAGGCGACCAAAATACAAGTGTAGGTGACAGGAGAGAAACCGCGGATCCAACCGCGGATGACCTTCCTGCGGGTTCACACGCGGTTCACGTCCAGAAGTGTTGATCAAGCCACGAGAGAAACCGCGTCATAAACCGCGGATACTCCATCGCGCGGTTTCTCCCGCGGTTCGTGTCCAGAAACTCTCTTCAACACAACCGCGGAAGAACCCGCAGATCATCCTCCCGCGGTTTGTCGCGCGATTCACTTCCGGAATAATACGGGCTTTTACGAGTTTTTGTGTTTTTTCCTATTTTTCAAGTTGTAATAGCCTAAAACTTAATGTAAGGGCTTTACGGAAATTAAGCCTTGTTTCTTTTTAGCTATTAATAGGGACTCTAGTGTAAGGCAAGGGAGGATTAGACATCACGTTAAAATTAAGGGTTTTCCCTCTTGGCTTCTTGAAAGCTTTTCTTTGAATACCTTAGGAATTCTCTGGGTGTTCTAGGCTTATCAATCCAAGTAATCACCTTGGCTTGTGGCGCCATCTACCTTCAAACTTGGTTCGCTAACTCGTTGGATCGTGGGTCGAGATCGTATCAAGGTTCGCCATCTCGAGAGTTAGAGGGGTCGAGTCTTTCATTATCCAAGTTTGGGTATTGGCTAGATCGCCGTTCGTATCAAAAAATATTTACAACTAAAAATTACTGTTTTGCCCCATTGTTGATTTTGTCTCTTTTTGCTCAAAATTAGAATTTGACCCCCAAAAATGGAAAGAAATACTTCAATATTGGAAAAAATAAATGGTGTGTCAAAATTTGGTGTCTAGAGTTTGCCCCTCTTTGTTGAGAATCTCGTAGAGATCTCAAACAAAGACGTAGACAACACAAAATTTTGACTCACCTAAGTATAAAAACAAATGCACTTGTAAACATGCATAGTATGAGAATGTGATGCAGTGAAACCAATGAACTTATGAATATAGAAAAATATGTGATCAAGCCCTCAATTGACTAAGTTAACTAAATTCAATCAAAATAAAAGAAAACAAATTAACTAAAGATTGAAATTAAACTCAAATGAAAGCTAAATACCCAAACCCCCAAATACCCAAAATTTTTGCAATTTTGTTTTATTATCTTTCTCCCATTTCCTTCTTCTTCTTCGTCCGTTTCTTCTCTCTCCTAGTCGTCTCTTTCTTTCTCCCTCTCTAGTCTTTCTGATCTCTCTAATTTTGTCTATGCTCTCTCTGTCTAATTCTCTTTTCTGTCATTCTCTCTATCTCTTCTCACTCTTCCCTCTCTCAGCTTCTCTCTCTATTTCTTTCTCCCCTCTCACTGATATGCTCTTTCATTTTGCTTTCCTCTTCTTTTTTCAGATTTTCCCTCTTTCCCATCTTGCTTCCTTCTGCTCTTTTTTCTCTCTTCTTTCCTCACTGATTCTATTATCTTATGATTTCACTTTCCCTGTCTTCCCTATTTTTCTCTTCTTTCTCTTTCTATTATGTTTTCTTTCTTCTTCTTCTTCTCTTTTTCCTCTGTTATTTGCTTCTCCCTTCGACTATCTCTGTCTCCAGCTCTCTCCATTTCTATTTCACCTTCTCTATTTCTATCTTTTCTCTTGTTGTATCACCCCAATTCCAATCCTAATACCCCCTGGATTCACGAAACCTTCCACGATAGTGACGGGATGGAGGTGGGGTATTTGGGATTGACGTCGCTCGGGACAGTGGTGCTGGAATTTCGGTGGAGTTGGGAGGTTGTGGGATGGCTGTCACTTGCAGGTGTGGTGATTTAGAGTTTAATGGTGGTTGCAATGGGTGATTCGGTGCTATGGTGGTGCATGTGAGGGCTGAGGATGATTGTTTGGATCTTGGGTTTATTTTTTTCTCTTTTCCTTGCAGGTCGTGGGTGGCTGCAATCCAGTGGTACTCTGGTGGTTGATGATAGGAGTTGAGTGGTGGTGATTGTAGATGGTGGCGTTCGTTGCAACTTGGGCTTTGGTGTTCTATGTTTTTATATTACTTGGACTAATGTCCAATGGTTTTGGGGTATGGTTGGCTTTGTGGGTGGAACTGTTATTGCTTGAGAATTGGGCTGGTGGTTGTTTGACTACTATCGGTGGTGGTTGGGCTGTGACTTGGCTATTTGTTTGGTGGTACAGTTTGACTAGGGGAGGTTGCTTGTTGAATTGGTCTTGGGGAACTGATAAGTAATAAATTTACTAATAGTATTATATATATTATTATATATTTTAGATGTTATTTTAAGTAAAATTATAGTATTTTTGGTTGCAAATTACTCATTTTCCAACAATTCATAAGAATTAGGAATTTTACTGGAATTAGGATTTTTGAGGCAAAATTTTTATTTGAGCAAATTAATGTGCAATTTTTGTGTATAATTGCAGGTTCATCATACTAAAACTTATTTTTGATCAATTGGAGTAAAGGAAGATCAGACTCAATGGTGATTCAAAGAGTTAAAGTTGAATGAACAACTTGAAGGAAAAATTGTGCAACAATAATGGAAAAATCAAATTTTTTACCAAAATGTTTGGAAATACGTGGAAAATGCTTGCACACATAAGGTCCAATTCAGCAAAAATCAGAAATCAAGTGGGGGCCACAAATGTGTGATACGCGTATGCAGATACGTGGATGAACATTCGCGTATCGCCATCCGCGTATCGAGAGACAACTGGACTTTCTAGGGCATCAACTTGCATCATTTTCTAGCTGGTTTTTGTAGACATTTTCAAATGAAGATAGGGTTTTGCAAGTTGGAGAAAACATTGGAAACATAAATGAAGACTTTTGTGCCCATTTGGAATCACAAAGCAAATCTTCACCATTTCCATTGCATAATGATTCATGCAAGTTGGAAAATGACTTGAGGAACATTTGTCTATAAATAGAAGTCATTTGCAAAGCATTTGTAACAAGTCTTAGTAGTAGAAAATTGTTATAGTCTTTAATATTATACTTAACTTGGTAGAGAATTAGTAGAATTCTCTTAATCCTTCAATAGAGTGGTGAGGAACATTGTAAGAGACTTTTGTAGTGCAATCTTTTGAAGGTGAATAAAGAAGAGGACTAATTCTTATATCGGTTGAGCAATTCTCAAACTCTATCTCTTTTACTTTCAATAGTTGCCATGAATTCTATCTTTGAAATGGAACATTTAGTTGTTTCACTAATTATGTTGAACTAAAAGTTTCATCTAGATCATAGATGAAGCTAATGAATCAACAAATATGATTTAACTTCTTGCACTTACTAAGCTTGCATTTGTTTATTTACTCGTTTAAGTTTTAATACTTGTTTTTGCTTGGCCAACTTAAACAAGTCATTTAGTTGCTACTTGACATTGAGAGATGCATGTAACAATGGAAAATGAACAAGTAATGCTTAAGTCTTTCATATGAGAATAATGGAGGCTTAAGTGAATCACCACAATTCATGTCATCATAAGGTTTTTATCATGAGAATAGTTGGAATCTTGTCATTTCATAGAGAGATTTAGCTATGACACATATGGAATTGGATTCTAAACAAAGCAAGATGACACATAGTAGGTAATTCATGCTTGATTCATTGGTGGATTCTATGTTCTAGGCTTCTTTACTTATATTCTACAAAAGTTCTCAATCATATATCTACTCTATTGGAGGGACCCAACATCACTCTTATTTTCATTTATGTTTAGGTAATAAAAGTTAGTGAAAAAGCTTTAGTAATTGCACATAATTGATTCCTCGTGGGATTCGACACCTAATACTCCAAATACTACAACCGACCCGTGCACTTGCGGAATAAGTTGGGAGTTTAGGTTTTTATTACTTGATTTGTGTGTTTTTGTTCATAATTGTTATACCTAATCTACACCACGTCAGGAACTATTTTGGTGTGAAATTTGGCTTTGTTTTGGGCTATTTTGCTTGTTCTTTGTGCAGGTTTTTGGAGAGCTTGAGGTTGTTGATGATGGGGCGGTGGAGGGAAGAAGATTTGGCTATGAATTGACGATGGATGGGTGGAGATTGTTGCTAATTTGGATAGCAATTGGTGGATGTGTGGTGAAGGGGTCAGGTTGTGGTGGTCTGATTGAGGAGGCTAGGTTTGTTACTGTTATCTGGTGATTGTTGCTGTTGTTGTTCTTTGCAGGTCGTGGGACGTGGTGATTGTGTTGGTGGGAAGTAATTCTTGGCAATTTTGTTGTTATGGGGCAGTTGTGTTTATGCTGGGTTTTATGATTGCTTCTGGAGAGTGGAGGGATGGTGGTTCCAGTGGTGGTGTGTGGATTGCTTACTTCATTTTGGGCAGAGGATGATTTTCAGGGGAATTGCTTTTGTGCTTTTTAGGATGGTTTTTGTGTGGTGGTTTTGGATTGACTGAGGGTTGCTGAGGTGGTGGTTTAAAGGTTGAGGAGAGGGTGGGTCTTGGAGGCTGAGCGGTAGAGTATGGGGGAAGTTTGTAGTGTTTGTGTAAAGCCCTCGAAGCTTAAAACCACTTAGTTTCTATGTTATGAATGTAAATTGTAAAATTTTCTTATTAGTTGTTATTGTATAATTTTCTTTTATAATTTGATTTCTTGAATTATTATTAATACATGTTTGATGATAATCATAGGAAAGATCCACCAATTAAATGTTACCAACCAAGTTTAGATATTTAGAAAAGTAAGGCCACCTATTACTTTGATATTTAGGAGATTAATGCCACCTAATATCATAAATGGCCACCTATCATTTACTTTTACTTTTTACCATTTCTTTTCAAATTTTTGGCTCAACTTTTCTTGCATCTTTCTCCCTCTTGGCCGGCCACCATAAGGCCAATAATCTCTTCAATTTCAACCATTTTTAAACACTTAAAAGGCTAACTTAATCTTTCACCAAAAGCTTAACCTAACTAGAAAAGAAATCCTCTCAAATTTCATCAAATTCTCTCCAAGTTTCAAGCTCAAGTTTTTGCTCAAAGTTGAAGGTTCTTAAGGGATTAACCATTCACTCTTCTTCAACTAAAACCCTACCTATTTTGAGGTATATTCATCAAGAAACTTCAAGTTCTTTCAAGTTTTAATAGAAGATTTCTTATGCTTTTCTTATGATTTCATTAAGTACTTAAGATTTATGGTTATATTTTGTTCTCTTGTTATATATATGAATATTTATACTCATGATTATGAGGTTTCCCCTTGTTTTAATCCTTTCTTTGATAGTAGATTAACTATGTTATGACCTACTTGATTAGTATGGACTTGTATAAGAATTGATGCTTTATTTGAGTGGCAAATCTTGGAATTTATGGCTGAAATTTTGACTAGAGTTAGAAGGCATGTTGGCTAGCCTTATTAGAGGAAAATTTCTAGAAGAATTTCAGCATTTAAGGCCTGTTTTAGTGGGCTGAAGTTGCTGGAATTTCAGCTTGTAAATCGGCACTTCCTTGTTCCAAAACCTTGAACAAATTTCAGCTTTACTAGTTTACAAAATTCCAGCTTTGATAACCTAATATTTCCAGCTATATTAACCTTGTTTTGGCCAAGTTTTGATGACATAAACTGCTGGAAATTTCAGCTTGTGAATTGGTTGAAGTGACACCAAATATTGAGCATCCTTAAACTTAATCTACTTAACCGATTTTTAGGAAAATGTTGTACAATGATTTTGGAACCTTGTTAATCAATTTTAAGAAGAAACTCTTATAAATTTTGAAGATTTAAACTAGTTAGAAACTTGACTTTTAAATGTGTAGGTGAAATTTTGACTAGTTTAACTTTACACTTGATTTAGTATGTTTTCACCAAATAACCCTAATTTGTTATTTAACTAGTCTTATTTAATTAAATATCATTAGTTTGATATTAATTAGTTTAAAATCATTAATTTACCTAAGCATAGGATATTTTGGAGTTTTCTCATTTTAACCTATATTAGTTTTGCTAAGTTATTAAATTATACTTGACTATTACCAATAAATATTTCTTGGACTTCAAAAGCTAGTTTACCTATAAATTAATTATTTTGGACAAAATTTCTTCTTACACCGAAAAAAACTTTGAACCCTAATTAATATTTATTTAAAATACCTCTTTAGTCCATAGTATTTAGCAATATTTTCTTTTAGTCCAAAATTTATGGTGAATTATTAAAGTTTTGCAACTAATATGGTACATAAGCGAAAATTAGTAACGAATTTCTAGTATTAATTATTCCTTTTGAAATTTAACCTAAATTTTGACACTTAATGAATTATTTGCCCTTAGAACCAAAGTACTTTCAAAAAGGGATTTTCCTCACTAACCAATTTATATTTATTTTAAAACCCTAAGTTAAACTTGGGTACATTTTATAAAATTCATTTGAAAGAAAATCCAGTAGGCTAATTAGGCTACTTATGAATTTCAGGATTCGAGTATGAACCTCGCACATTTTACGAGGCACTTTCTTGAGATTTACAGGTGAGTGTTTCCTTATGTGTGCCTGATGCATGTTTAAGTGTAAATTCCACTTTTATATTTGATACTTGTTAGCTACTACAATGTGCTATATGAGGGTAAGATGTGTACTTTATCACATCTATCTCGCAATTTTTTACATGCACAACTTCTATCAAATGTAAATATACTTGTTTGTGAACTTTCAACTGAACTGAGCCTTCGGGCTAGACTTCCAGTGGTCATACTTCACTAGTTACACCACGGTTAGTCATACTGGTATTGAGGAGGATATAAGGTATTGGGCGTTAGGGATTTGTGTTCTTCTCCTTGAGTTGAGATTCCTCAAAGAGGCCGACTCTTGGATTGAATAAACTATTTTACCCTCCAAGGTTGAGATCTCACCCTGGAGTGGAGGTATTGAGGAGGTAAATTGTGCATGGGTGGTTACGGGTACTGTTATCTGATATTTACCTGATCATTGGCAAGGACCTTGGTTTTCTCTATTGGTACGAACACTACTTGCCACATGATTATGTACTTGATACTCCTCACGGTTGAAGCTTGCTCCCATGGTTGAGATGTATCCTTCCTTATTGATTAATTGTTTACTTAACTTGTTCTTATACTGTTTTATGGCACATGTTATTTATTTATTTATTTTCTAATTGTCTGCCTGCGTGTTTGCATATGTGGGAACCTCACTGGGCTATTATAGCTCACCCCTTGTTATTTGTTCTCCTTAAACAGGCTCCTATTATTAAGTCTAGTGGTGAGGATTCAAGAGTAGTCCTTAGTAGGATTTTGTTAGTATAAAGGATGTTAGAGATTTTACTATATTAGTTAGGTGTTTGTGATGTAAACTACTTAACTGGTACCTTTACTCTTAAGTTTCAATCATATGAATGTATTTACGAGTTTTCTATAGAATATCGATTGTTTCATGGATTCTAGTGCGTGCTTGACCTTGAGTCATGGCGAAGAGCTAGGCAGGCAGTCCACTGAGCCCTTTGGTATGCCTTAGGGTAAGGTGGGGCTGTCACAGTTTGAGGGTGGCAAAGAGGTCTAGTCTGGTTGTTGATTGCAGATTCAGATGGCAAACGTTTATTCAGGGAAGTGAAGGAGAAAAGAAGAATAACCAGAAGAAGAAAACATAGGAACCCTGAAACATAAACAAAACCTAGAAAGGAAAAACTCAAAAAAAAAAAATCAGAAAATTTCCAGATAAAGAAAAACAAGCCAACCCAAGAAAACTTATGAACAAATCTATTTCTTATTGAAACATAAATCAAAGCAAAAGGATGTTGGATGAAGAATTACCTTTGGGCCTTGTTGCTTGATGATGAATAGTGAATTAAATGATGAACATGACGATGAACAATAAATTGAAATGAGGAACAGTAACAAGGAAATGAAACTGGCACCCTTTATTGAGTGTAATGTGTGTGCTTTTGATCTTTAATTAAATAAAAAGACGTGTTTAGGGTTTTTTTTTCTTTTTTCTCTTTTTCTGATTTTAATGGGGGGTATTTATAGAGCTAGTTGTCTTGACTTCCAAGAATACTACAAAATAACCAAAATGCAACTGGTAATAAAAATTTTAATTTTATTTAAAAAATTATTTTTACCTAAAGAAAAAAAATTAATACAAAGAAATGGCAATAAACTCCAAAATTTGTCAAAAAATTCAAAGTAGATTTCAAAACAAAGATTAGAGCTTAAAACTAGTCAAAAATGCGTTCGGAGTATGAAATGACTTTTTTGCCCCTAGTCTAACAAAAATACACAAAAAATAGCTATTGCTTTCAAAAAATTGCAAAAAGTTAAAAATAAGTTTAAAATCCTAGGAAATGCATTTAGGACTCAAAAATTGGTAAAAAATACGTTTAAAATATGAAATGATGATTTTGTCTCTAAACATAGTATTTACAGAAAAAATAGCAACCATCTTCGAAAAAATTGAAAAAATTTAGAAACATGCTTAATGAATCAGAAAATTAAATTTGGGACCTAAAATGAGCGGAAATGATGTTCGCGAGGTGAAATTACCATTTTGCCCTTGTGCTGGTAAAATATAAAAAAAAATACCAATTAAACTCGAAAAAATCACAAAAAATTAAAAAATCTGTATGAAATTAAGAATATAAATTAAAAACCCCCAAAGCTAATGGAAAAATATTTACAAATAAAAATTACTATTTTGCCCCCTGAGATTATTGATTTTATTCTCCCTTTTATTAAAAAATTAGAATTTGACCCAAAAAATATAAACACCTCCCCAATGTTTGAAAAATAAAAGGTGTGTCAAAATTTGGTGTCTACAGTTTGCCCCTCTTTGTCGGGAATCTCGTAGAGATTTCAGACAAAGACATAGACAACAACAAATTTGAACTCACCCAAATGTGAAAACAGATACTGTTACAAACAAAACATTTAGTCATGCATAGTGTGAAAATGTGATGAAATGTAAACTAATGACCAAAGAACATAGAAAAAATGTGACTGAGTTCCCTAGGAGCTACCTATGTATCCCAGTGAAGGGAATCAGGTCAATGTAGTTCAGATGTAAGTGAACTGTGGAGGCAAGGCACAACTGCAAATGAGAACACAAGGACACCAATTTTTCAAACTTGTGATCAAAATAGAGATGGAAATGCAACATTTGAATTGCTAAATTAAAATAACCTAAAGTGATCCAAGCTAATAGACAGTAAACTCATGAACTAAATGCAAAAAGCGTGTCTAGGCTGCTGGACAAAATAAATTCATAAAGTAAACGCAGAAAGTGGTGCCCAGGCTGCTGGACAAAATAAATTCATAAAGTAAATGCAGAAAGCAGTGCCCAGGCTACTAGACAAAATAAATTTATAAAGTAAATGCAGAAAGCAGTGCCTAGGCTGCTGGACAAAATAAATTTATAAAGTAAAATGCAGAAAGTGTACCCAGTCTACTAGACAAAATAAATTCATAAAGATTTTAAGACAGAGCAAAACAAATGTTGAAAATGGGATCCAATTCAACTTAAAAATCAAAATTTTTTCCTTTTTTTTTTTAAGAACAGAGGATTGAGCCTACTGAGAATTGAAGATAAAACTGGTGAAATGAAAGCACAATATGCAAACTACTCGACATATTAAAAAATAACATGCAGTATGTTGGACACATGTTAGATAATTACTAGGTGAATGAAAATTTGAAAAAATGAAACATGCAAATGAGGTGCAGACTGACAAATGAACGTATGAATATGAACGAAAATGCAGGGTTTTGGATGCTAGACTAAAATAAATAGAAAAGTAAATCCAACGAACGAGTTGGAACATAACAGAAAATAAAAACCCAACGAACAAGTTGGGGCTTAATAGAAAAGTAAACCTAACATAACAGAAAAGTAAACCCAATAGACGAGTTGGAATATAACAGAAATTAAAACCCAACGAACGAGTTGGGGCTTAATAGAAAAGCAAACCTAACATAACAGAAAAGTAAACCCAATAGATGAGTTGGAATATAATAGAAATTAAAACCCAACGGATGAGTTGGGGCCCAACGGACGAGTTGGGACTTAACAGAAAAGAGTAAAATATAGCATGCGAGATACTGGACAAAATCAAAACAAAACAAACAACAAACAAGTATCAATTCAGAAAAGTAAGACATGATGATGTGGTCCAAGCTGCTGGACAAAATGCATGAATGCATGATCCTAGGGTGATGAATAAAATATAGTGTCTAGACTGTTAGACTAAAGAAACATGATGAGGTCTTGGTTGTTGGACAAAATGCATAGAGTAATTTAAGACACAGTAAAACTTAAAAATAACTGTTGATCATTGCAAAAAATCAAAATTTTTAAAAAATTTTGCTCCAGTGTATGGCATCCAACTGATTTGACATCACCCTTTTCGAGATGTGGTATCATGTAAAAACATCAAAAACCCATTTAAACTCAATTTCCTCCAAAAATTTTTTTGCTCCAATATAAATCAATCTTTCCAAAATTTTGCCTCAAGAACGAAGCATCCAAATCAAATTTTTTCTCAAAAAAAATTTGCCCAGTGTCAATTTTGAAGTCAATCTCTGAATTGAATTGTACCCTTGATCAAACCATCAATAATTTAAAAAAATTGTAATCAATTTTTATCCTTGACGAAGGCCTCATTTGAAGATAGTGTGATCGCACCTGCAAAAAAAGCAATACACCGGCAATAGCAATAGTGATGCCACCACTTGACGGTCCCTTGACCTCATTTGTGCATATAAACATGAGTATTTCCATCTCAAACCTCTTATACGGCCTCTTGCTTGGCTTTCTGGAAGTTTTCCGAATTCAAAGGCCTCTGATTAATAATTAGTATCAAATCCCCCAAATAGTTTGGTAATTCATGTATGACTCTAACTTCTGATGAATTTAGGATTGCCTTTGCTTTTATTTCAAATTTAGACACAGCAAATGTCAAATTTTTCAAAACAAGAATTGATTAGAAAAGGGTTGACATGCAATAATAGAAAAGAAATTCTGTACAGTAAACAATACGAAACATGCAAAGACTAAATGAAATACAATCAAATGAAATGTTTTTCAAAAAAATTGATTTTGAAATGATGACTTAAAATATGCCTTTTGATCTTTGGACATCCTTCCCATTTGAATTTTGACATTGCCACAAAATGATCAATACAGAGGAGGGGTTTCAAGCAACTATAGTCATCAACTTTCAAAGAATCTAATGTTGGCATGATGACTTTTCATTGATGAGCCTTCAGCTGTTGTATTTATTCGACTATAGTGTCCTTTCGGAGCATCAGCTTCAGAGGGAGAAATGAACTGCAGCATCCGAACTTGAGATGGTCTTTTCCCTTTTTATTAAAATAGATTGGAATGTGAAAATTTTTTGGCATCAGTAAGGCAATCCTCTCTTGTTGATTTGGGATAGATATATTAACATCATCTACCATTTTGATTTGCAAATTTCATTTAAAAAATTATCACAAAATACAGACGAAAGCCGATAACATTCTCGACTTTTAAAATAGGGTAGGTAATGTGCTAGAAAAGTTGAGGCTGGAATGTAGAATTCATGAAGGGTTTAAACAACTTGAGATCGCATTTGCAAAGGAATTTGCCCCAGTTTTGGTAGTTTTCATTTTCTTACAAAATTTTCCTCCTGGCTTATCGCGTCCAAAAAATCATAAAGGTACTAGTGGGGTCGTGATTGTCGCGCCCCAAAGAGGCGGTCCGGTCTGGTGGCCCTTTTTGAAAAGTAAGTTTTGAAAAAATCCATGCGCATGTGTGAAAATTTGAGTTTTTATTGAAAAAGTGTTATTTAAGAAAATAATAAAAATAAGGCCGGGACTAAAAGTGCGACAGTTTTAGCCAACTAATTTTTGAAAAAGGGTTTTATTTCAAAATAGAGTCGCCACTTGATATGGAGTTAGGATGTACCAAGTCACCCAAAAAATCATTTAACAAAACAAAAACATTTTTAGAAAACGAATTTAAAAAAACCCTTTTCCTACTCCGGTCAATGAAAAACGAGAGAAGAAGCTCCGGGAGTCACATTTGAACAAAGGGAAGGCAAAGGCACGTGCCTAAAGCACCCTTTCTACCTAGCCGAGGCTAGTTGCGAGGTTTAATCAAATTTTCCTAAGTTAACCCTGTATTTTAACGTGTTTGGATGTATCAATATGAATGCAAATCCTATATCTAAATGTGAGTATCGAGAGGGTCGGAATGTTCTGTCGAGGCTTGATCAGGACTATCGCATTAATTGCGAAACCCGAATCGACACCTCGAGGGAGTCACGAGTGTCTATGCAAAATGCGATGCAAAAAGAAAAGAAAATAATAATGTATAGTAAGTGAAGAAAGAAAGTGGGTATACAACATGATGGGTACGGGGGACTAATATCTCGTGACTGAATGTTTCTACTCATGGAGGGAGGAACGGCATGTACGCTACAGCTTCCCACATGAGTAGGCGACTATTTCTAGTCAGATCACACAAAATGACCTAAATTCTAAGTGAGATGCAACCTAGATGTCATACATTTGATGATGTGTCAAAAATAAATAAATAATAGTAATAATAATAAAAAAAATGGAAAGGAGACTAAAAATGTGTGAAGTGAGATGTAAAATGCACATGAGTGCACCTAACACTAAAATGCCCTAAGGGTCTAGCATTGGACTAGTGCTTTCTAGGGATTCCCACGAACGTTGGACTAGCGGGGAAACAATAAAGCCACGACTAGCGTTGGACTAGTGTGGTGATGGAATAACATAAAACATGAATTAAAAGCAAATTAAACATATAAGTCATATAAGAGCAGATAGGAGTACATAACACGTAAACATAATATCTAGATGCAAAATCCTAAGAAAAGCGATAAAACAAGTAAGCACATAAACACACCAAAGTTCATAAGTCCTAACTATAACACCGGGGGAATTTAGCTTACAATTTAACGGGTGAAAAAGTAAAAACGACTTATTTATTACACTTGCTATCTAAATACAAATTTTTTGCTAGAAATGTGAGAAATGTTATCTAGCTATTACATTGACTAGCTAAATACAAAAAATAGTACATTTTTGCCTAATAATAATATTCAAAAAATTAAATATCACAAAGCAAAAATAAATACATGAAAGCATGTAAAAATAAGAAACATTTGAAGAAAATGCATAAAAAATCACATGAGAGCATATTGGAGCACATGAAGAGAAATTAACGAGTAATGGAAGATGCCTTTCTTTGAAGACTTGGTATTAATGCTTAAGATAATAAACACACGCGTCAAGGTACCACCATTTAGGTAAAATAAAGCATAAAATACGAAATACTAACCAATTAGGGAAATGTAAATTATAGCAAGTTAGAGGGGGAAAATAGAAAGTAGAGCAAATTAGGGGCCGAATCATAAATTTAAACCAATTGTAGCACAATTGAAAATTTGCACAAGTCTAGGGACAAAAATATAAATTAAAGAAAATTGGGGGGAGCAAAAATATAAATCCTAGCAAAAATGGGGTTATTTGCAAATAGGGGACTTAACTAGAAGAAAACTAAAATTAGGAAGGGTCAATCTATGACAAACAAGGACTAAAATGTGAGATACAGAAAGTTCTTTGGGGGGGGGGGGGGGGGAAATGACATGTACCAAAATTATAAGGACTGTAACTCAAGAAAACGTAATTTGAAAGACCCAACCAGATTGAATAGCCGTGATTAATTAAAACCAATTAAATACCTAAACTAATTAACTAGAAATCACAAACTGAATTAGGACTAGCTAAAGATAAAAGAAAATAACTAATGAACATCTAGAGAGAGAGAGAGAAAGAGAAAAAAATATACATATATATAATACTGAATTTTCTAATTCTTCTCTCTTTTACCTGTCGCGCCCCATTTTTCGAAGGGATAATAAATGAGCGTTAGATGTTTGGAAAAAGAAAAGGAAGTGTTAAATGTGGTTGTGTTTTATTGGAAAAAGAAAAGCGTGTAAATTTTTGTAAAAATAATTTTTAGAAAAATGCTTTGTAAAAGATAATTCGATAAAATGTGACAAACAAATACTTTATTTTTAAAATAAAAGAAAAAGGGCCTAAAATGGGACTTTGAAAATGCGACGATTTTTGGGCCCGAAAATAGAGTCTAAAAAGGGTTTTTTAGTGAAAAAGGAGTCGCCACTTGGTATTGAGTTTTGGTGTACCAAGTCACCCGAAAATATTTTATAAAAGGTAAGAAAATTAAAAATGATTTATTTAAAGAAATGATTTTGGAAAAAATATAGGAAAAACAAGAAAAACCCTTTTAGACGACTCCAGGTCTTTGAAAAACAAGAGAAAGAGGTTCGGGAGTCACAGTTGAAGAAAGGGAAGGCAAAGGCTCGCGCCTAAGGCACCCTTTCAACCTAGCCGAAACTAGTTGCGAGGTTTAGTCTAAATTTTCCTAATATAACCCTAAGATTTTATCACATTTGGATGCAATTATATGAATGCAAATCTAATCCTAAAATGGATATCGATAAGGGACTGAAATGTTCCACTGAGGTTTGGTCCGAATTATCGCATTAATTGCGAAATCCGGATATAGACCTCGATGGAGTCACGAGTATAGATGCTGAATGGAGTGCAAAAGAAAAGAAAAATAATAGTATAGATAGTAAGTGAACAAAGAAAATGGGGATGCAACATAACGGGTGCGGGGGATTAATAGTCTCGTGACTATCTGTTTCTACTCACGGAGGGGGGAACGACATAGTACGCCATCGCTTCCCACGTGAGTAGATGACTATTTCTTAGTCGAAATCACGCAAATGACCTAAAATTCTATGTGTAGTGGAATCTAAATGTTATGCACCAAATAGATGTTAAAATAAGTAATAAGTTATAAAGTATATATAAAAATTCATAGAAAATGGGAAAAAGCCTTAAAAGATAAAATGTGTGTGAAATGTCATGAAATGCACACGAAAATGATCCTAAGGCTAAAATGACCTAAAGGCTTAGCATTGGACTAGCCCATTTTCTATAAGTTCTCCGCTAGCGTTGGACTAGCGAAGAAACCGGAATTAACCACAACTAGCTTTGGACTAGTGTGGCGACGATACACATATATAATTAAAGCAAGTAAATAAATAAAGCATGTATTAAAGCAATAATCACATAAAAGCAAATAATAGCACATAGGAGCACGTAACACATAGGCATGATATTCTAGATGCAAAGTCCTAAAGAAAAGCAAATAAAACACATAAGCACATAGCACACAAAGCCCTAACTATTACACCGGAGAATAATCTAATTACAATCTAAAAATAGAAAAAGAATAAAAGATATCCTATCTAACCTATCTATTACACTTTCTATCTAAAATACAAAATTTAATTTTTGTTAACTAGATATACACTATCTACTACATTAACTATCTAAATACAGAATTTTTGCTCAATAGAATATTACCTATCTATTACATTTCTTTGAATAATCAAAAATTAATTTCTAATAAATAACATGGCATAACTAAATAAACACTCACATATGTATAAAAATTATAAGCAAAAGGAGATAAAAAAAAACATATAGAAAAACACGTAGCAACACGTAGGAGCACATAAAGAGAAATAAAAGGGTAATCGAGGTACCTCCCATTCGTAAACCCGGTATAAATTGCTAAGAAAATCAACAAACATGTCAAGGTACCACTATTTAAAGTATAAAATATGAAATACTTAAAAATTGAGCATAAAATGTCGATTTCGAACAAATTAGGGACTTAGAATAAAATTCCAACAAGTATCTAGGGCTTAAAACTAAGATTTCAACAAGTATAGGGACTTAAACTAAAATTTCAGCAATGTTGGGAGGGATAAAAATGAAATTCCAGCAAGTATTGGGGGCAAAAATGCAAAATTCCAGCAATATTCTAAGACAAAATAGAATTTCCAGCAATGTAGGGGTACAAAATAAAATTCCAGCAAGGTTTGGGGGCAAAAAATACAAAATTCCAGCAATATTCTAAGGCAAAAATAGAATTTCTAACAATATATAAGGACCAAAATGAAATTTTCAGCAACATTCAAAGCCTAAAATACAATAACAGCAAGCTTGGGAGGTAAAAATTGCAATTTCCATAAATATCAGGGGTAAAAATGCAATTTTAGAAAAATATAGGGGTCAAAATGTAATTACCAAAAATGTGGGGGTCAAAAATAGAAAATTAAAAAATATAGGGGCAAAATTATAATTATCTACAACTTGAGGGACCTAAATGCAATTAATTGGGACATAATTGCAAAGAAAATAAAATTATGGGGGTCAATCTATAAAAAATATAAACTTAAACGCACAAATCAGAAAATTTCGGGACCACAGTAGCATTAATGAAAGCATAAGGACTATAAAATAAATACCTATTATTAATTAAAAATAAATTAAAAGACTAACTAATCAAAACGACGTAGTTTTGAGTTAAACTACGTCAAAACGACGTAGTTTCACTAAAAATTTTTTTTTTTTTTTCGGCTGACTTAGTGTTTTTTTTTTTTTTCCTTCTAGACGTTTTCCCCAGATTTCCTTTTTCTTTTTCCTTTTCTTTCATCCTTTTCTTTCTTTTCTCTCTTTTCTTTCTCTTCCTTCTTTCTTTCTTTCTTTTCTTCTTCTTCTTCTCTTCTTCTCTTCTTCTCCTGGTGCCTTCCCGATCTACTCTCCATTTCCCCTTTTTTTTTTTTTTTTCTTCTTCCTTTCTTTTCTTCTTTTCTTCCTGCTTCTTTCTCTCCTCTCCCCTTTTCTTCTTTCCCCTACCCGATTTGCTCTTCCTTTTTTTTTTCCTTTTTTTTTTCTTTTTCTCCTTGCCGATCTGCTCTCCTTCTCTCTCTCTCTCTCTCTCTCTCTCTCTCTCTCTCTCTCTCTCTCTCGGACGTTTTTCAATTTTTTTTTAAAATTTCTATTTTAATGATAAATGAGAAAAAAAAAATGAAAGCAATAGGAAGAAATTTACCTGGAATAGAAGCTGTGTTGCAATTGTTGTTGCTGTTGTTGTTGTTGTTTGTTGTCATTTTTTTTTTTCGAATTTTGCAGGTGTGTGCGTATATGTTTTGCAGGTGTATGTGTTGTGTACAGGTTAAATGGGTGCCTGAATGTGTGTGCTTGAATGTGTGTGATTTGTGAGATTGTGCAAGTGTATGTTGTGTCTGTGAAGTTTTTGGCAGGGGAAGGATTTGAGGTGCAGGTGTGTTTTGCGTTCTGCGTTTGTGTGTCTGTGCAAGTGTGTGTTTGAATGTTTGTGGGTGAGTGCAATGTGTGAAGTGCAGGTCTGGTTGTGTGCTTGGTGAACCTGGGAGTGAATGTGAAGTGTTGTGTCTGGTGAAGGTGAGTGATTGGAGGTGGCCGAGAGAGAGAAATGCGTGCAGGTCTATGTGTGAGGGAGAGGCAGGGGGAGTGAGTTTCTGCAGGGTAAAAGGATTGGGAGGGAGTTGTGAATGTGTCTTTGTGAAGGGAATTGGGAGTGCAATGTGTGCAGGTGAGTGTGTGAGCTTGTGAGAATTGCAAGGGTGAAGGTGGAGGTGTGTGTGTTGCTGTGTGTTTTTTGGTGCAGGGGATGAAAGTAGATGGGGAAGGAAGAAAATCCTCCAAAATCCCTCCAAATATGCTGACATTGGCTGTTTTAGGTGAACATGGCAGAAACAACAGCAGCAACGCTGCTGTTGTTTTAATTCTGGTTTTTTTTTTTTTTACACAAAAAATTCTTGAATAAAATGCATTGGAAACTGTGACATAATATGATAAAATTATGAAAATCACAAGAAATACTAAATGACTCTTAAAAATCACAACAATTTTACACCTAATATATTATCACAGGAAACACATATACTGAAATTTTTCACTCAAAAATTCTTAAGATTAACGCATTCTTGGGAAATGTGCCCTTAATAAATAAAAGACTAAAATTAAATAAATACTAAATGACCTCTAAAAATTATGAAGTTTTTGTAGAAAATTTATGAATATACAAAATGCATATATAAAATTTTTCACTTGAAAATTCTCATAAAAATAATGCATTGGAAAACGTGCCGTTGAATGAAAAATGCTAAATTTTTAAATAAATAATAAATGACTCCCGCAAATTATTAGAATCATAAATAATGATAAAAATAGCAAAATTATGTATTTAGGAAATAAAATAAAATAAACTAATATTTACATTGTAAAATTACCATTTTGCCCCTAATATGACAAATTAGATATAATTGCATGAAAACTGTAATCGACCCTCGAAAAATGAAAAGTACCCCCTAAAATAAAGTAACACACATATTTTTACCAAAGGTGTGTCAAAATTTGGTGTCAACAGCTTGCCCCTCTTTGTCGGGAATCTTGCAGAGATTTCAGACAAAGACGTAGACAACACCGAATTTTGACTCACCTAAACACAAAAGCAAAGATAAATATCTAAGCATACAAGATGTAAAAATGTAAACAAATGAAAGAGTGAGAATGTGACCGAACTCTCCAAGAGCTGCCTACGTATCCCACACAAGGGAATCAGGTCAAAACGTAGTTCGAATGCAGGTAAACTATTGACACAAATGATAACATAATTGCAATTGTTAACGCAAGCACTCAAACTCTTTTTTTTTTCATTAAAATGGAGAAGAAAACGTAACATTCGAACTGCTGAACAAAGATAACATAAAAAAAATTGCAAGACGTAATAAAATGCCTAAACTAATAGACAAGAAAAGAGTTCAGGCCGCTGGACAAAATAAATATTGATGAGGTAGATGCAATGTTTGGACTACCAGACTTGAAATGTAAATAGATAGATGCCGACCAGACTGCTAGACGGATGGATGACCTTGGGCTGCCAAGGTTGATGAATGCAAAGTTTGGGCTGCCAAACTTGAAACGGTAAATAAATGATCCTGGGCTGCCAGGAGTCATCAGATGCAAGGTCTGGGCTGCAAGACTTGAGAAAATAAATAAATGATCCTGGGCTGTCAGGAATCATAAATGTAATGTCTGGGCTACCAGACTTGAAACATAAATAAAAGATGCCGACCAGACTGCTGGACGGATGCATGACCTTGAGCTGCCAAAGTTGATGAATGCAAAGTTGGGCTGCCAACTTGAAACGGAAATAAATAATCCTGGGCTGCCAAGAGTCATAAATGCAATGTCTGGGCTGCCAGACTTGAAATATAAATAAAAAATGCCGACCAGGCTGCTGGACGGATGCATGACCTTGGGCTGTCAAGGTTGATGAATGCAAAGTTTGGGCTGTCAAACTTGAGAAAGTAAATAAATGATCCTGGGCTGCCAAGAGTCATAAATGCAATGTCTGGGTTGCCAGACTTGAAACATAAATAAAAGATGCCGACAAGGCTGCTGGACGGATGCATGATCTTGGGCTGTCAAGGTTGATGAATGCAAAGTTGGGCTGCCAACTTGAAACGGAAAATAAATGATCCAAGGTTGCCAGGAGTCATAAATGCAATGTCTGGGCTGCCAGACATGAGAAAGTAAATAACTGATCCAGGGCTGTCAGGAGTCGTAAATGCAATGTCTGGGCTGCCAGACTTGAAACATAAATAAAAGATGCCGACCAGGCTGCTGGACGGATGCATGACCTTGGGCTGCCAAGGTTGATGAATGCAAAGTTGGGCTGCCAACTTGAAACGGAAAATAAATGATCCTGGGCTGCCAGGAGTCATAAATGCAATGTCTGGGCTACCAGACTTGAAACATAAATAAACGATTCCGACCAGGCTGCTGGACGGATGCATGACCTTGGGCTGCCAAGGTTGATGAATGCAAAAGTTGGGCTGCCAACTTGAAACGGAAATAAATAATCCTGGGCTGCCAGGAGTCATAAATGCAATGTCTGGGGTGGCAGACTTGAAACATAAATAAAAAATGCCGACCAGGCTGCTGGACGGATGCATGACCTTGGGCTGTCAAGGTTGATGAATGCAAAGTTTGGGCTGTCAAACTTGAGAAAGTAAATAAATGATCCTGGGCTGCCAGGAGTCATAAATGCAATGTCTGGGTTGCCAGACTTGAAACATAAATAAAAGATGCCGACCAGGCTGCTGGACGGATGTATGATCTTGGGCTGTCAAGGTTGATGAATGCAAAGTTGGGCTGCCAACTTGAAACGGAAAATAAATGATCCTGGGCTGCCAGGATTCATAAATGCAATGTCGGGGCTGCCAGACATGAGAAAGTAAATAAATGATCCAGGGCTGTCAGGAGTCATAAATGCAATGTCTGGGCTGCCAGACTTGAAACATAAATAAAAGATGCCGACCAGGCTGCTGGACGGATGCATGACCTTGGGCTGCCAAGGTTGATGAATGCAAAGTTGGGCTGCCAACTTGAAACGGAAAATAAATGATCCTGCGCTGCCAGGAGTCATAAATGCAATGTCTGTGCTGTCAGACTTGAAACATAAATAAAAGATGCCGACCAGGCTGCTGGACGGATGCATGACCTTGGGCTGTCAAGGTTGATGAATGCAAAGTTTGGGCTGCCAAATTTGAAACGGAAATAAATGATTCTGGGCTGCCAGGAGTCATAAATGCAAGGTCTGGGCTGCCAGACTTGGAAACATAAATAAACAGATGCCGACCAGGTTGCTGGACGGATGCATGACCTTGGGCTGCCAAGGTTGATGAATGCAAAGTTGGGCTGCCAACTTGAAACGGAAATAAATGATCCTGGGCTGTCAGGAGTCATAAATGCAATGTCTGGGCTGCCAGACCTGAAACATAAATAAAAGATGCCGACCAGGCTGCTGGACGGATGCATGACCTTGGGCTGCCAAGGTTGATGAATGCAAAGTTGGGCTGCCAACTTGAAATGGAAATAAATAATACTGGGCTGCCAGGAGTCATAAATGCAATGTCTGGGCTGCCAGACTTGAAACATAAATAAAATATGTCGACCAAGCTGATGGACGGATGCATGACCTTGGGCTGCCAAGGTTGATGAATGCAAAGTTGGGCTGCCAACTTGAAACGGAAATAAATGATCCTGGGCTGCCAGGAGTCATAAATGCAATGTCTGGGCTACCAGACTTGAAACATAAATAAAAAATGCCGACCAGGCTGCTGGACGGATGCATGACCTTCGGCTGCCAAGGTTGATGAATGCAAAGTTGGGCTGCCAACTTGAAACGGAATAAATAATCCTGGGCTGCCAGGAGTCATAAATGCAATGTCTGGGCTGCCAGACTTGTAACATAAATAAAAGATGCCGACCAGGCTGCTGGACGGATGCATGACCTTGGGCTGTCAAGATTGATGAATGCAAAGTTGGACTGCCAACTTGAAACGGAAAATAAATGATCCTGGCCTGCCAGGAGTCATAAATGCAATGTCTGGGCTGCCAGACTTGAGAAGGTAAATAAATGATCCTGGGCTGCCAAGAGTCATAAATGCAATGTTTGGGCTACCAGACTTGAAACATAAATAAAAGATGCCGACCAGGCTGCTGGACAGATGCATGACCTTGGGCTGCCAAAGTTGATGAATGCAAAGTTGGGCTGCCAACTTGAAACGGAAATAAATGATGCTGGGCTGCTAGGAGTCTTAAATGCAATGTCTGGGCTACCAGACTTGAAACATAAATAAACGATGCCGACCAGGCTGCTGGACGGATGCATGACCTTGGGTTGCCAAGGTTGATGATTGCAAAAGTTGGGCTGCCAACTTGAAACGGAAATAAATAATCCTGGGCTGCCAGGAGTCATAAATGCAATGTCTGGGGTGGCAGACTAGAAACATAAATAAAAAATGCCGACCAGGCTGCTGGACGGATGCATGACCTTGGGCTGTCAAGGTTGATGAATGCAAAGTTTGAGCTGTCAAACTTGAGAAAGTAAATAAATGATCCTGGGCTGCCAGGAGTCATAAATGCAATGTCTGGGTTGCCAGACTTGAAACATAAATAAAAGATGCCGACCAGGCTGCTGGACGGATGCATGACCTTGGGCTGTCAAGGTTGATGAATGCAAAGTTGGGCTGCGAACTTGAAACGTAAAATAATTGATCCTGGGCTGCCAGGAGTCATAAATGCAATGTCTGGGCTGCCAGACTTGAGAAAGTAAATAAATGATCCAAGGCTGCCAGGAGTCATAAATGCAATGTCTGGGCTGCCAGACTTGAAACATAAATAAAAGATGCCGACCAGGCTGCTGGACGGATGCATGACCTTGGGCTGCCAAGGTTGATGAATGCAAAGTTGGGCTGCCAACTTGAAACGGAAAATAAATGATCATTGGCTGCCAAGAGTCATAAATGCAATGTCTGGGCTGCCAGACTTGAAACATAAATAAAAGATGCCGACCGGGCTGCTGGACGGATGCATGACCTTGGGCTGTCAAGGTTGATGAATGCAAAGTTGGGCTGCGAACTTGAAACGTAAAATAATTGATCCTGGGCTGCCAGGAGTCATAAATGCAATGTCTGGGCTGCCAGACTTGAGAAAGTAAATAAATGATCCAAGGCTGCCAGGAGTCATAAATGCAATGTCTGGGCTGCCAGACTTGAAACATAAATAAAAGATGCCGACCAGGCTGCTGGACGGATGCATGACCTTGGGCTGCCAAGGTTGATGAATGCAAAGTTGGGCTGCCAACTTGAAACGAAAAATAAATGATCATTGGCTGCCAAGAGTCATAAATGCAATGTCTGGGCTGCCAGACTTGAAACATAAATAAAAGATGCCGACCGGGCTGCTGGACGGATGCATGACCTTGGGCTGCCAAGGTTGATGAATGCAAAGTTTGGGCTGCCAAATTTGAAACGGAAATAAATGATTCTGGGCTGCCAGGAGTCATAAATGCAAGGTTTGGCCTGCCAGACTTGAAACATAAATAAAAGATGCCGACCAGGCTGCTGGACAGATGCATGACCTTGGGCTGCCAAAGTTGATGAATGCAAAGTTTGGGCTGCCAAATTTGAAACGGAAATAAATGATTCTGGGCTGCCAGGAGTCATAAATGCAAGGTTTGGGCTGCCAGACTTGGAAACATAAATAAACAGATGCCGACCAGGTTGCTGGACGGATGCATGACCTTAGACTGCCAAGGTTGATGAATGCAACGTTGGGCTGCCAACTTGAAACGGAAATAAATGATCCTGGGCTGCCAGGAGTCATAAATGCAATGTCTGGGCTGCCAGACTTGAAACATAAATAAAAGATGCCGACCAGGCTGTTGGACGGATGCATGACCATGGGCTGCCAAGGTTGATGGATGCAAAATTGGGCTGCCAACTTGTAACGGAAATAAATGATCCTGGGCTGCTAGGAGACATAAATGCAATGCCTGGGCTGCCAGACTTGAAACATAAATAAAAGATGCTGACCAGGCTGCTGGACGGATGCATTACCTTGGGCTGCCAAGGTTGATGAATGCAAAGTTGGGCTGCCAACTTGAAACGGAAATAAATGATCCTGGGCTGCCAGGAGTCATAAATGCAATGTCTGGGCTGCCAGACTTGAGAAAGTAAATAAATGATCCTGGGCTGCCAGGAGTCATAAATGCAATGTTTGGGCTAGCCAGACTTGAAACATAAATAAAAGATGCCGACCAGGCTGCTGGACGGATGCATGACCTTGGGCTGCCAAGGTTGATGAATGCAAAGTTGGGCTGCCAACTTGAAACGGAAATAAATGATCCTGGGCTGCTAGGAGTCATAAATGCAATGTCTGGGCTACCAGACTTGAAACATAAATAAAAGATGCCGACCAGGCTGCTGGACGGATGCATGACCTTGGGCTGCCAAGGTTGATGAATGCAAAGTTGGGCTGCCAACTTGAAACGGAAATAAATGATTCCTGGGCTGCCTAGGAGTCATAAATGCAATGTCTGGGCTACCAGACTTGAAACATAAATAAACGATGCCGACCAGGCTGCTGGACGGATGCATGACCTTGGGCTGCCACGGTTGACTGAATGCAAAAGTTGGGCTGCCAACTTGAAACGGAAATAAATAATCCTGGGCTGCCAGGAGTCATAAATGCAATGTCTGGGCTGCCAGACTTGAGAAAGTAAATAAATGATCCAGGGCTGCCAGGAGTCATAAATGCAATGTCTGGGCTGCCAGACTTGAAACATAAATAAAAGATGCCGACCGGGCTGCTGGACGGATGCATGACCATGGGCTGCCAAGGTTGATGGATGCAAAATTGGGCTGCCAACTTGAAACGGAAATAAATGATCCTGGGCCGCTAGGAGTCATAAATGCAATGTCTGGGCTGCCAGACTTGAAACATAAATAAAAGATGCTGACTAGGCTGCTGGACGGATGCATTACCTTGGGCTGCCAAGGTTGATGAATGCAAAGTTGGGCAGCCAACTTGAAACGGAAAATAAATGATCCTGGGCTGCCAGGAGTCATAAATGCAATGTCTGGGCTGCCAGACTTGAGAAAGTAAATAAATGATCCAAGGCTGCCAGGAGTCATAAATGCAATGTCTGGGCTGCCAGACTTGAAACATAAACAAAAGATGCCGACCAAGCTGCTGGACGGATGCATGACCTTGGGCTGCCAAGGTTGATGAATGCAAAGTTGGGCTGCCAACTTGAAACGGAAAATAAATGATCCTGGGCTGCCAGGAGTCATAAATGCAATGTCTGGGCTGCCAGACTTGAGAAAGTAAATAAATGATCCTGGGCTGCCGGGAGTCATAAATGCAATGTCTGGGCTACCAGACTTGAAACATAAATAAAAGATACCGACCAGGCTGCTGGACGGATGCATGACCTTGGGCTGCCAAGGTTGATGAATGCAAAGTTGGGCTGCCAACTTGAAACAGAAATAAATAATCCTGGGCTGCCAAGAGTCATAAATGCAATGTCTGGGCTGCCAGACTTGAAACATAAATAAAAGATGCCGACCAGGCTACTGGACGGATGCATGACCTTGGGCTGTCAAGATTGACGAATGCAATGTTGGGCTGCCAACTTGAAACGAAAAATAAATGATCCTTGGCTGCCAAGAGTCATAAATGCAATGTCTGAGCTGTCAGACTTGAAACATAAATAAAAGATGCCGACCAGGCTGCTGGACGGATGCATGACCTTGGGCTGCCAAGGTCGATGAATGCAAAGTTTGGGCTGCCAAATTTGAAACGGAAATAAATGATTCTGGGCTGCCAGGAGTCATAAATGCCAGGTTTGGGCTGCCATACTTGGAAACATAAATAAACAGATGCCGACCAGGTTGCTGGACGGATGCATGACCTTAGGCTGCCAAGGTTGATGAATGCAACGTTGGGCTGCCAACTTGAAACGGAAATAAATGATCCTGGGCTGCCAGGAGTCATAAATGCAATGTCTGGGCTGCCAGACTTGAAACATAAATAAAAGATGCCGACCAGGCTGCTGGACGGATGCATGACCATGGGCTGCCAAGGTTGATGGATGCAAAATTGGGCTGCCAACTTGAAACGGAAATAAATGATCCTGGGCTGCTAGGAATCATAAATGCAATGTCTGGGCTGCCAGACTTGAAACATAAATAAAAGATGCTGACCAGGCTGCTGGACGGATGCATTACCTTGGGCTGCCAAGGTTGATGAATGCAAAAGTTGGGCTGCCAACTTGAAACGGAAATAAATAATCCTGGGCTGCCAGGAGTCATAAATGTAATGTCTGGGGTGGCAGACTTGAAACATAAATAAAAAATGCCGACCAGGATGCTGGACGGATGCATGACCTTGGGCTGTCAAGGTTGATGAATGCAAAGTTTGGGCTGTCAACTTGAGAAAGTAAATAAATGATCCTGGGCTGGCAGGAGTCATAAATGCAATGTCTGGGTTGCCAGAGTTGAAACATAAATAAAAGATGCCGACCATGCTGCTGGACGGATGCATGACCTTGGGCTGCCAAGGTTGATGAATGCAACGTTGGGCTGCCAACTTGAAACGGAAATAAATGATCCTGGGCTGCCAGGAG
>CM045566.1:16678015-17000944 GCA_024721245.1 Mitragyna speciosa | reverse complement strand
CAAGGTTGATGAATGCAAAGTTGGGCTGCCAACTTGAAACGGAAATAAATGATCCTGGGCTGCCAGGAGTCATAAATGCAATGTCTGGGCTACCAGACTTGAAACATAAATAAAAGATGCCGACCAGGCTGCTGCACGGATGCATGACCTTGGGCTGCCAAGGTTGATGAATGCAAAGTTGGGCTGCCAACTTGAAACGGAAAATAAATGATCCTGGGCTGCCAGGAGTCATAAATGCAATGTCTGGGCTGCCAGACTTGAGAAAGTAAATAAATGAATATGGGCTGCCAGGAGTCAAAAATGCAATGTTTGGGCTGCCAGACTTGAAACATAAATAAAAGATGCCGACCAGGCTGCTGGACGGATGCATGACCTTGGGCTGCCAAGGTTGATGAATGCAAAGTTGGGCTGCCAACTTGAAACGGAAAATAAATGATCCTGGGCTGCCAGGAGTCATTAATGCAATGTCTAGGCTGCCAGACTTGAAACATAAATAAAAGATGCCGACCAGGCTGCTGGACGGATGCATGACCTTGGGCTGTCAAGGTTGATGAATGCAAAGTTGGGCTGCCAACTTGAAACGGAAAATAAATTGATCCAGGGGCTGCCAGGAGTCATAAAAGGCAAGTCTGGGCTGCCAGAATGAGAAAGTAAAATAACTGATCCTAGGGCTGCCAGGGAGTCGTAATGCAATGTCTCTGGGCTGCCAGACTTGAAAATCATAAATAAAAGATGCCCGACCAGGCTGCTGGACCGGATGCATGACCTTGGGCTGGCCAAGGTTGATGAATGCAAAAGTTGGGCTGCCAACTTGAAACGGAAATAAATGATCCTGGGCCTGCCAGGGAGTCCCATAATGCAAATGTCTGGGCTACCAGACTTGAAACATAAACGTAAACGATTCACGACCAGGCTGCGGACGGATGCATGACCTTGGGTGCCAAGGTTGATGAATGCAAAGTTGGGCTGCCAACTGAAACGGAAATAAATAATCCTGGGCTGCCAGGAGTCATAAATGCAATGTCTGGGCTGCCAGACTTGAAACATAAATAAAAGATGCCGACCAGGCTGCTGGACGGATGCATGACCTTGGGCTGTCAAGGTTGATGAATGCAAAGTTGGGCTGCCAACTTGAAACGGAAAATAAATGATCCTGGGCTGCCAGGAGTCATAAATGCAATGTCTGGGATGCCAGACTTGAGAAAGTAAATAAATGATCCTGGGCTGCCAGGAGTCATGAATGCAATGTGTGGGCTGCCAGACTTGAAACATAAATAAAAGATGCCGACCAGGCTGCTGGACGGATGCATGACCTAGGGCTGCCAAGGTTGATGAATGCAAAGTTGGGCTGCCAACTTGAAACGGAAAATAAATGATCCTGGGCTGCCAGGAGTCATAAATGCAATGTCTGGGCTGCCAGACTTGAGAAAGTAAATAAATGATCCTGGGCTGCCAGGAGTCATAAATGCAATGTTTGGGCTGCCAGACTTGAAACATATAAAAGATGCCGACCAAGGCTGCTGGACGGATGCATGACCTTGGGCTGCCAAGGTGATGCATGCAAAGTTGGGCTGGCCAACTTGAAACGGAAATAAATGATCCTGGGCTGCCAGGAGTCATAAATGCAATGTCTGGGCTACCGGACTTGAAACATAAATAAAAGATGCCGACCAGGGCTGCTGGACGGATGCATGACCTTGGGCTGCCAAGGTTGATGAATGCAAAGTTGGGCTGCCAACTTGAAACGGAAATAAATGATCCTGGGCTGCCAGGAGTCATAATGCAATGTGTGGGGCTGCCAGACTTGAAACATAAATAAAAGATGCCGACCAGGCTGCTGGACGGATGCGATGACCTAGGGGCTGCCAACGGTTGATGAATGCAAAGTTGGGCTGCCAACTTGAAACGGAAAATAAAATGATCCTGGGCTGCCAGGTAGTCATAAATGCAATGTCTGGGCTGCCAGACTTGAGAAAGTAAATAAATGATCCCTGGGCTGTCCCCAGGAGTTCCCCCCCCCCTAAATGCAATGTTGGGTTTGCCAGACTTGAAACATAAATAAAAGATGCCGACCAGGCTGCTGGAAGGATGCCATGACCTTGGGCTGTCAAGGTTGATGAATGCAAAGTTGGGCTGCCAACTTGGAACGGAAAATGAATGATCCTGGGCTTGGCCAGGAGTCTAAATGCAATGTTGGGGCTGCCAGACTTGAAACATAATAAAAGATGCCGACCACGCTGCTGACGGATGCATGACCTTGGGCTGCCAAGGTTGATGAATGCAAAGTTGCGTTGCCAACTTGAAACGGAAATAAATGATCCTGGGCTGCCAGGAGTCATAATGCAATGTCTGGACTACCAGACTTGAAACATAAATAAAGATTCCGATCAGGCTGCTGCACGGATGCATGACCTTGGGGCTGCCAAGGTTGATGAATGCAAAGTTGGGTTGCCAACTTGATACGGAAAATAAATGATCCTGGGCTGCCAGGAGTCATAAATGCAATGTCTGGGCTGCCAGACTTGAGAAAGTAAATAAATGAATATGGGCTGCCAGGAGTCAAAAATGCAATGTTTGGGCTGCCAGACTTGAAACATAAATAAAAGATGCCGACCACGCTGCTGGACGGATGCATGACCTTGGGCTGCCAAGGTTGATGAATGCAAAGTTGCGTTGCCAACTTGAAACGGAAATAAATGATCCTGGGCTGCCAGGAGTCATAAATGCAATGTCTGGGCTACCAGACTTGAAACATAAATAAAGAGATGCCGACCAGGCTGCTGGACGGATGCATGACCTTGGGCTGCCAAGGTTGATGAATGCAAACTTGGGCTGCCAACTTGAAACGGAAATAAATAATCCTGGGCTGCCAGGAGTCATAAATGCAATGTCTGGTATGCCAGACTTGAAATATAAATAAAAGATGCCGACCAGGCTGCTGGACGGATGCATGACCTTGGGCTGTCAAGGTTGATGAATGCAAAGTTGGGCTGCCAACTGGAAACGGAAAATAAATGATCCTGGGCTGCCAGGAGTCATAAATGCAATGTCTGGGCTGCCAGACTTGAGAAAGTAAATAAATGATCCTGGGCTGCCAGGAGTCATAAATGCAATGTTTGGGCTGCCAGACTTGAAACATAAATAAAAGATGCCGACCAGGCAGCTGGACGGATGCATGACCTTGGGCTGCCAAGGTTGATGAATGCAAAGTTGGGCTGCCAACTTGAAACAGAAATAAATGATCCTGGGCTGCCAGGAGTCATAAATGCAATGTCTGGGCTACCAGACTTGAAACATAAATAAAAGATGCCGACCAGGCTGCTGCACGGATGCATGACCTTGGGCTGCCAAGGTTGATGAATGCAAACTTGGGCTGCCAACTTGAAACGGAAATAAATAATCCTGGGCTGCCAGGAGTCATAAATGCAATGTCTGGGCTGCCAGACCCGAAACATAAATAAAAAGATGCCGACCAGGCTGCTGGACGGATGCATGACCTTGGTCTGTCAAGGTTGATGAATGCAAAGTTGGGCTGCCAACTTGAAACGGAAATAAATGATCCTGGGCTGCCAGGAGTCATAAATGCAATGTCTGGGCTACCAGATTTGAAACATAAATAAAAGATGCCGATCAGGCTGCTGCACGGATGCATGACTTTGGGCTGCCAAGGTTGATGAATGCAAAGTTGGGCTGCCAACTTGAAACGGAAAATAAATGATCCTGGGCTGCCAGGAGTCATAAATGCAATGTTTGGGCTGCCAGACTTGAGAAAGTAAATAAATGAATATGGGCTGCCAGAAGTCAAAAATGCAATGTTTGGGCTGCCAGACTTGAAACATAAATAAAAGATGCCGACCAGGCTGCTGGACGGATGCATGACCTTGGGCTGCCAAGGTTGATGAATGCAAAGTTGGGCTGCCAACTTGAAACGGAAAATAAATGATCCTGGGCTGCCAGGAGTCATAAATGCAATGTCTGGGATGCCAGACTTGAGAAAGTAAATAAATGATCCTGGGCTGCCAGGAGTCATGAATGCAATGTGTGGGCTGCCAGACTTGAAACATAAATAAAAGATGCCGACCAGGCTGCTGGAACGGATGCATGACCTAGGGCTGCCAAGGTTGATGAATGCAAAGTTGGGCTGCCAACTTGAAACGGAAAATAAATGATCCTGGGCTGCCAGGAGTCATAAATGCAATGTCTGGGCTGCCAGACTTGAGAAAGTAAATAAATGATCCTGGGCTGCCAGGAGTCATAAATGCAATGTTTGGGTTGCCAGACTTGAAACATAAATTAAAGATGCCGACCAGGCTGCTGGAAGGATGCATGACCTTGGGCTGTCAAGGTTGATGAATGCAAAGTTGGGCTGCCAACTTGGAACGGAAAATGAATGATCCTGGGCTGCCAGGAGTCATAAATGCAATGTCTGGGCTGCCAGACTTGAGAAAGTAAATAAATGAATATGGGCTGCCAGGAGTCAAAAATGTAATGTTTGGGCTGCCAGACTTGAAACATAAATAAAAGATGCCGACCAGGCTGCTGGAAGGATGCATGACCTTGGGCTGTCAAGGTTGATGAAAGCAAAGTTGGGCTGCCAACTCGAAACGGAAAATAAATGATCCTGGGCTGCCAGGAGTCATAAATGCAATGTCTGGGCTGCCAGACTTGAGAAAGTAAATAAATGATCCTGGGCTGCCAGGAGTCAAAAATGCAATGTTTGGGCTGCCAGACTTGAAACATAAATAAAAGATGCCGACCACGCTGCTGGACGGATGCATGACCTTGGGCTGCCAAGGTTGATGAATGCAAAGTTGCGTTGCCAACTTGAAACGGAAATAAATGATCCTGGGCTGCCAGGAGTCATAAATGCAATGTCTGGGCTGCCAGACTTGAGAAAGTAAATAAATGAATATGGGCTGCCCGGAGTCAAAAATGCAATGTTTGGGCTGCCAGACTTGAAACATAAATAAAAGATGCCGACCACGCTGCTGGACGGATGCATGACCTTGGGCTGCCAAGGTTGATGAATGCAAAGTTGCGTTGCCAACTTGAAACGGAAATAAATGATCCTGGGCTGCCAGGAGTCATAAATGCAATGTCTGGACTACCAGACTTGAAACATAAATAAAAGATTCCGATCAGGCTGCTGCACGGATGCATGACCTTGGGCTGCCAAGGTTGATGAATGCAAAGTTGGGTTGCCAACTTGATACGGAAAATAAATGATCCTGGGCTGCCAGGAGTCATAAATGCAATGTCTGGGCTGCCAGACTTGAGAAAGTAAATAAATGAATATGGGCTGCCAGGAGTCAAAAATGCAATGTTTGGGCTGCCAGACTTGAAACATAAATAAAAGATGCCGACCACGCTGCTGGACGGATGCATGACCTTGGGCTGCCAAGGTTGATGAATGCAAAGTTGCGTTGCCAACTTGAAACGGAAATAAATGATCCTGGGCTGCCAGGAGTCATAAATGCAATGTCTGGGCTACCAGACTTGAAACATAAATAAAAGATGCCGACCAGGCTGCTGGACGGATGCATGACCTTGGGCTGCCAAGGTTGATGAATGCAAACTTGGGCTGCCAACTTGAAACGGAAATAAATAATCCTGGGCTGCCAGGAGTCATAAATGCAATGTCTGGTATGCCAGACTTGAAATATAAATAAAAGATGCCGACCAGGCTGCTGGACGGATGCATGACCTTGGGCTGTCAAGGTTGATGAATGCAAAGTTGGGCTGCCAACTGGAAACGGAAAATAAATGATCCTGGGCTGCCAGGAGTCATAAATGCAATGTCTGGGCTGCCAGACTTGAGAAAGTAAATAAATGATCCTGGGCTGCCAGGAGTCATAAATGCAATGTTTGGGCTGCCAGACTTGAAACATAAATAAAAGATGCCGACCAGGCAGCTGGACGGATGCATGACCTTGGGCTGCCAAGGTTGATGAATGCAAAGTTGGGCTGCCAACTTGAAACAGAAATAAATGATCCTGGGCTGCCAGGAGTCATAAATGCAATGTCTGGGCTACCAGACTTGAAACATAAATAAAAGATGCCGACCAGGCTGCTGCACGGATGCATGACCTTGGGCTGCCAAGGTTGATGAATGCAAACTTGGGCTGCCAACTTGAAACGGAAATAAATAATCCTGGGCTGCCAGGAGTCATAAATGCAATGTCTGGGCTGCCAGACCCGAAACATAAATAAAAGATGCCGACCAGGCTGCTGGACGGATGCATGACCTTGGTCTGTCAAGGTTGATGAATGCAAAGTTGGGCTGCCAACTTGAAACGGAAATAAATGATCCTGGGCTGCCAGGAGTCATAAATGCAATGTCTGGGCTACCAGATTTGAAACATAAATAAAAGATGCCGATCAGGCTGCTGCACGGATGCATGACTTTGGGCTGCCAAGGTTGATGAATGCAAAGTTGGGCTGCCAACTTGAAACGGAAAATAAATGATCCTGGGCTGCCAGGAGTCATAAATGCAATGTTTGGGCTGCCAGACTTGAGAAAGTAAATAAATGAATATGGGCTGCCAGAAGTCAAAAATGCAATGTTTGGGCTGCCAGACTTGAAACATAAATAAAAGATGCCGACCAGGCTGCTGGACGGATGCATGACCTTGGGCTGCCAAGGTTGATAAATGCAAAGTTGGGCTGCCAACTTGAAACGGAAAATAAATGATCCTGGGCTGCCAGGAGTCATAAATGCAATGTCTGGGATGCCAGACTTGAGAAAGTAAATAAATGATCCTGGGCTGCCAGGAGTCATGAATGCAATGTGTGGGCTGCCAGACTTGAAACATAAATAAAAGATGCCGACCAGGCTGCTGGACGGATGCATGACCTAGGGCTACCAAGGTTGATGAATGCAAAGTTGGGCTGCCAACTTGAAACGGAAAATAAATGATCCTGGGCTGCCAGGAGTCATAAATGCAATGTCTGGGCTGCCAGACTTGAGAAAGTAAATAAATGAATATGGGCTGCCAGGAGTCAAAAATGCAATGTTTGGGCTGCCAGACTTGAAACATAAATAAAAGATGCCGACCAGGCTGCTGGACGGATGCATGACCTTGGGCTGCCAAGGTTGATGCATGCAAAGTTGGGCTGCCAACTTGAAACGGAAATAAATGATCCTGGGCTGCCAGGAGTCATAAATGCAATGTCTGGGCTACCGGACTTGAAACATAAATAAAAGATGCCGACCAGGCTGCTGGACGGATGCATGACCTTGGGCTGCCAAGGTTGATGAATGCAAAGTTGGGCTGCCAACTTGAAACGGAAAATAAATGATCCTGGGCTGCCAGGAGTCATGAATGCAATGTGTGGGCTGCCAGACTTGAAACATAAATAAAAGATGCCGACCAGGCTGCTGGACGGATGCATGACCTAGGGCTGCCAAGGTTGATGAATGCAAAGTTGGGCTGCCAACTTGAAACGGAAAATAAATGATCCTGGGCTGCCAGGAGTCATAAATGCAATGTCTGGGCTGCCAGACTTGAGAAAGTAAATAAATGATCCTGGGCTGCCAGGAGTCATAAATGCAATGTTTGGGTTGCCAGACTTGAAACATAAATAAAAGATGCCGACCAGGCTGCTGGAAGGATGCATGACCTTGGGCTGTCAAGGTTGATGAATGCAAAGTTGGGCTGCCAACTTGGAACGGAAAATGAATGATCCTGGGCTGCCAGGAGTCATAAATGCAATGTCTGGGCTGCCAGACTTGAGAAAGTAAATAAATGATCTAGGGCTGACAGGAGTCATAAATGCAATGTCTGGGCTGCCAGACTTGAAACATAAATAAAAGATGCCGACCAGGCTGCTGGACGGATGCATGACCTAGGGCTGCCAAGGTTGATGAATGCAAAGTTGGGCTGCCAACTTGAAACGGAAATAAATGATTCTGGGCTGCCAGGAGTCATAAATGCAATGTCTGGGCTACCAGACTTGAAACATAAATAAAAGATTCCGATCAGGCTGCTGCACGGATGCATGACCTTGGGCTGCCAAGGTTGATGAATGCAAAGTTGGGTTGCCAACTTGAAACGGAAAATAAATGATCCTGGGCTGCCAGGAGTCATAAATGCAATGTCTGGGCTGCCAGACTTGAGAAAGTAAATAAATGAATATGGGCTGCCAGGAGTCAAAAATGCAATGTTTGGGCTGCCAGACTTGAAACATAAATAAAAGATGCCGACCAGGCTGCTGGACGGATGCATGACCTTGGGCTGCCAAGGTTGATGAATGCAAAGTTGGGCTGCCAACTTGCTACGGAAAATAAATGATCCTGGGCTGCCAGGAGTCATTAATGCAATGTCTAGGCTGCCAAACTTGAAACATAAATAAAAGATGCCGACCAGGCTGCTGGACGGAAGCATGACCTTGGGCTGTCAAGGTTGATGAAAGCAAAGTTGGGCTGCCAACTCGAAACGGAAAATAAATGATCCTGGGCTGCCAGGAGTCATAAATGCAATGTCTGGGCTGCCAGACTTGAGAAAGTAAATAAATGATCCTGGGCTGCCAGGAGTCATAAATGCAATGTTTGGGCTGCCAGACTTGAAACATAAATAAAAGATGCCGACCACGCTGCTGGACGGATGCATGACCTTGGGCTGCCAAGGTTGATGAATGCAAAGTTGCGTTGCCAACTTGAAACGGAAATAAATGATCCTGGGCCTCCAGGAGTCATAAATGCAATGTCTGGGCTACCAGACTTGAAACATAAATAAAAGATGCCGACCAGGCTGCTGGACGGATGCATGACCTTGGGCTGCCAAGGTTGATGAATGCAAACTTGGGCTGCCAACTTGAAACGGAAATAAATAATCCTGGGCTGCCAGGAGTCATAAATGCAAGGTCTGGGATGCCAGACTTGAAATATAAATAAAAGATGCCGACCAGGCTGCTGGACGGATGCATGACCTTGGGCTGTCAAGGTTGATGAATGCAAAGTTGGGCTGCCAACTTGAAACGGAAAATAAATGATCCTGGGCTGCCAGGAGTCATAAATGCAATGTCTGGGATGCCAGACTTGAGAAAGTAAATAAATGATACTGGGCTGTCAGGAGTCATGAATGCAATGTGTGGGCTGCCAGACTTGAAACATAAATAAAAGATGCCGACCAGGCTGCTGGACGGATGCATGACCTAGGGCTACCAAGGTTGATGAATGCAAAGTTGGGCTGCCAACTTGAAACGGAAAATAAATGATCCTGGGCTGCCAGGAGTCATAAATGCAATGTCTGGGCTGCCAGACTTGAGAAAGTAAATAAATGAATATGGGCTGCCAGGAGTCAAAAATGCAATGTTTGGGCTGCCAGACTTGAAACATAAATAAAAGATGCCGACCAGGCTGCTGGACGGATGCATGACCTTGGGCTGCCAAGGTTGATGCATGCAAAGTTGGGCTGCCAACTTGAAACGGAAATAAATGATCCTGGGCTGCCAGGAGTCATAAATGCAATGTCTGGGCTACCGGACTTGAAACATAAATAAAAGATGCCGACCAGGCTGCTGGACGGATGCATGACCTTGGGCTGCCAAGGTTGATGAATGCAAAGTTGGGCTGCCAACTTGAAACGGAAAATAAATGATCCTGGGCTGCCAGGAGTCATGAATGCAATGTGTGGGCTGCCAGACTTGAAACATAAATAAAAGATGCCGACCAGGCTGCTGGACGGATGCATGACCTAGGGCTGCCACGGTTGATGAATGCAAAGTTGGGCTGCCAACTTGAAACGGAAAATAAATGATCCTGGGCTGCCAGGAGTCATAAATGCAATGTCTGGGCTGCCAGACTTGAGAAAGTAAATAAATGATCCTGGGCTGCCAGGAGTCATAAATGCAATGTTTGGGTTGCCAGACTTGAAACATAAATAAAAGATGCCGACCAGGCTGCTGGAAGGATGCATGACCTTGGGCTGTCAAGGTTGATGAATGCAAAGTTGGGCTGCCAACTTGGAACGGAAAATGAATGATCCTGGGCTGCCAGGAGTCATAAATGCAATGTCTGGGCTGCCAGACTTGAGAAAGTAAATAAATGATCCAGGGCTGACAGGAGTCATAAATGCAATGTCTGGGCTGCCAGACTTGAAACATAAATAAAAGATGCCGACCAGGCTGCTGGACGGATGCATGACCTAGGGCTGCCAAGGTTGATGAATGCAAAGTTGGGCTGCCAACTTGAAACGGAAATAAATGATTCTGGGCTGCCAGGAGTCATAAATGCAATGTCTGGGCTACCAGACTTGAAACATAAATAAAAGATTCCGATCAGGCTGCTGCACGGATGCATGACTTTGGGCTGCCAAGGTTGATGAATGCAAAGTTGGGTTGCCAACTTGAAACGGAAAATAAATGATCCTGGGCTGCCAGGAGTCATAAATGCAATGTCTGGGCTGCCAGACTTGAGAAAGTAAATAAATGAATATGGGCTGCCAGGAGTCAAAAATGCAATGTTTGGGCTGCCAGACTTGAAACATAAATAAAAGATGCCGACCAGGCTGCTGGACGGATGCATGACCTTGGGCTGCCAAGGTTGATGAATGCAAAGTTGGGCTGCCAACTTGCTACGGAAAATAAATGATCCTGGGCTGCCAGGAGTCATTAATGCAATGTCTAGGCTGCCAAACTTGAAACATAAATAAAAGATGCCGACCAGGCTGCTGGACGGAAGCATGACCTTGGGCTGTCAAGGTTGATGAAAGCAAAGTTGGGCTGCCAACTCGAAACGGAAAATAAATGATCCTGGGCTGCCAGGAGTCATAAATGCAATGTCTGGGCTGCCAGACTTGAGAAAGTAAATAAATGATCCTGGGCTGCCAGGAGTCATAAATGCAATGTTTGGGCTGCCAGACTTGAAACATAAATAAAAGATGCCGACCACGCTGCTGGACGGATGCATGACCTTGGGCTGCCAAGGTTGATGAATGCAAAGTTGCGTTGCCAACTTGAAACGGAAATAAATGATCCTGGGCCTCCAGGAGTCATAAATGCAATGTCTGGGCTACCAGACTTGAAACATAAATAAAAGATGCCGACCAGGCTGCTGGACGGATGCATGACCTTGGGCTGCCAAGGTTGATGAATGCAAACTTGGGCTGCCAACTTGAAACGGAAATAAATAATCCTGGGCTGCCAGGAGTCATAAATGCAAGGTCTGGGATGCCAGACTTGAAATATAAATAAAAGATGCCGACCAGGCTGCTGGACGGATGCATGACCTTGGGCTGTCAAGGTTGATGAATGCAAAGTTGGGCTGCCAACTTGAAACGGAAAATAAATGATCCTGAGCTGCCAGGAGTCATAAATGCAATGTCTGGGATGCCAGACTTGAGAAAGTAAATAAATGATACTGGGCTGTCAGGAGTCATGAATGCAATGTGTGGGCTGCCAGACTTGAAACATAAATAAAAGATGCCGACCAGGCTGCTGGACGGATGCATGACCTAGGGCTACCAAGGTTGATGAATGCAAAGTTGGGCTGCCAACTTGAAACGGAAAATAAATGATCCTGGGCTGCCAGGAGTCATAAATGCAATGTCTGGGCTGCCAGACTTGAGAAAGTAAATAAATGAATATGGGCTGCCAGGAGTCAAAAATGCAATGTTTGGGCTGCCAGACTTGAAACATAAATAAAAGATGCCGACCAGGCTGCTGGACGGATGCATGACCTTGGGCTGCCAAGGTTGATGCATGCAAAGTTGGGCTGCCAACTTGAAACGGAAATAAATGATCCTGGGCTGCCAGGAGTCATAAATGCAATGTCTGGGCTACCGGACTTGAAACATAAATAAAAGATGCCGGCCAGGCTGCTGGACGGATGCATGACCTTGGGCTGCCAAGGTTGATGAATGCAAAGTTGGGCTGCCAACTTGAAACGGAAAATAAATGATCCTGGGCTGCCAGGAGTCATGAATGCAATGTGTGGGCTGCCAGACTTGAAACATAAATAAAAGATGCCGACCAGGCTGCTGGACGGATGCATGACCTAGGGCTGCCAAGGTTGATGAATGCAAAGTTGGGCTGCCACCTTGAAACGGAAAATAAATGATCCTGGGCTGCCAGGAGTCATAAATGCAATGTCTGGGCTGCCAGACTTGAGAAAGTAAATAAATGATCCTGGGCTGCCAGGAGTCATAAATGCAATGTTTGGGTTGCCAGACTTGAAACATAAATAAAAGATGCCGACCAGGCTGCTGGAAGGATGCATGACCTTGGGCTGTCAAGGTTGATGAATGCAAAGTTGGGCTGCCAACTTGGAACGGAAAATGAATGATCCTGGGCTGCCAGGAGTCATAAATGCAATGTCTGGGCTGCCAGACTTGAGAAAGTAAATAAATGATCCAGGGCTGACAGGAGTCATAAATGCAATGTCTGGGCTGCCAGACTTGAAACATAAATAAAAGATGCCGACCAGGCTGCTGGACGGATGCATGACCTAGGGCTGCCAAGGTTGATGAATGCAAAGTTGGGCTGCCAACTTGAAACGGAAATAAATGATTCTGGGCTGCCAGGAGTCATAAATGCAATGTCTGGGCTACCAGACTTGAAACATAAATAAAAGATTCCGATCAGGCTGCTGCACGGATGCATGACCTTGGGCTGCCAAGGTTGATGAATGCAAAGTTGGGTTGCCAACTTGAAACGGAAAATAAATGATCCTGGGCTGCCAGGAGTCATAAATGCAATGTCTGGGCTGCCAGACTTGAGAAAGTAAATAAATGAATATGGGCTGCCAGGAGTCAAAAATGCAATGTTTGGGCTGCCAGACTTGAAACATAAATAAAAGATGCCGACCAGGCTGCTGGACGGATGCATGACCTTGGGCTGCCAAGGTTGATGAATGCAAAGTTGGGCTGCCAACTTGCTACGGAAAATAAATGATCCTGGGCTGCCAGGAGTCATTAATGCAATGTCTAGGCTGCCAAACTTGAAACATAAATAAAAGATGCCGACCAGGCTGCTGGACGGAAGCATGACCTTGGGCTGTCAAGGTTGATGAAAGCAAAGTTGGGCTGCCAACTCGAAACGGAAAATAAATGATCCTGGGCTGCCAGGAGTCATAAATGCAATGTCTGGGCTGCCAGACTTGAGAAAGTAAATAAATGATCCTGGGCTGCCAGGAGTCATAAATGCAATGTTTGGGCTGCCAGACTTGAAACATAAATAAAAGATGCCGACCACGCTGCTGGACGGATGCATGACCTTGGGCTGCCAAGGTTGATGAATGCAAAGTTGCGTTGCCAACTTGAAACGGAAATAAATGATCCTGGGCCTCCAGGAGTCATAAATGCAATGTCTGGGCTACCAGACTTGAAACATAAATAAAAGATGCCGACCAGGCTGCTGGACGGATGCATGACCTTGGGCTGCCAAGGTTAATGAATGCAAACTTGGGCTGCCAACTTGAAACGGAAAATAAATGATCCTGGGCTGCCAGGAGTCATGAATGCAATGTGTGGGCTGCCAGACTTGAAACATAAATAAAAGATGCCGACCAGGCTGCTGGACGGATGCATGACCTAGGGCTGCCAAGGTTGATGAATGCAAAGTTGGGCTGCCAACTTGAAACGGAAAATAAATGATCCTGGGCTGCCAGGAGTCATAAATGCAATGTCTGGGCTGCCAGACTTGAGAAAGTAAATAAATGATCCTGGGCTGCCAGGAGTCATAAATGCAATGTTTGGGTTGCCAGACTTGAAACATAAATAAAAGATGCCGACCAGGCTACTGGAAGGATGCATGACCTTGGGCTGTCAAGGTTGATGAATGCAAAGTTGGGCTGCCAACTTGAAACGGAAAATAAATGATCCTGGGCTGCCAGGAGTCATAAATGCAATGTCTGGGCTGCTAGACTTGAGAAAGTAAATAAATGATCCAGGGCTGACAGGAGTCATAAATGCAATGTCTGGGCTGCCAGACTTGAAACATAAATAAAAGATGCCGACCAGGCTGCTGGACGGATGCATGACCTAGGGCTGCCAAGGTTGATGAATGCAAAGTTGGGCTGCCAACTTGAAACGGAAAATAAATGATCCTGGGCTGCCAGGAGTCATAAATGCAATGTCTGGGCTGCCAGACTTGAGAAAGTAAATAAATGAATATGGGCTGCCAGGAGTCAAAAATGCAATGTTTGGGCTGCCAGACTTGAAACATAAATAAAAGATGCCGACCAGGCTGCTGGACGGATGCATGACCTTGGGCTGCCAAAGTTGATGAATGCAAAGTTGGGCTGCCAACTTGAAACGGAAATAAATGATCCTGGGCTGCCAGGAGTCATAAATGCAATGTCTGGGCTACCGGACTTGAAACATAAATAAAAGATGCCGACCAGGCTGCTGGACGGATGCATGACCTTGGGCTGCCAAGGTTGATGAATGCAAAGTTGCGTTGCCAACTTGAAACGGAAATAAATGATCCTGGGCCTCCAGGAGTCATAAATGCAATGTCTGGGCTACCAGACTTGAAACATAAATAAAAGATGCCGACCAGGCTGCTGGACGGATGCATGACCTTGGGCTGCCAAGGTTAATGAATGCAAACTTGGGTTGCCAACTTGAAACGGAAATAAATAATCCTGGGCTGCCAGGAGTCATAAATGCAAGGTCTGGGATGCCAGACTTGAAATATAAATAAAAGATGCCGACCAGGCTGCTGGACGGATGCATGACCTTGGGCTGTCAAGGTTGATGAATGCAAAGTTGGGCTGCCAACTGGAAACGGAAAATAAATGATCCTGGGCTGCCAGGAGTCATAAATGCAATGTCTGGGCTGCCAGACTTGAGAAAGTAAATAAATGATCCTGGGCTGCCAGGAGTCATTAATGCAATGTTTGGGCTGCCAGACTTGAAACATAAATAAAAGATGCCGACCAGGCAGCTGGACGGATGCATGACCTTGGGCTGCCAAGGTTGATGAATGCAAAGTTGGGCTGCCAACTTGAAACGGAAATAAATGATCCTGGGCTGCCAGAAGTCATAAATGCAATGTCTGGGCTACCATACTTGAAACATAAATAAAAGATGCCGACCAGGCTGCTGCACGGATGCATGACCTTGGGCTGCCAAGGTTGATGAATGCAAACTTGGGCTGCCAACTTGAAACGGAAATAAATAATCCTGGGCTGCCAGGAGTCATAAATGCAATGTCTGGGCAGCCATACTTGAAACATAAATAAAAGATGCCGACCAGAGTGCTGGACGGATGCATGACCTTGGGCTGTCAAGGTTGATGAATTCAAAGTTGGGCTGCCAACTTGAAACGGAAAATAAATGATCTTGGGCTGCCAGGAGTCATAAATGCAATGTCTGGGCTGCCAGACTTGAGAAAGTAAATAATTGATCCTGGGCTGCCAGGAGTCTTGAATGCAATGTTTGTGCTGCCAGACTTGAAACATAAATAAAAGATGCCGACCAGGCTGTTGGACGGATGCATGACCTTGGGCTGCCAAGGTTGATGCATGCAAAGTTGGGCTGTCAACTTGAAACGGAAATAAATGATCCTGGGCTGCCAGGAGTCATAAATGCAATGTCTGGGCTACCAGACTTGAAACATAAATAAAAGATGCCGACCAGGCTGCTGGACGGATGCATGACCTTGGGCTGCCAAGGTTGATGAATGCAAACTTGGGCTGCCAACTTGAAACGGAAATAAATAATCCTGGGCTGCCAGGAGTCATAAATGCAATGTCTGGGCTGCCAGACTCGAAACATAAATAAAGGATGCCGACCAGGCTGCTGGACGGATGCATGACCTTGGTCTGTCAAGGTTGATGAATGCAAAGTTGGGCTGCCAACTTGAAACGGAAATAAATGATCCTGGGCTGCCAGGAGTCATAAATGCAATGTCTGGGCTACCAGATTTGAAACATAAATAAAAGATGCCGATCAGGCTGCTGCACGGATGCATGACTTTGGGCTGCCAAGGTTGATGAATGCAAAGTTGGGCTGCCAACTTGAAACGGAAAATAAATGATCCTGGGCTGCCAGGAGTCATAAATGCAATGTCTGGGCTGCCAGACTTGAGAAAGTAAATAAATGAATATGGGCTGCAAGGAGTCAAAAATGCAATGTTTGGGCTGCCAGACTTGAAACATAAATAAAAGATGCCGACCAGGCTGCTGGACGGATGCATGACCTTTGGCTGCCAAGGTTGATGCATGCAAAGTTGGGCTGCCAACTTGAAACGGAAATAAATGATCCTGGGCTGCCAGGAGTCATAAATGCAATGTCTGGGCTACCGGACTTGAAACATAAATAAAAGATGCCGACCAGGCTGCTGGACGGATGCATGACCTTGGGCTACCAAGGTTGATGAATGCAAAGTTGGGCTGCCAACTTGAAACGGAAAATAAATGATCCTGGGCTGCCAGGAGTCATGAATGCAATGTGTGGGCTGCCAGACTTGAAACATAAATAAAAGATGCCGACCAGGCTGCTGGACGGATGCATGACCTAGGGCTGCCAAGGTTGATGAATGCAAAGTTGGGCTGCCAACTTGAAACGGAAAATAAATGATCCTGGGCTGCCAGGAGTCATAAATGCAATGTCTGGGCTGCCAGACTTGAGAAAGTAAATAAATGATCCTGGGCTGCCAGGAGTCATAAATGCAATGTTTGGGTTGCCAGACTTGAAACATAAATAAAAGATGCCGACCAGGCTACTGGAAGGATGCATGACCTTGGGCTGTCAAGGTTGATGAATGCAAAGTTGGGCTGCCAACTTGAAACGGAAAATAAATGATCCTGGGCTGCCAGGAGTCATAAATGCAATGTCTGGGCTGCTAGACTTGAGAAAGTAAATAAATGATCCAGGGCTGACAGGAGTCATAAATGCAATGTCTGGGCTGCCAGACTTGAAACATAAATAAAAGATGCCGACCAGGCTGCTGGACGGATGCATGACCTAGGGCTGCCAAGGTTGATGAATGCAAAGTTGGGCTGCCAACTTGAAACGGAAAATAAATGATCCTGGGCTGCCAGGAGTCATAAATGCAATGTCTGGGCTGCCAGACTTGAGAAAGTAAATAAATGAATATGGGCTGCCAGGAGTCAAAAATGCAATGTTTGGGCTGCCAGACTTGAAACATAAATAAAAGATGCCGACCAGGCTGCTGGACGGATGCATGACCTTGGGCTGCCAAAGTTGATGAATGCAAAGTTGGGCTGCCAACTTGAAACGGAAATAAATGATCCTGGGCTGCCAGGAGTCATAAATGCAATGTCTGGGCTACCGGACTTGAAACATAAATAAAAGATGCCGACCAGGCTGCTGGACGGATGCATGACCTTGGGCTGCCAAGGTTGATGAATGCAAACTTGGGCTGCCAACTTGAAACGGAAATAAATAATCCTGGGCTGCCAGGAGTCATAAATGCAATGTCTGGGCTGCCAGACTCGAAACATAAATAAAAGATGCCGACCAGGCTGCTGGACGGATGCATGACCTTGGGCTGTCAAGGTTGATGAAAGCAAAGTTGGGCTGCCAACTCGAAACGGAAAATAAATGATCCTGGGCTGCCAGGAGTCATAAATGCAATGTCTGGGCTGCCAGACTTGAGAAAGTAAATAAATGATCCTGGGCTGCCAGGAGTCATAAATGCAACGTTTGGGCTGCCAGACTTGAAACATAAATAAAAGATGCCGACCACGCTGCTGGACGGATGCATGACCTTGGGCTGCCAAGGTTGATGAATGCAAAGTTGGGTTGCCAACTTGAACGGAAATAAACGATCCTGGGCTGCCAGGAGTCATAAATGCAATGTCTGGGCTACCAGACTTGAAACATAAATAAAAGATGCCGACCAGGCTACTGGACGGATGCATGACCTTGGGCTGCCAAGGTTGATGAATGCAAACTTGGGCTGCCAACTTGAAACGGAAATAAATAATCCTGGGCTGGCAGGAGTCATAAATGCAATGTCTGGGCTGCCAGACTTGAAACATAAATAAAAGATGCCGACCAGGCTGCTGGACAGATGCATGACCTTGGGCTGTCAAGGTTGATGAATGCAAAGTTGGGCTGCCAACTTGAAACGGAAAATAAATGATCCTGGGCTGCCAGGAGTCATAAATGCAATGTCTGGGCTGCCAGACTTGAGAAAGTAAATAAATGATCCTGGGCTGCCAGGAGTCATAAATGCAATGTTTGGGCTGCCAGACTTGAAACATAAATAAAAGATGCCGACCAGGCAGCTGGACGGATGCATGACCTTGGGCTGCCAAGGTTGATGAATGCAAATTTGGGCTGCCAACTTGAAACGGAAATAAATGATCCTGGGCTGCCAGGAGTCATAAATGCAATGTCTGGGCTACCAGACTTGAAACATAAATAAAAGATGCCGACCAGGCTGCTGCACGGATGCATGACCTTGGGCTGCCAAGGTTGATGAATGCAAACTTGGGCTGCCAACATGAAACGGAAATAAATAATCCTGGGCTGCCAGGAGTCATAAATGCAATGTCTGGGCAGCCAGACTTGAAACATAAATAAAAGATGCCGACCAGAGTGCTGGACGGATGCATGACCTTGGGCTGTCAAGGTTGATGAATGCAAAGTTGGGCTGCCAACTTGAAACGGAAAATAAATGATCCTGGGCTGCCAGGAGTCATAAATGCAATGTCTGGGCTGCCAGACTTGAGAAAGTAAATAATTGATCCTGGGCTGCCAGGAGTCATGAATGCAATGTTTGTGCTGCCAGACTTGAAACATAAATAAAAGATGCCGACCAAGCTGTTGGACGGATGCATGACCTTGGGCTGCCAAGGTTGATGCATGCAAAGTTGGGCTGCCAACTTGAAACGGAAATAATTGATCCTGGGCTGCCAGGAGTCATAAATGCAATGTCTGGGCTACCAGACTTGAAACATAAATAAAAGATGCCGACCAGGCTGCTGGACGGATGCATGACCTTGGTCTGCCAAGGTTGATGAATGCAAACTTGGGCTGCCAACTTGAAACGGAAATAAATAATCCTGGGCTGCCAGGAGTCATAAATGCAATGTCTGGGCTGCCAGACTCGAAACATAAATAAAAGATGCCGACCAGGCTGCTGGACGGATGCATGACCTTGGGCTGTCAAGGTTGATGAATGCAAAGTTGGGCTGCCAACTTGAAACGGAAAATAAATGATCCTGGGCTGCCAGGAGTCATAAATGCAATGTCTGGGCTGCCAGACTTGAGAAAGTAAATAAATGATCCTGGGCTGCCAGGAGTCATGAATGCAATGTTTGGGCTGCCAGACTTGAAACATAAATAAAAGATGCCGACCAGGCTGCTGGACGGATGCATGACCTTGGGCTGTCAAGGTTGATGAAAGCAAAGTTGGGCTGCCAACTTGAAACGGAAAATAAATGATCCTGGGCTGCCAGGAGTCATAAATGCAATGTCTGGGCTGCCAGACTTGAGAAAGTAAATAAATGATCCTGGGCTGCCAGGAGTCATAAATGCAATGTTTGGGCTGCCAGACTTGAAACATAAATAAAAGATGCCGACCACGCTGCTGGACGGATGCATGACCTTGGGCTGCCAAGGTTGATGAATGCAAAGTTGGGTTGCCAACTTGAAACGGAAATAAATGATCCTGGGCTGCCAGGAGTCATAAATGCAATGTCTGGGCTGCCATACTTGAAACATAAACAAAAGATGCCGACCAGGCTGCTGGACGGATGCATGACCTTGGGCTGCCAAGGTTGATGAATGCAAACTTGGGCTGCCAACTTGAAACGGAAATAAATAATCCTGGGCTGCCAGGAGTTATAAATGCAATGTCTGGGCTGCCAGACTCGAAACATAAATAAAAGATGCCGACCAGGCTGCTGGACGGATGCATGACCTTGGGCTGTCAAGGTTGATGAATGCAAAGTTGGGCTGCCAACTTGAAACGGAAAATAAATGATCCTGCGCTGCCAGGAGTCATAAATGCAATGTCTGGGCTGCCAGACTTGAGAAAGTAAATAAATGATCCTGGGCTGCCAGGAGTCATGAATGCAATGTTTGGGCTGCCAGACTTGAAACATAAATAAAAGATGCCGACCAGGCTGCTGGACGGATGCATGACCTTGGGCTGTCAAGGTTGATGAAAGCAAAGTTGGGCTGCCAACTTGAAACGGAAAATAAATGATCTTGGGCTGCCAGGAGTCATAAATGCAATGTCTGGGCTGCCAGACTTGAGAAAGTAAATAAATGATCCTGGGCTGCCAGGAGTCAAAAATGCAATGTTTGGGCTGCCAGACTTGAAACATAAATAAAAGATGCCGACCAGGCTGCTGGACGGATGCATGACCTTGGGCTGCCAAAGTTGATGAATGCAAAGTTGGGCTGCCAACTTGAAACGGAAATAAATGATCCTGGGCTGCCAGGAGTCATAAATGCAATGTCTGGGCTACCGGACTTGAAACATAAATAAAAGATGCCGACCAGGCTGCTGGACGGATGCATGACCTTGGGCTGCCAAGGTTGATGAATGCAAACTTGGGCTGCCAACTTGAAACGGAAATAAATAATCCTGGGCTGCCAGGAGTCATAAATGCAATGTCTGGGCTGCCAGACTCGAAACATAAATAAAAGATGCCGACCAGGCTGCTCGACGGATGCATGACCTTGGGCTGTCAAGGTTGATGAAAGCAAAGTTGGGCTGCCAACTCGAAACGGAAAATTAATGATCCTGGGCTGCCAGGAGTCATAAATGCAATGTCTGGGCTGCCAGACTTGAGAAAGTAAATAAATGATCCTGGGCTGCCAGGAGTCATAAATGCAATGTTTGGGCTGCCAGACTTGAAACATAAATAAAAGATGCCGACCACGCTGCTGGACGGATGCATGACCTTGGGCTGCCAAGGTTGATGAATGCAAAGTTGGGTTGCCAACTTGAACGGAAATAAACGATCCTGGGCTGCCAGGAGTCATAAATGCAATGTCTGGGCTACCAGACTTGAAACATAAATAAAAGATGCCGACCAGGCTGCTGGACGGATGCATGACCTTGGGCTGCCAAGGTTGATGAATGCAAAGTTGGGCTGCCAACTTGAAACGGAAAATAAATGATCCTGGGCTGCCAGGAGTCATTAATGCAATGTCTAGGCTGCCAGACTTGAAACATAAATAAAAGATGCCGACCAGGCTGCTGGACGGATGCATGACCTTGGGCTGTCAAGGTTGATGAATGCAAAGTTGGGCTGCCAACTTGAAACGGAAAATAAATGATCCTGGGCTGCCAGGAGTCATAAATGCAATGTCTGGGATGCCAGACTTGAGAAAGTAAATAAATGATCCTGGGCTGCCAGGAGTCATGAATGCAATGTGTGGGCTGCCAGACTTGAAACATAAATAAAAGATGCCGACCAGGCTGCTGGACGGATGCATGACCTAGGGCTACCAAGGTTGATGAAAGCAAAGTTGGGCTGCCAACTCGAAACGGAAAATAAATGATCCTGGGCTGCCAGGAGTCATAAATGCAATGTCTGGGCTGCCAGACTTGAGAAAGTAAATAAATAATCCTGGGCTGCCAGGAGTCATAAATGCAATGTCTGGGCTGCCAGACTTGAAACATAAATAAAAGATGCCGACCAGGCTGCTGGACGGATGCATGACCTTGGGCTGCCAAGGTTGATGCATGCAAAGTTGGGCTGCCAACTTGAAACGGAAATAAATGATCCTGGGCTGCCAGGAGTCATAAATGCAATGTCTGGGCTACCGGACTTGAAACATAAATAAAAGATGCCGACCAGGCTGCTGGACGGATGCATGACCTTGGGCTGCCAAGGTTGATGAATGCAAAGTTGGGCTGCCAACTTGAAACGGAAAATAAATGATCCTGGGCTGCCAGGAGTCATGAATGCAATGTGTGGGCTGCCAGACTTGAAACATAAATAAAAGATGCCGACCAGGCTGCTGGACGGATGCATGACCTAGGGCTGCCAAGGTTGATGGATGCAAAGTTGGGCTGCCAACTTGAAACGGAAAATAAATGATCCTGGGCTGCCAGGAGTCATAAATGCAATGTCTGGGCTGCCAGACTTGAGAAAGTAAATAAATGATCCTGTGCTGCCAGGAGTCATAAATGCAATGTTTGGGTTGCCAGACTTGAAACATAAATAAAAGATGCCGACCAGGCTACTGGAAGGATGCATGACCTTGGGCTGTCAAGGTTGATGAATGCAAAGTTGGGCTGCCAACTTGAAAAGGAAAATAAATGATCCTGGGCTGCCAGGAGTCATAAATGCAATGTCTGGGCTGCTAGACTTGAGAAAGTAAATAAATGATCCAGGGCTGACAGGATTCATAAATGCAATGTCTGGGCTGCCAGACTTGAAACATAAATAAAAGATGCCGACCAGGCTGCTGGACGGATGCATGACCTAGGGCTGCCAAGGTTGATGAATGCAAAGTTGGGCTGCCAACTTGAAACGGAAAATAAATGATCCTGGGCTGCCAGGAGTCATAAATGCAATGTCTGGGCTGCCAGACTTGAGAAAGTAAATCAATGAATATGGGCTGCCAGGAGTCAAAAATGCAATGTTTGGGCTGCCAGACTTGAAACATAAATAAAAGATGCCGACCAGGCTGCTGGACGGATGCATGACCTTGGGCTGCCAAAGTTGATGAATGCAAAGTTGGGCTGCCAACTTGAAACGGAAATAAATGATCCTGGGCTGCCAGGAGTCATAAATGCAATGTCTGGGCTACCGGACTTGAAACATAAATAAAAGATGCCGACCAGGCTGCGGGACGGATGCATGACCTTGGGCTGCCAAGGTTGATGAATGCAAACTTGGGCTGCCAACTTGAAACGGAAATAAATAATCCTGGGCTGCCAGGAGTCATAAATGCAATGTCTGGGCTGCCAGACTCGAAACATAAATAAAAGATGCCGACCAGGCTGCTGGACGGATGCATGACCTTGGGCTGTCAAGGTTGATGAAAGCAAAGTTGGGCTGCCAACTCGAAACGGAAAATAAATGATCCAGGGCTGCCAGGAGTCATAAATGCAATGTCTGGGCTGCCAGACTTGAGAAAGTAAATAAATGATCCTGGGCTGCCAGGAGTCATAAATGCAACGTTTGGGCTGCCAGACTTGAAACATAAATAAAAGATGCCGACCACGCTGCTGGACGGATGCATGACCTTGGGCTGCCAAGGTTGATGAATGCAAAGTTGGGTTGCCAACTTGAACGGAAATAAACGATCCTGGGCTGCCAGGAGTCATAAATGCAATGTCTGGGCTACCAGACTTGAAACATAAATAAAAGATGCCGACCAGGCTACTGGACGGATGCATGACCTTGGGCTGCCAAGGTTGATGAATGCAAACTTGGGCTGCCAACTTGAAACGGAAATAAATAATCCTGGGCTGGCAGGAGTCATAAATGCAATGTCTGGGCTGCCAGACTTGAAACATAAATAAAAGATGCCGACCAGGCTGCTGGACAGATGCATGACCTTGGGCTGTCAAGGTTGATGAATGCAAAGTTGGGCTGCCAACTTGAAACGGAAATAAATGATCCTGGGCTGCCAGGAGTCATAAATGCAATGTCTGGGCTACCAGACTTGAAACATAAATAAAAGATGCCGACCAGGCTGCTGCACGGATGCATGACCTTGGGCTGCCAAGGTTGATTAATGCAAACTTGGGCTGCCAACTTGAAACGGAAATAAATAATCCTGGGCTGCCAGGAGTCATAAATGCAATGTCTGGGCAGCCAGACTTGAAACATAAATAAAAGATGCCGACCAGAGTGCTGGACGGATGCATGACCTTGGGCTGTCAAGGTTGATGAATGCAAAGTTGGGCTGCCAACTTGAAACGGAAAATAAATGATCCTGGGCTGCCAGGAGTCATAAATGCAATGTCTGGGCTGCCAGACTTGAGAAAGTAAATAATTGATCCTGGGCTGCCAGGAGTCATGAATGCAATGTTTGTGCTGCCAGACTTGAAACATAAATAAAAGATGCCGACCAAGCTGTTGGACGGATGCATGACCTTGGGCTGCCAAGGTTGATGCATGCAAAGTTGGGCTGCCAACTTGAAACGGAAATAATTGATCCTGGGCTGCCAGGAGTCATAAATGCAATGTCTGGGCTACCAGACTTGAAACATAAATAAAAGATGCCGACCAGGCTGCTGGACGGATGCATGACCTTGGGCTGCCAAGGTTGATGAATGCAAACTTGGGCTGCCAACTTAAAACGGAAATAAATAATCCTGGGCTGCCAGGAGTCATAAATGCAATGTCTGGGCTGCCAGACTCGAAACATAAATAAAAGATGCCGACCAGGCTGCTGGACGGATGCATGACCTTGGGCTGTCAAGGTTGATGAATGCAAAGTTGGGCTGCCAACTTGAAACGGAAAATAAATGATCCTGGGCTGCCAGGAGTCATAAATGCAATGTCTGGGCTGCCAGACTTGAGAAAGTAAATAAATGATCCTGGGCTGCCAGGAGTCATGAATGCAATGTTTGGGCTGCCAGACTTGAAACATAAATAAAAGATGCCGACCAGGCTGCTGGACGGATGCATGACCTTGGGCTGTCAAGGTTGATGAAAGCAAAGTTGGGCTGCCAACTTGAAACGGAAAATAAATGATCCTGGGCTGCCAGGAGTCATAAATGCAATGTCTGGGCTGCCAGACTTGAGAAAGTAAATAAATGATCCTGGGCTGCCAGGAGTCATAAATGCAATGTTTGGGCTGCCAGACTTGAAACATAAATAAAAGATGCCGACCACGCTGCTGGACGGATGCATGACCTTGGGCTGCCAAGGTTGATGAATGCAAAGTTGGGTTGCCAACTTGAAACGGAAATAAATGATCCTGGGCTGCCAGGAGTCATAAATGCAATGTCTGGGCTGCCAGACTTGAAACATAAACAAAAGATGCCGACCAGGCTGCTGGACGGATGCATGACCTTGGGCTGCCAAGGTTGATGAATGCAAACTTGGGCTGCCAACTTGAAACGGAAATAAATAATCCTGGGCTGCCAGGAGTCATAAATGCAATGTCTGGGCTGCCAGACTCGAAACAAAAATAAAAGATGCCGACCTGGCTGCTGGACGGATGCATGACCTTGGGCTGTCAAGGTTGATGAATGCAAAGTTGGGCTGCCAACTTGAAACGGAAAATAAATGATCCTGCGCTGCCAGGAGTCATAAATGCAATGTCTGGGCTGCCAGACTTGAGAAAGTAAATAAATGATCCTGGGCTGCCAGGAGTCATGAATGCAATGTTTGGGCTGCCAGACTTGAAACATAAATAAAAGATGCCGACCAGGCTGCTGGACGGATGCATGACCTTGGGCTGTCAAGGTTGATGAAAGCAAAGTTGGGCTGCCAACTTGAAACGGAAAATAAATGATCCTGGGCTGCCAGGAGTCATAAATGCAATGTCTGGGCTGCCAGACTTGAGAAAGTAAATAAATGATCCTGGGCTGCCAGGAGTCATAAATGCAATGTTTGGGCTGCCAGACTTGAAACATAAATAAAAGATGCCGACCACGCTGCTGGACGGATGCATGACCTTGGGCTGCCAAGGTTGATGAATGCAAAGTTGGGTTGCCAACTTGAAACGGAAATAAATGATCCTGGGCTGCCAGGAGTCATAAATGCAATGTCTGGGCTGCCAGACTTGAAACATAAATAAAAAATGCCGATCAGGCTGCTGGACGGATGCATGACCTTTGGCTGTCAAGGTTGATGAATGCAAAGTTTGGGCTGTCAAACTTGAGAAGGTAAATAAATGATCCTGGGCTGCCTGGAGTCATAAATGCAATGTCTGGGTTGCCAGACTTGAAACATAAATAAAAGATGCCGACCAGGCTACTGGAAGGATGCATGACCTTGGGCTGTCAAGGTTCATGAATGCAAAGTTGGGCTGCCAACTTGAAACGGAAAATAAATGATCCTGGGCTGCCAGGAGTCATAAATGCAATGTCTGGGCTGCCAGACTTGAGAAAGTAAATAAATGATCCAGGGCTGACAGGAGTCATAAATGCAATGTCTGGGCTGCCAGACTTGAAACATAAATAAACGATGCCGACCAGGCTGCTGGACGGATGCATGACCTAGGGCTGCCAAGGTTGATGAATGCAAAGTTGGGCTGCCAACTTGAAACGGAAATAAATGATCCTGGGCTGCCAGGAGTCATAAATGCAATGTCTGGGCTACCAGACTTGAAACATAAATAAAAGATGCCGATCAGGCTGCTGCACGGATGCATGACCTTGGGCTGCCAAGGTTGATGAATGCAAAGTTGGGCTGCCAACTTGAAACGGAAAATAAATGATCCTGGGCTGCCAGGAGTCATAAATGCAATGTCTGGGCTGCCAGACTTGAGAAAGTAAATAAATGATCCTGGGCTGCCAGGAGTCAAAAATGTAATGTTTGGGCTGCCAGACTTGAAACATAAATAAAAGATGCCGACCAGGCTGCTGGACGGATGCATGACCTTGGGCTGCCAAGGTTGATGAATGCAAAGTTGGGCTGCCAACTTGAAACGGAAAATAAATGATCCTGGGCTGCCAGGAGTCATTAATGCAATGTCTAGGCTGCCAGACTTGAAACATAAATAAAAGATGCCGACCAGGCTGCTGGACGGATGCATGACCTTGGGCTGTCAAGGTTGATGAAAGCAAAGTTGGGCTGCCAACTCGAAACGGAAAATAAATGATCCTGGGCTGCCAGGAGTCATAAATGCAATGTCTGGGCTGCCAGACTTGAGAAAGTAAATAAATGATCCTGGGCTGCCAGGAGTCATAAATGCAATGTCTGGGCTGCCAGACTTGAGAAAGTAAATAAATGATCCAGGGCTGACAGGAGTCATAAATGCAATGTCTGGGCTGCCAGACTTGAAACATAAATAAACGATGCCGACCAGGCTGCTGCACGGATGCATGACCTAGGGCTGCCAAGGTTGATGAATGCAAAGTTGGGCTGCCAACTTGAAACGGAAATAAATGATCCTGGGCTGCCAGGAGTCATAAATGCAATGTCTGGGCTACCAGACTTGAAACATAAATAAAAGATGCCGATCAGGCTGCTGCACGGATGCATGACCTTGGGCTGCCAAGGTTGATGAATGCAAAGTTGGGCTGCCAACTTGAAACGGAAAATAAATGATCCTGGGCTGCCAGGAGTCATAAATGCAATGTCTGGGCTGCCAGACTTGAGAAAGTAAATAAATGATCCTGGGCTGCCAGGAGTCAAAAATGCAATGTTTGGGCTGCCAGACTTGAAACATAAATAAAAGATGCCGACCAGGCTGCTGGACGGATGCATGACCTTGGGCTGCCAAGGTTGATGAATGCAAAGTTGGGCTGCCAACTTGAAACGGAAAATAAATGATCCTGGGCTGCCAGGAGTCATTAATGCAATGTCTAGGCTGCCAGACTTGAAACATAAATAAAAGATGCCTACCAGGCTGCTGGACGGATGCATGACCTTGGGCTGTCAAGGTTGATGAAAGCAAAGTTGGGCTGCCAACTCGAAGCGGAAAATAAATGATCCTGGGCTGCCAGGAGTCATAAATGCAATGTCTGGGCTGCCAGACTTGAGAAAGTAAATAAATGATCCTGGGCTGCCAGGAGTCATAAATGCAATGTTTGGGCTGCCAGACTTGAAACATAAATAAAAGATGCCGACCACGCTGCTGGACGGATGCATGACCTTGGGCTGCCAATGTTGATGAATGCAAAGTTGGGCTACCAACTTGAAACGGAAATAAATGATCCTGGGCTGCCAGGAGTCATAAATGCAATGTCTGGGCTACCAGACTTGAAACATAAATAAAAGATGCCGACCAGGCTGCTGGACGGATGCATGACCTTGGGCTGTCAAGGTTGATGAAAGCAAAGTTGGGCTGCCAACTCGAAACGGAAAATAAATGATCCTGGGCTGCCAGGAGTCATAAATGCAATGTCTGGGCTGCCAGACTTGAGAAAGTAAATAAATGATCCTGGGCTGCCAGGAGTCATAAATGCAATGTCTGGGCTGCCAGACTTGAGAAAGTAAATAAATGATCCAGGGCTGACAGGAGTCATAAATGCAATGTCTGGGCTGCCAGACTTGAAACATAAATAAACGATGCCGACCAGGCTGCTGGACGGATGCATGACCTAGGGCTGCCAAGGTTGATGAATGCAAAGTTGGGCTGCCAACTTGAAACGGAAATAAATGATCCTGGGCTGCCAGGAGTCATAAATGCAATGTCTGGGCTACCAGACTTGAAACATAAATAAAAGATGCCGACCAGGCTGCTGGACGGATGCCTGACCTTGGGCTGCCAAGGTTGATGAATGCAAACTTGGGCTGCCAACTTGAAAGGAAAGAAATAATCCTGGGCTGCCAGGAGTCATAAATGCAATGTCTGGGCTGCCAGACTTGAGAAAGTAAATAAATGATCCTGGGCTGCCAGGAGTCATGAATGCAATGTTTGGGCTGCCAGACTTGAAACATAAATAAAAGATGCCGACCAGGCTGCTGGACGGATGCATGACCTTGGGCTGTCAAGGTTGATGAAAGCAAAGTTGGACTGCCAACTTGAAACGGAAAATAAATGATCCTGGGCTGCCAGGAGTCATAAATGCAATGTCTGGGCTGCCAGACTTGAGAAAGTAAATAAATGATCCTGGGCTGCCAGGAGTCATAAATGCAATGTTTGGGCTGCCAGACTTGAAACATAAATAAAAGATGCCGACCACGCTACTGGAGGAATGCATGACCTTGGGCTGCCAAGGTTGATGAATGCAAAGTTGGGCTGCCAACTTGAAACGGAAATAAATGATCCTGGGCTGCCAGGAGTCATAAATGCAATGTCTGGGCTACCAGACTTGAAACATAAATAAAAGATGCCGACCAGGCTGCTGGACGGATGCATGACCTTGGGCTGCCAAGGTTGATGAATGCAAACTTGGGCTGCCAACTTGAAAGGAAAGAAATAATCCTGGGCTGCCAGGAGTCATAAATGCAATGTCTGGGCTGCCAGACTTGAAACATTAATAAAAGATGCCGACCAGGCTGCTGGACGGATGCGTGACCTTGGGCTGTCAAGGTTGATGAATGCAAAGTTGGGCTGCCAACTTGAAACGGAAAATAAATGATCCTGGGCTGCCAGGAGTCATAAATGCAATGTCTGGGCTGCCAGACTTGAGAAAGTAAATAATTGATCCTGGGCTGCCAGGAGTCATGAATGCAATGTTTGGGCTGCCAGACTTGAAACAGAAATAAAAGATGCCGACCAGGCTGCTGGACGGATGCATGACCTTGGGCTGTCAAGGTTGATGAATGCAAAGTTGGGCTGCCAACTTGAAACGGAAAATAAATGATCCTGGGCTGCCAGGAGTCATGAATGCAATGTTTGTGCTACCAGACTTGAAACATAAATAAAAGATACCGACCAAGCTGCTGGACGGATGCATGACTTTGGGCTGCCAAGGTTGATGAATGCAAAGTTGGGCTGCCAACTTGAAACGGAAATAAATAATCCTGGGCTGGCAGGAGTCATAAATGCAATGTCTGGGCTGCCAGACTTGAAACATAAATAAAAGATGCCGACCAGGCTGCTGGACGGATGCATGACCTTGGGCTGCCAAGGTTGATGAATGCAAAGTTGAGCTGCAAACTTGAAACGGAAATAAATGATCCTGGGCTGCCAGGAATCATAAATGCAATGTCTGGGCTACCAGACTTGAAACATAAATAAAAGATGCCGACCAGGCTGCTGGACGGATGCATGATCTTGGGCTGCCAAGGTTGATGAATGCAAAGTTGGGCTGCCAACTTGAAACGGAAATAAATAATCCTGGGCTGCTAGGAGTCATAAATGCTATGTCTGGGCTGCCAGACCTGAAACATAAATAAAAGATGCCGACCAGGCTGCTGGACGGATGCATGACCTTGGGCTGTCAAGGTTGATGAATGCAAAGTTGGGCTGCCAACTTGAAACGGAAAATAAATTAACCTGGGCTGCCAGGAGTCATAAATGCAATGTCCGGGCTGCCAGACTTGAGAAAGTAAATAAATGATCCTGGGCTGCCAGGAGTCATAAATGCAATGTTTGGGCTGCCAGACTTGAAACATAAATAAAAGATGCCGACCAGGCTGCTGGACGGATGCATGACCTTGGGCTGCCAAGGTTGATGAATGCAAAGTTGGGCTGCCAACTTGAAACGGAAAGTAAATGATCTTGGGCTGCCAGGAGTCATAAATGCAATGTCTAGGCTGCCAAACTTGAAACATAAATAAAAGATGCCGACCAGGCTGCTGGACGGATGCTTGAGCTTGGGCTGTCAAGGTTGATGAATGCAAAGTTGTGCTGCCAACTTGAAACGGAAAATAAATGATCCTGGGCTGCCAGGAGTCATAATTGCAATGTCTGGGCTGCCAGACTTGAGAAAGTAAATAAATGATCCTGGGCTGCCAAGAGTCATAAATGCAATGTTTGGGCTGCCAGACTTGAATCATAAATAAAAGATGCCGACCAGGCTGCTGGACGGATGCATGACCTTGGGCTGCCAAGGTTGATGAATGCAAACTTGGGCTGCCAACTTGAAACGGAAATAAATGATCCTGGGCTGCCAGGAGTCATAAATGCAATGTCGGGGCTACCAGACTTGAAACATAAATAAAAGATGCCGACCAGGCTGCTGGACGGATGCATGACCTTGGGCTGCCAAGGTTGATTAATGCAAACTTGGGCTGCCGACTTGAAACGGAAATAAATAATCCTGGGCTGCTAGGAGTCATAAATGCAATGTCTGGGCTGCCAGACTTGAAACATAAATAAAAGATGCCGACCAGGCTGCTGGACGGATGCATGACCTTGGGCTGCCAAGGTTGATGAATGCAAAGTTGGGCTGCCAACTTGAAACGGAAAGTAAATGATCCTGGGCTGCCAGGAGTCATAAATGCAATGTCTAGGCTGCCAAACTTGAAACATAAATAAAAGATGCCGACCAGGCTGCTGGACGGATGCATGACCTTGGGCTGTCAAGGTTGATGAATGCAAAGTTGTGCTGCCAACTTGAAACGGAAAATAAATGATCCTGGGCTGCCAGGAGTCATAATTGCAATGTCTGGGCTGCCAGACTTGAGAAAGTAAATAAATGATCCTGGGCTGCCAAGAGTCATAAATGCAATGTTTGGGCTGCCAGACTTGAAACATAAATAAAAGATGCCGACCAGGCTGCTGGACGGATGCATGACCTTGGGCTGTCAAGGTTGATGAATGCAAAGTTGGGCTGCCAACTTGAAACGGAAAATAAATGATCCTGGGCTGCCAGGAGTCATAAATGCAATGTCTGGGTTGCCAGACTTGAGAAAGTAAATAAATGATCCTGGGCTGCCAGGAGTCATGAATGCAATGTTTGGGCTGCCAGACTTGAAACATAAATAAAAGATGCCGACCAGGCTGCTGGACGGATGCATGACCTTGGGCTGCCAAGGTTGATGAATGCAAAGTTGGGCTGCCAACTTGAAACAGAAAATAAATGATCCTGGGCTGCCAGGAGTCATAAATGCAATGTCTGGGCTACCAGACTTGAAACATAAATAAAAGATGCCGACCAGGATGCTGGACGGATGCATGACCTTGGGCTGCCAAGGTTGATGAATGCAAAGTTGGGCTGCCAACTTGAACCGGAAATAAATAATCCTGGGCTGCCAGGAGTCATAAATGCAATGTCTGGGCTGCCAGACTTGAAACATAAATAAAAGATGCCGACCAAGCTGCTGGACGGATGCATGACCTTGGGCTGCCAAGGTTGATGAATGCAAAGTTGGGCTGCCAACTTGAAACGGAAATAAATGATCCTGGGCTGCCAGGAGTCATAAATGCAATGTCTGGGCTACCAGACTTGAAACATAAATAAAAAATGCCGACCAGGCTGCTGGACGGATGCATGACCTTGGGCTGCCAAGGTTGATGAATGCAAAAATAAACTTAAAACAACTGTCAAATATAACGTCCAAATCAATAAAATTGTCAAAAATTTTTCTTAATTTTTTTTTTTGCCCCAGTGTATGGAATCAAATGAATTCAAAATCATGTTTTCAAACTTGAGACTTGTGTGACATGAAAATTCACTTGCAATCAATCTTTTTTTTTTTACCTCAATATAAATCAAATGAAATCAATTTGTTGCCTTCTTTTGAACTTGTCCCAATGTAGATCAATTTTGCCTTAAACTCAAAGCATCAGAATTAATTTTGGAAAATCAAATTTTCTCAAAAAATTTGCCCCAGTGTAAATCAATCTTTCACAACATTTTGTTTTAAACTCTAAGCATCAGAATTAACTTTGGAAAATCAAATTTTTCTCAAAAAATTTGCCCCAGTGTAAATCAATCTTTCACAACATTTTGCTTTAAACTCTAAGCATCAGAATTAACTTTGGAAAATCAAATTTTTCGCAAAAAAATTGCCCCAGTGTAAATCAATCTTTCACAACATTTTGCTTTAGACTCTAAGCATCAGAATTAACTTTGGAAAATTTGCTCCAGTGTTAGCTCTTGAATCAATTTGAAATTGAATTTCTCTCTTCTTCTTTTTCTTTTCTTTTTTCATTTTTGAAAGAAGATAGCAAAAGGAATTTTCTTCTTTTTTCTTTTTTTTTTGAAAGAAGAAAACAAAAGGATATATATATATATATATATATATATTTACAAAAGAAAGTAAAAAGGATTTGTTTTCCTGCAAGAAGGAAGCAAAGAGATTTTTTTTTTTTAACGAAGAAAGCAAAAGATTTTTTTTTTCTTTTTCTCTCTTTCTTTTTTTTTTTCGATAGAACTCTATCGTGACAAAAGTTGAAAAAATTGAGTAGTAAAATGAAATTTACATGATAAAAAGTAGAGGGAAAAGTTTATGTCACCTTTCTTTTGATTAGCTAAATTTCCTCAAAAATTATTACAAAGAATGAGGATACTAGTGCATACCATTGGAAATTTTAAAGCAAATGCGACATCCAAATTAATTTGAAATTAATCATTTTTTCTTTTTTTTCATCATCATTCATTTTTTTTTTTGCCCCAGTGTCAATTTAAGTCAATCCCTTTCAAAAATGTGTTCAAGCATAACGCATCAAAATCAATTTTTGAACTCAAATTTTCTCAAAAAATTTGCCCCAGTATATGACACTCAAATCAATTTGAATTATTCTTTTCAAACTTTGGCTCCTGTAAAAATTCATTTGAAATCAATCATTCTAAAGATATGCACAGTATAACTCAGGTGAATTCCATTTGAAATCAATCTCTTAAAATTTGCCCCAGTTTCGTTTCTGACGAAGGCTTCAAATGATGGTGATGTGATCGCACCTGCAAAAGGGAGAAAACAACAGCAATTTCAACATAATGCCACCGAACGGTGGTCCCTTAATTCCACCAGCACAATAAGCGTGAACGTTACCATTTTGAATCTCTGATCAATTTTTTCACCTTATTTTCTACAAGTTTTTCCGAATTCAGTAGCCTCCAATTCACGATTCAGATCAAATCCCTAAATAGTCTTGCAATTCATGTATGACTCAAACTTTAGATAAACTTAGAATTGCCTTTGCTTTTATTTCAATTCAAGCAAAACTAATGTCAAGTTTTTAAAAAATGAATTGGTCAAAAAATATTTCACATGCAATAATATAAAAGAAAGTTTGTACAAGATGAAACACACAAAAACTAAATTAAACACAATTAAATGAAAAATTTTCAAAACTTGATTTTTGAAGTGATGGTTGAAAAGATGTCTTTTTATCTTTGAATGTCATTCCCATTTGAATTCTGACATTGCCACGAGATGATCAACACAGAGGGGAAACCTAAAGCAATTGTTGTTACCAACTTCCCAATGAATTCCATGTTGGCATACTGATTTTCTCATCTGTGAGCCTTCCACTGTAATTCTCAACCACGGCACCCTTTCGGGTTTTTACTACGGTTTCCCCCACCTCTTTCTTTCTCTTCTTCTTTTTTTTTTCTTTTCTACTTCTTTTTTTTTTTGTTGAGAATTTTTCTTGGAGGCGCCCTTTCGGATTTTCGCCTTTGTGGAGTAGGATGAGAGCAAACAACATTCGAGTCCTAGGCAATTGTTCCCCTTCTCATTAAAACAGACTAGTATTCAAAAAATATTTGGCATCAGTAAGGCAATCTTCCCTTGATGATTCGGGATAGATATATTAACATCATGTGCCCATGTACCAGAATGCATCATCTTGACACTTGTCAATTATCCACAGTTGAATCATTATTTGTTCTTAACCATTCGAAAAATGTGAGCTCAACTAGTGATTCAAGCATTGAAATCACACATGTACATTCTAAAATGTACTTTCTCAAGACCAAGTAACGACCATTATGTAATTTATCATCTTGTCTTCAATATTCATAATATCAAGCAAAAAGGAAAGAATTATATCACAATTAAGCAAGTTCAACCTAATTTCTTGGCCTTATTGAATTTCACAAGTAAATAAATCATACGGTCAATCAAAGTGCATCCCATGTTTATGATCAATCTCATTTTTCACTTGAGAAAAATTTCTGTTAGTGAACTAGTCACTCAAAATACGAGAGTGTCTTTTGACGCGAAAACCGACATTGGTTATGAAGGTTCTTGGTTACTCAACACCTCAATCTTAAGCAAGCAGTAAAATTTATATTTGAGAAGTAAAATTGCCTTTTGACGCAAGAATCGACATTGGTTAAATGAAGACCCCTAGTTACTCAACAATTTACTTACTCAAATTTGCAATGCATTACTCATAATTCAAGTACCGTTTGACGCGAGAGTCGACATTTTTAGATGAAAACCCCCAGTTACTAAGCACAAGAACCATCGGAGTAGAAAAATTGCATAATTTCTTTTTTCTTTTCTTCTTTCTTTTTCTTTTTTCTTCTCTTTTTTTCCCCTTTTTTTTCTTCTTTTTTTTTTTTATCCCTCACAACAAATGTTACATCACAGATTACATGAGTGCACTAATTGACCATAATCAGCATTTAACATGTGAAATTGAGTAAAGAAGAGAAATTTCAATCAAACATACAAAGTTTAGACATAATTCCAATCATTTTACAAGACATACTTTCTATAAGAGCAAAAACTCCAAATCACATAATAATCATTTCTTAGTACTTGAAGAAAACATTTGTCCAAGCACATAAAGCAATTTCAACCCGTAGGGGAATTAACAAAAATCAGGATCGCAAGCCATAACTCACAAGCATGTGACATCCCCTATCTTAATCTGACAATAACATATTCCCAAGGTGAATAAGGAAATGTGTACATGAAACAACAAAAACTCCCCTTGTGAATTGGTTGAAGTGGCACCCCCTGCATGTTTGTTCTTTTATTGTGCTTGAATCGTCCAAACATACATCCAAACTTGCTTGGTAAAGTTTGCTAAATATTTTCAAGGTCTTTGCAGTAAAAGCGCATCTTGCCCTAGCTCCTTAACTCATTTCCTGGTGCCAAATATTTGTAGCTTCTTTCTTTTTCAGGTTAAGCTTGGATTCCCTTTTTGTATCATTCAGATCCTTAACACAAAGTCCAAATTCCCTTTCGGCATCACTCTAATTCCTCATTAACAACTTGTGTTATTTTAGAATCCGAAAAAATATTGAAGTGGCAATTATCAGCTTCAAATAAGATGACATCCAAAAACCATGTATTTATTTTCCCCCTCAAAAGATACAAGAAAAATATTTTTCTTTTTATTCAATTTGAGCTTACGCTCAGTCATTGAAAGAGAAACTTTACAATGACACAAACCTAATATTAGGCTTTGACAAAAATGTGACGTATTTCGAGGTCTCATCAAAGAATCATTTCCTCAATATAATAAAAGATTTGAAGAAAATTTTTCCAAAAGCCAAATACAAAAATAAAAGGGAAAATCAAATGTCATAAACAAATTTGAGAAAGCAATTTATTGAACACTTCATCTAAGAAAAATTTTGGAGATAAGGCAATCTTAAATTTACAGAAGGAGTGTAATTATTAGCATCCAAATTATTTCTATTTTGTTACAATTTTCGAGCTATGAAATACAATTTCATTTATCACATTGCATATTCTAACCAAACTCACCTATCTAGTTCCTAAGCACTATCAATTCTAACAAAATCGGTCGTCCATGACCTTTCGAATAATTCGAAAGAACACTCATGTTTTTGATGTCCTTATGGGTCTCAAGTATGTAATGGTTTATTTAGAATTGGACTATAATTTAAAATACTCAAATGTAAGACCAGATATGTATCAGATGTCTTTCTTATTTTTACCGTCTCCGTTAAAGGACCTGTAAAAAATGAAAAAATCAAAGTTAGTATAAATAAAAATAAAAAACGGATGCATGTCCTAGGGGGAGCCCTTATTATGCCAAGGGTAGGCCTAGCATGAAATGCAATCCTTTAGGGTGAGACCTCCCCTTTTAATCGTAGATAAGCCAGATCCGCCTGAAAGAGATGCCTCCATCCTGCTCGTATTACCTTACCTAGGGTCTCACCCGCCAGGATTTACCAAAAATATAAACGTGCATATCTTTTATGGTTACGTACCCAAGACAAAAGGGCGGCTTTTTCTATCATGGGATTCCCGAAATGGCATTCCCTCTAGGGTTTATGCATGATGCCAGTTTATCAAAACAAGTTAAAATATGCAAAAATGTCAAATTTGAGAAAATAATGTGGAATTTCTTTGAGAAAGATGGATCATGAACTGTACAAAAGAAATTATTGACTCCAAAAATATTTGATTGAAAAATCAAACCTCCAAGAGGTTACGAGACACAACATTGAAAGAAAACAGAAGTTTTGACTTTATATAGAAATATACAAGTCAAAATGCCAGTTTGTTAAAAAATAAAAATAAAATTAATTATGTGTTAAATTCTCCTTTTGTGTCACGTGGGATGGGAGGGCGGGGGATATGGCAAAAATGACGCATCAATTTTTCAAAAAAATTTTTTTTTTGAATGATAAACACAAGCTGTGCAAAAATTTGACCACCTGAGTGCATTTATTGACTCTAAGAAAATTTGGTTCAAATAAAACTGACAAATACAACAAGAATGAGTAATTATTGAAAAGGATTTACAAACTAAGGATTTAAAAACTATAATTTTTATTCAAGCATATACAAGACGAAAAATCAAATTTTTTTAAAATTTTTTTTTAAGAAATTCACAATGATTGATTTCTTGGGTATTTATAACAAAAATGCAATTTGTAAAAAATTTATGAAATTGGGTTTCCATCTTTCTCGAAGAAGTTAAAGGTAAAACAAAAATTTAAACATGCCGATAATGGGTTGGTTTCCTACGAGAGCACCATGCCAGGGCTCTTTATTTTATGGTTGTGAATGCAATCAAAATAAGAAGGAAATTGTGTTAGCTTATTCAACAAATAACACATAACACATTGGCAAAAACAAATAATACATATAGATAACAATAAATGGCATAACAAGAATAAAGGAGGTTGGTTCCCTCCTCTCGTGCCTCAGTGTACCTGACAGGGTAAGGCTGACTCTACCCTAGGTTATTCTACATGGATGCATGAGGTTGGGCTCGCTAATGCATCTAGACTCAACAAGGCTTCGGTTCCCGAACCTTCAGACCGAGGGATCCAAATAAGTCCGTCAATTCCAAGAATCCCAAGTCGGTGGTTCGAGTGATCCCCTAGACACCGCTACATGCACGAATGCGATGGCCGCATGCCTAGGCAAATCGATTCTAGTCTTAAAGGGATGGGTGGGTGGCAACCACTAAAAAAGATAAAAAGGGTTTTAAAAAAAACATCGAATGCACGTATGAAGGTGCTCCTGTGAGAGGAGGGAATGTAATATTAACACCGCGTGGGCTCTAAGGGTGACTGACCCCCCTCCTCAAATGCAAGCGCGATACGAACGTATATCACAAATAAATAGATTATCCATCATATAAAAACGGGAGACAAAAAGGCGTAGGTGAAATATAAAACCTAAAAATCCTAAGAAGAAAAAATGCAATCCTAGGCATCCAAATGCAATAAAATGAAGGGGTTAGAAAAGGAAGAAGATGACTAAACCTAGTGCTCGGACCCACTTAATGAATCCCCAGTGGAGTCGCCAGCTGTCGCGCCCCATTTTTCGAAGGGATAATAAATGAGCGTTAGATGTTTGGAAAAAGAAAAGGAAGTGTTAAATGTGGTTGTGTTTTATTGGAAAAAGAAAAGCGTGTAAATTTTTGTAAAAATAATTTTTAGAAAAATGCTTTGTAAAAGATAATTCGATAAAATGTGACAAACAAATACTTTATTTTTAAAATAAAAGAAAAAGGGCCTAAAATGGGACTTTGAAAATGCGACGATTTTTGGGCCCGAAAATAGAGTCTAAAAGGGTTTTTTAGTGAAAAAGGAGTCGCCACTTGGTATTGGGTTTTGGTGTACCAAGTCACCCAAAAATATTTTATAAAAGGTAAGAAAATTAAAAATGATTTATTTAAAGAAATGATTTTGGAAAAAATATAGGAAAAACAAGAAAAACCCTTTAGACGACTCCAGGTCTTTGAAAACAAGAGAAAAGGGTTCGGGAGTCACAGTTGAAGAAAGGGAAGGCAAAGGCTCGCGCCTAAGGCACCCTTTCAACCTAGCCGAAACTAGTTGCGAGGTTTAGTCTAAATTTTCCTAATATAACCCTAAGATTTTATCACATTTGGATGCAACTTATATGAATGCAAATCTAATCCTAAAATGGATATCGATAAGGGACGAAATGTTCCACTGAGGTTTGGTCGGAATTATCGCATTAATTGCGAAATCCGGATATAGACCTCGATGGAGTCACGAGTATAGATGCTGAAATGGAGTGCAAAAGAAAAGAAAAATAATAGTATAGATAGTAAGTGAACAAAGAAAATGGGGATGCAACATAACGGGTGCGGGGGATTAATAGTACTCGTGACTATCTGTTTCTACTCACGGAGGGGGGAACGACATGTACGCCATCGCTTCCCACGTGAGTAGATGACTATTTCTTAGTCGAAATCACGCAAATGACCTAAAATTCTATGTGTAGTGGAATCTAAATGTTATGCACCAAATAGATGTTAAAATAAGTAATAAGTTATAAAGTATATATAAAAATTCATAGAAAATGGGAAAAAGCCTAAAAAGATAAAATGTGTGTGAAATGTCATGAAATGCACACGAAAATGATCCTAAGGCTAAAATGACCTAAAGGCTTAGCATTGGACTAGCCCATTTTCTATAAGTTCTCCGCTAGCGTTGGACTAGCGAAGAAACCGGAATTAACCACAACTAGCTTTGGACTAGTGTGGCGACGATACACATATATAATTAAAGCAAGTAAATAAATAAAGCATGTATTAAAGCAATAATCACATAAAAGCAAATAATAGCACATAGGAGCACGTAACACATAGGCATGATATTCTAGATGCAAAGTCCTAAAGAAAGCAAATAAAACACATAAGCACATAGCACACAAAGCCCTAACTATTACACCGGAGAATAATCTAATTACAATCTAAAAATAGAAAAAGAATAAAAGATATCCTATCTAACCTATCTATTACACTTTCTATCTAAAATACAAAATTTAATTTTTGTTAACTAGATATACACTATCTACTACATTAACTATCTAAATACAGAATTTTTGCTCAATAGAATATTACCTATCTATTACATTTCTTTGAATAATCAAAAATTAATTTCTAATAAATAACATGGCATAACTAAATAAACACTCACATATGTATAAAAATTATAAGCAAAAGGAGATAAAAAAAAACATATAGAAAAACACGTAGCAACACGTAGGAGCACATAAAGAGAAATAAAAGGGTAATCGAGGTACCTCCCATTCGTAAACCCGGTATAAATTGCTAAGAAAATCAACAAACATGTCAAGGTACCACTATTTAAAGTATAAAATATGAAATACTTAAAAATTGAGCATAAAATGTCGATTTCGAACAAATTAGGGACTTAGAATAAAATTCCAACAAGTATCTAGGGCTTAAAACTAAGATTTCAACAAGTATAGGGACTTAAACTAAAATTTCAGCAATGTTGGGAGGGATAAAAATGAAATTCCAGCAAGTATTGGGGGCAAAAATGCAAAATTCCAGCAATATTCTAAGACAAAATAGAATTTCCAGCAATGTAGGGGTACAAAATAAAATTCCAGCAAGGTTTGGGGGCAAAAAATACAAAATTCCAGCAATATTCTAAGGCAAAAATAGAATTTCTAACAATATATAAGGACCAAAATGAAATTTTCAGCAACATTCAAAGCCTAAAATACAATAACAGCAAGCTTGGGAGGTAAAAATTGCAATTTCCATAAATATCAGGGGTAAAAATGCAATTTTAGAAAAATATAGGGGTCAAAATGTAATTACCAAAAATGTGGGGGTCAAAAATAGAAAATTAAAAAATATAGGGGCAAAATTATAATTATCTACAACTTGAGGGACCTAAACGCAATTAATTGGGACCTAATTGCAAAGAAAATAAAATTATGGGGGTCAATCTATAAAAAACATAAACTTAAACGCACAAATCAGAAAATTTCGGGACCACAGTAGCATTAATGAAAGCATAAGGACTATAAAATAAATATCTATTATTAATTAAAAATAAATTAAAAGACTAACTAATCAAAACGACGTAGTTTTGAGTGAAACTACGTCAAAACGGCATAGTTTCACTAAAACTTTTTTTTTTTTTTTCGGCTGACTTAGTGTTTTTTTTTTTTTTTCCTTCCAGACGTTTTCCCCAGATTTCCTTTTTCTTTTTCCTTTTCTTTCTTCCTTTTCTTTCTTTTTTCTCTTTTCTTTCTCTTCCTTCTTTCTTTCTTTCTTTTCTTCTTCTTCTTCTCTTCTTCTCTTCTTCTCCTGGTGCCTTCCCAATCTACTCTCCATTTCCCTTTTTTTTTTTTTTTTTCTTCTTCCTTTCTTTTCTTCTTTTCTTCCTCCTTCTTTCTCTCCTCTCCCCTTTTCTTCTTTCTGTAGCACCCTAGAAAATGCACATATAAGAGACATTTTTTTTCTTATTTAGGGTTAAGTGTTAATCCTAGATTTATTAGTTGGAAGATTTTCATTTTAAGCACGAACACTTAAGTATTACATTTAGAATAATTTTACTTGACCATTTAATTTATATTAGAGTTTAAATTTTGCTTAATTTATTCTACTATTTTCTAGCCTTTTACTAGCTTGAATTTTAGCTCAATTTTACTCAAAAATTTCACTTATTTTCTTGCTTTATTTTCTTTTCCCTTAGCTGAAAATTTTCTCTTTCTTTTCTTTTTCTCTTGGCCGAGTTTCTCCTTTCTTTTTCTTGTCCTTCTTGGCCGGATTTTCTTTTCTTATTTTCCTCTCTTTTTGCTTTAATATTTATGTCATAATGTTACTAACTACTAGGTTGAAGAGATATTTTTATGTCACCAATTACATTAAACCAAGTTTACAACTAATGCCTAAAAAGCCTAAACCCTAACTTGCTTCTTGTAATATTTTTATTGGTTATTCTTTCTCCCATCTTTTTATTATTTCTTTACTATTTTTCCTAGCCTATTTCTTTCTTGTCTTCACTCCTCTTGGCCGACTCTCTCAACCTCTCTCTCTCTACCCTCTCTTGTTCTTCATTTTCTTAGAGTTTTTCTTCCAATTTTAGACAAATCCACCATAGGAAGTGGACTTCTATCTTTTCTAAGCAAAGTTCTAAGCATATCTAAGGTATTTACCATGAACTTATCTTATTAATTTCATGTTTTAATTAGTTTTTATGCAAGTTTAAGACTAAGTTTCTTGTTAATACTACTTAGAGAAATTAGTTAGAACTTGAGAATTACTTGCTATATAAAGTGTTCTTGTGGTTAGATAGACTAGTATATGGCCTTTAAACCTTGGAAATTTATGTTTTATATGTGGTTTAGTTGAAGATTTAAGTTGGAACTCAAGAACACTTAAAACAGTCATGCTGGACCAGTTTTAGTAAAATTTTCATAACATGGTATAGACAACTTGGATTCGAGTGATTCTTGTTGTTTTAGAAACTAGATTGATAGGGCTTTCCAACGGTATAAGGCTTGCACTGTGGTTCATTGTGTATTAACCGCAGAAAGTTTGCAAAGTTGGCTGAAAGTTCGGTTCTGCGTGAAACAGTTTTGATGATGAGCCAACTTGAGGGCTGATTTTGAACCTGTTCTAGTTGGAATTTGGATTGATGATCTTGACGAAAGTTGTAGCCCTATAAACGTACTTTAAAACCATATAATCATAATTCCCTGGTTCTTAGTGGATTGACCCCAACAATGGCACGAAGTTGGCTGAAAACCAACCCTGTGCAGATTTAGGTAAAGATTCTTGGAGTAGAATTCTTAAAATTTAGTGGAATCTTGATTGAATTTGGGCTTGAACTGAACCTAGATGTTGTAGAACTTGTTGAATTTGGGTTGGATGGCTGACTTTTCTTGCAGGAAAAAAAATTTGGTTTGGTCCTGATTTTAAGGGGAGATGCCTGCCGAAATTTTGGTAGGACTAAAGAAGGGAAAAATAGGAACATGAAACTTTCCAACCTAGAACATGTTAAAATTAAAGAGTTAATGTGCAGAAATTTTAGATAAAATGATCTAGTAATGAGCAAAGTTCCTAGAAAAAGAGAACCCTAAAATGAAACCCTAAACCCTAAACTCTAGAAACCCTAAAACCAAAACCCTAGAAATAAGTGGGATATTTCTTGAATTTCTTTACTAAATTAATTAGGGTTTAAATCGGATTTTCATCAGATTATTTCTTCTAAATTTCAGGGTCCAAAAACACATCACGACCATTTCACGAGATATTTTCTTAGGCTTTCAAGGTGAGTGTCTTTATGTGTGCATGATGCATGAAATGTGATATTTTATTTGATAAATATTATTGTAAAATTTGCAATTACTATGTGAATACCTGTGCTACTTGAGGAAAGATGTGTACTTTATCACATCTATTCCGCAATGTGTTACTTGTTTTCATTGACCAATGTGTTATTTGTGTGTGCGTGAGACTACCGTGACTAACTTCACCGTTATTTCACGGATGGTCAACCCGGCTGCACGTGGGAGGACATAAGGTGTTGGGTGTTTTAGGGCTTGATGTTCTTTCCCTTTTGAGTTGTGAATCCTCAAAGAGGCCAACTCCGGATTGAACCTGTTTGCTTGTTGGCCCTCCAGGGTTGAGAATATCTCCCTGGATGTGGTAGCTTGTACGGAGGTTATAAGGTGATTGGCGGTTAGGGTTTGTGCTTGATAAAAACTGATATGTTCTTTGATAAAGACCTGAGCTATTATCTCGGTCCAACTATCGTGACTACATGATCAGTACATGCTCCTCTACGGTTAAGCTTGCTTCCAGTAGTTGAGCCCTGTATCCGCCATTGACTACATGTTAATTAAATTGTTCATATATTGTTTATTTAATTTATCGATAATTTTAATTTCCAAAATAACGAGTTCTTGATATGATTGCATGATTTGGACATTCACTGGGCTATTATAGCTCATTCCATTTTATTTGTTTTCCTTTACTCAGGTTACCTGAAAAGTTAAAGCTGGACCGACTGGTTTTTTGATCATCATAGATGTTTTAGTTATTGTAATAGCCAAACTGTATTAGGCTATCTTTGTGAAAAATAATGTATATTATGACATGTAAACTTTCGATGTGAATTGTATCTTATGTTAAATAAAATGAGTGTATTTTATTTATTCCCTTTTATTTTAGTTTACTTTATTTTAAGTTAAGTACGCTCGGACGTTTGCGTGAGTGTGTAAATCGAGACCTGGCGAGAGCTAGGCAGGCAGTCCGCTAAGCCCTTTGGTGCGCCTCTGGGTAAAGTGGGGCTGTCACAGGTGGTATCAGAGCCTATGTTTGAAATCCTGTCAGAGTTAAGTGTGAATCTTTGAAAAGTTTAACTTTGACTCTTGTTAGATCTTAAGTCCAAATATTACTTTATATCAACTTGTTAAGATTCGAAAGTACGAACTGGTTAGTAATAAGTGAACTTCTAGTTGTAATTGGGATACATAGAATGTTTTCTTTTGGAATTGGTTTTGGTATCGGTAGACATTGATTCTATTATTTAAGGTGAATTATATTAACAAGTGGTGACCTTAAGTACTTGAAGTGTTATCAAATGGTCAAATGGTTTGATATACGTTGTAAGTGATTAATTAATTGTGCTTATACAATTGGAAATAGCTAGTGTTTAAATGAAATTTTAAGTTTGAATTTTTACTTGTGAATCTTTAGTTACGAATATTTGTAGATTCTTTTGGGTGATTAGTGTGTGCATTGGATAGGATCGTCAGGGCTAGTTGATTCACACTTCGGGGTGGCCAACCTTAGTGTGGGTTGACTTAGCTTTGAGATCCGTGTGCGAGTTACTTATAATTGGTGATTGAGGAATTTCGTAGTTCTTCTGTATGGGTTTAGTGTTACTTTGAGAATTGGAAAGTAGTAAGTATCCCCTCTATTGTGTTTCGTAGGCCTAAAAACCTACGTGAACATAACTGGAAATAGTTTAGTTTATTCTCTAAGCTGGATTTGAGGTGTGATGCTTAAGTATTGTTTATTAATAAGTTTTTCTGGGTTTAGATGTGAGTGATTTGTTTTCTTTAAAACATGTAGGTATGTCAGAGAGTGACCGAAATGAGGGACCAGGACATCCCTACCATACATTAGCACCTGCCAGTCAAGTACGGCCTGTATGTGATTGTTGGAGGACGAACTCTTATCCCGACCAGGTTGTATTTTCGTTGATTGAGGATAGCGAGCGGGTTGACTGCGAGGGTGAAATCTCCCGAGCTCGTATTCATGAGTTAAGAGGGATAGTAAAAGTTCAAGCTCAAAGGATCCGAGAACTTGAGGCCGCTGTTCGGGAGGAACGACAGAGGACCGAGATTTATCGAATGCAGTACCTGGATGCCGTCATGAATGCCACCGATGAAACTTATGAGGCCGTGGTAGAAAAAGCGAAACAAGTGGAAAAGGCCCAGTCCTTAGCTCGAACGATACAAGCAAAGAAACGGGGAAGCACTAGTGATCCTCACCTCTCAGCTGAAAATGCCTCAGCCCTTAAAGTGGAAGAGGGACTTAGAGGAATGAGAATTGGACAAGGTTCGCGCCCTAAAAGGTTGAGAAGGGTTCCGACGAGAAAAATCTCGCAAGAAGGTGAACAAGGAGAGGAGACCCAGAAGGGAACCCGACCTCCAGTTACTCAAGTTGGTTGTGAATATTGCGGGAAAAATAATCATACTATAGACGAGTGCTGGAGAAAGGATCGAAGATGTTTGTATTGCGGCAGTGCAATTCATCAGATTGGTCAATGTCCAGTCCTACCTAAAAATAGGTTGAAAATGGCTCAGCTGGAACATAAGAACCTTGATAAAGAAAAAGGAAATGGAAGCAAGTGAAAAGTGTTAGTTTGAGTTTATGCTCTAGATAAGTGTGATGTCTAAGAACATGTACAAGGACCTATGCTAGTTTTGTTATATTTGCATGTATGATATGTTTTAGACATGCACTTTTGAAAATGTGTAAGTTGAACTATCTGTATATGCATGTGACTTTATTTGGCATAAGACTTGATTTCTTTGTTTATTCTTGAATTTGTGCATCTTGCAATATTTCTTGTTACTTGTTACGTAGAAATTGAAATAATTCGATAAAGCTATTATAGAATATTAAGTTACGAGTGAACAAGGTCGCGATAGAGGATGTCCCGTTGCTAGACCTGGACAAGGATACTACTTCGAGTGTAAATCCAGTAATAGAGACTGGTAGCTCTTATGGAAATCCCATAGTGGGAAAAGATGTAACTCTAGAAAGATTTCTGAAAGTAACCCCCCAAGTTTAACGATGATCCGTGTCCCAAAATCGCCGAAGATGGTTAGAGGATATTGAGAAAATTTATGCTGCTTTGGAATATGATAATGAAGGATAAGTGACATTCGTCGTGTTTCTGCTGGAAAGTGTTGCCACGCTTTGGTGGGATTTAATAAAGGCTAAGTAAAATAAGTATAAGAGTGGCGCAGCGGAAGCGTGTAGTGGGCTAAGTAAACTATGCACAATCAAATTGTGGGATTATGCAGATTCCATGCCAACTGAAACTACCTTCGATGGTGTATAGGACATACAAAATTTTCCACCTGGTTGTCTTGAAAAGTACCATGTGATGTGACCTCGAGATACTGTCACAGGTGGTATTAGAGCCATATGCTGTTAGGATCAAAAAGCCCCAAGCCTCTCGTTCATGAAGAGTCACGAAGCGAAACTCTCCGTAGGGGATGCCCGCGGCAGGGTGGCAAGCTGATAGGTACTATGTGATGTGACCTGAGAACTGTCACAGTTGATGTGATCACGACATGTACTCTGATCCAACGAAATTAAGTTTGATGAAATTCTAGCATACGATGAGCAGCTAGAACAAGTCTTGGATCGTAACGTGAAGGAATTGAGGAAAAAAAAAAAGTTTTCCTTGTCAGGATCCTCTCGAAGCATCATGATTTAGAAAAGCCACTTGGGAAAGACAGAGGAACAGATATGGAAGAACAATTATCCCAAGCTCTTCGAAAATCAAGGTAGAATTTCGAGGACGAAATTCTTTTAAGGGGGGGACGATGTAGCACCCTAGAAAATGCACATATAAGAGACATTTTTTTTCTTATTTAGGGTTAAGTGTTAATCCTAGATTTATTAGTTGGAAGATTTTCATTTTAAGCAAGAACACTTAAGTATTACATTTAGAATAATTTTACTTGACCATTTAATTTATATTAGAGTTTAAATTTTGCTTAATTTATTCTACTATTTTCTAGCCTTTTACTATTTAAATTTTAGCTCAATTTTACTCAAAAATTTCACTTATTTTCTTGCTTTATTTTCTTTTCCCTTAGCTGAAATTTTTCTCTTTCTTTTCTTTTTCTCTTGGCCGAGTTTCTCCTTTCTTTTTCTTGTCCTTCTTGGCCGGATTTTCTTTTCTTATTTTCCTCTCTTTTTGCTTTAATATTTATGTCATAATGTTACTAACTACTAGGTTGAAGAGATATTTTTATGTCACCAATTACATTAAACCAAGTTTACAACTAATGCCTAAAAAGCCTAAACCCTAACTTGCTTCTTGTAATATTTTTATTGGTTATTCTTTCTCCCATCTTTTTATTATTTCTTTACTATTTTTCCTAGCCTATTTCTTTCTTTTCTTCACTCCTCTTGGCCGACTCTCTCAACCTCTCTCTCTCTACCCTCTCTTGTTCTTCATTTTCTTAGAGTTTTTCTTCCAATTTTAGACAAATCCACCATAGGAAGTGGACTTCTATCTTTTCTAAGCAAAGTTCTAAGCATATCTAAGGTATTTACCATGAACTTATCTTATTAATTTCATGTTTTAATTAGTTTTTATGCAAGTTTAAGACTAAGTTTCTTGTTAATACTACTTAGAGAAATTAGTTAGAACTTGAGAATTACTTGCTATATAAAGTCTTCTTGTGGTTAGATAGACTAGTATATGGCCTTTAAACCTTGGAAATTTATGTTTTATATGTGGTTTAGTTGAAGATTTAAGTTGGAACTCAAGAACACTTAAAACAGTCATGCTGGACCAGTTTTAGTAAAATTTTCATAACATGGTATAGACAACTTGGATTCGAGTGATTCTTGTTGTTTTAGAAACTAGATTGATAGGGCTTTCCAACGGTATAAGGCTTGCACTGTGGTTCATTGTGTATTAACCGCAGAAAGTTTGCAAAGTTGGCTGAAAATTCGGTTCTGCGTGAAACAGTTTTGATGATGAGCCAACTTGAGGGCTGATTTTGAACCTGTTCTAGTTGGAACTTGGATTGATGATCTTCACGAAAGTTGTAGCCCTATAAACGTACTTTAAAACCATGTAATCATAATTCCCTGGTTCTTAGTGGATTGACCCCAAAAATGGCACGAAGTTGGCTGAAAACCAACCCTGTGCAGATTTAGGTAAAGATTCTTGGAGTAGAATTCTTAAAATTTAGTGGAATCTTGATTGAATTTGGGCTTGAACTGAACCTAGATGTTGTAGAACTTGTTGAATTTGGGTTGGATGGCTGACTTTCTTGCAGGAAAAAAAAATTTGGTTTGGTCCGATTTTAAGGGGAGATGCCGCCGAAATTTTGGTAGGACTAAAGAAGGGAAAAATGGAAAATGAAACTTCCAACCTTGAACATGTTAAAATTAAAGAGTTAATGTGCAGAAATTTTAGGTAAAATGATCTAGTAATGAGCAAAGTCCCTAGAAAAATAGAACCCTAAAATGAAACCCTAAACCCTAAACTCTAGAAACCCTAAACCAAAACCCTAGAAATAAGTGGGATATTTCTTGAATTTCTTTACTAAATTAATTAGGGTTTAAATCGGATTTTCATCAGATTATTTCTTCTAAATTTCAGGGTCCAAAAACACATCACGACCATTTCACGAGATATTTTCTTAGGCTTTCAAGGTGAGTGTCTTTATGTGTGCATGATGCATGAAATGTGATATTTTATTTGATAAATATTATGCGAAAATTTGCAATTACTATGTGAATACCTGTGCTACTTGAGGAAAGATGTGTACTTTATCACATCTATTCCGCAATGTGTTACTTGTTTTCATTGACCAATGTGTTATTTGTGTGTGCGTGAGACTACCGTGGCTAACTTCACCGTTATTTCACGGATGGTCAACCCGGCTGCACGTGGGAGGACATAAGGTGTTGGGTGTTTTAGGGCTTGATGTTCTTTCCCTTTTGAGTTGTGAATCCTCAAAGAGGCCAACTCCGAATTGAACCTGTTTGCTTGTTGGCCCTCCAGGGTTGAGAATATCTCCCTGGATGTGGTAGCTTGTACGGAGGTTATAAGGTGATTGGCGGTTAGGGTTTGTGCTTGATAAAAACTGATATGTTCTTTGATAAAGACCTGAGCTATTATCTCGGTCCAACTATCGTGACTACATGATCAGTACATGCTCCTCTACGGTTAAGCTTGCTTCCGTAGTTGAGCCCTGTATCCGCCATTGACTACATGTTAATTAAATTGTTCATATATTGTTTATTTAATTTATCGATTATTTTAATTACCAAAATAACGAGTTCTTGATATGATTGCATGATTTGGACATTCACTAGGCTATTATAGCTCATTCCATTTTATTTGTTTTCCTTTACTCAGGTTATCTGAAAAATTAAAGCTGGACCAACTGGTTTTTTTATCATCATAGATGTTTTAGTTATTGTAATAGCAAAACTGTATTAGGCTATCTTTGTGAAATATCATGTATATTATGACATGTAAACTTTCGATGTGAATTGTATCTTATGTTAAATAAAATGAGTGTATTTTATTTATTCCCTTTTATTTTAGTTTACTTTATTTTAAGTTAAGTACGCTCGGACGTTTGCGTGAGTGTGTGAATCGAGACCTGGCGAGAGCTAGGCAGGCAGTCCGCTAAGCCCTTTGGTGCGCCTCTGGGTAAAGTGGGGCTGTCACACTTTCCCCTACCCGATTTGCTCTTCCTTTTTTTTTTCCTTTTTTTTTCTTTTTCTCCTTGCTGATCTGCTCTCTCTCTCTCTCTCTCTCTCGGACATTTTTCAGTTTTTTTTTTAAATTTCTATTTCAATGATACATGAGAAAAAAAAAATTGAAAGCAATAGGAAGAAATTTACCTGGAATAGAAGCTGTGTTGCAATTGTTGTTGCTGTTGTTGTTGTTGTTTGTTGTCGTTTTTTTTTTCGAATTTTGCAGGTGTGTGCGTATATGTTTTGCAGGTGTATGTGTTGTGTACAGGTTAAATGGGTGCCTGAATGTGTGTGCTTGAATGTGTGTGATTTGTGAGATTGTGCAAGTGTATGTTGTGTCTGTGAAGTTTTTGGCAGGGGAAGGATTTGAGGTGCAGGTGTGTTTTGCGTTCTGCGTTTGTGTGTCTGTGCAAGTGTGTGTTTGAATGTTTGTGGGTGAGTGCAATGTGTGAAGTGCAGGTCTGGTTGTGTGCTTGGTGAACCTGGGAGTGAATGTGAAGTGTTGTGTCTGGTGAAGGTGAGTGATTGGAGGTGGCCGAGAGAGAGAAATGCGTGCAGGTCTATGTGTGAGGGAGAGGCAGGGGGAGTGAGTTTCTGCAGGGTAAAAGGATTGGGAGGGAGTTGTGAATGTGTCTTTGTGAAGGGAATTGGGAGTGCAATGTGTGCAGGTGAGTGTGTGAGCTTGTGAGAATTGCAGGGGTGAAGGTGGAGGTGTGTGTGTTGCTGTGTGTTTTTTGGTGCAGGGGATGAAAGTAGATGGGGAAGGAAGAAAATCCTCCAAAATCCCTCCAAATATGCTGACATTGGCTGTTTTAGGTGAACATGGCAGAAACAATAGCAGCAACGCTGCTGTTGTTTTAATTCTGGTTTTTTTTTTCCACACAAAATTCTTGAATAAAATGCATTGGAAACTGTGACATAATATGATAAATTATGAAAATCACAAGAAATACTAAATGACTATTAAAAATCACAACAATTTTACACCTAATATATTATCACAGGAAACACATATACTGAAATTTTTCACTCAAAAATTCTTAAGATTAACGCATTCTTGGGAAATGTGCCCTTAATAAATAAAAGACTAAAATTAAATAAATACTAAATGACCTCTAAAAATTATGAAGTTTTTGTAGAAAATTTATGAATATACAAAATGCATATATAAAATTTTTCACTTGAAAATTCTCATAAAAATAATGCATTGGAAAACATGCCGTTGAATGAAAAATGCTAAATTTTTAAATAAATAATAAATGACTCCCGCAAATTATTAGAATCATAAATAATGATAAAAATAGCAAAATTATGTATTTAGGAAATAAAATAAAATAAACTAATATTTACATTGTAAAATTACCATTTTGCCCCTAATATGACAAGTTAGATATAATTGCATGAAAACTGTAATCGACCCTCGAAAAATGAAAAGTACCCCCAAAAATAAAGTAACACACATATTTTTACCAAAGGTGTGTCAAAATTTGGTGTCTACATTACCCCTTTTAATAATCAAAATTCGAAAAATTTAATCCACAAATTTACAAAAACAATTAGTCAAATATTCAGTTTCTTGATCATTCTATTGCATAAACCAATTTAGAAATACAAAATCTGGGAAAGTAAAATAACGTAAAAAAAAAGTAATTAAACCCACTTAATTGGTCTAATTAATTAACTAATTTGACAAATAAATAAAACAAAACATAGATTAACAAAACTAGCAGACAGATTAGAAAACTGGTCCTCTTTCCCATTCTCTCTCTCTATTGTTCTCTCTCAATCGCTGCTCTCTCTCTCTCTCTCTCTCTCTCTCTCTCTAACCTTCCCCTCTTTCATTCTTCTCCAGTTGCTTTCTTTGGTTTTTCTTGTCTTTTTCTCCCTTTCTTCTCTTTTTTTTTTCTTTCTTCTTCCCCCAGCTCCTCTCTCTGTTTTCCTGACTCTTTCTACTCTCTTTTCCCCTCTATTCTCCTTTGTTCTCTATTTTTTTCTTCAGTCCTTCTCTTTTGTGTTGTCTCCTTCTTCTCTCAGTCTCTCTTGCTGCTCTTCTGATTTTGTTTTGTGCTGCTTATTTTCTATATTTTCCTAGCTCTCTCTCAGTTTTTTCATTCTGAATTCTGCTTTCTTCCCTCTTTCTTCTCTACTGAAATATAGCTTCCCCAATTGGTTTCTTCAATTGAAATTATAAACTCCCTCAAAATTATTTTCCATATGACCAACAAGTGCATAAATCTTGTGAAACTCAACCCCTCAAATCAACAAATTAAACTGGCAAACCCTCAAATATGACATCAATTTGCCCTCTTCATGTCCAAACCCCACTGTGAATTGAACACATGCAACCATGAGATGGTTTGATTGAATGTTATACCAATGAATTTGAGAAAGGCCTTTACCTGAGCTTGGGAGATGTTGAAAGTGATGATTTTGGGGTTGAAGTCGTGGGATGTGTGGCGATGTGGAGGAGCTGCAACTTGTTCTAGTCCTTTCAGTGGTGGCGTCTAGCTGATGATAAGCGTGGGCAACTGTTCTGGCAGTGAATGGAGGTGATGGAGAACCTGGTGGTGGGATGACTACGGGCAGTGGTTATTGGGCCTTTGGAATTGACTGTGAAATTCATTTGTGAATCGCTGGTTATGTATGTGTGGTTGTTTGTGTGTGTGACTGATTTAATGTGTGCGCGAGTGATGTGTGTCGTCTGTGATGTTGTCGTATGTATGTTGTTGATGATGGTGCAGGTGGAATTTGGGAGAAATCGTGGTGGTTGTTGGCGGTTTGGTGGATTGGTAGTGAGAAGTTGGTACTGGTGGTGGGTTTGAAGGCTTTGGGTGGCTGGAAATTATCTGGGCTTATTGGTGAGTTATCTTGTGGTGGTTACAGGATGCTTTGGGGCTAATTTGTCTTTGTTCCTACAGGTGGTGGAGGCTCCATTGGCCTTGATGAACAGGAGAAGTTGCTGGCTGTTGTTTATGTTGCTTTTCTTGTTGCAGGTTGTGAACAATTGGTGACTAGTGGTGATATTACTTTGGGTTGTTTGGTGATGGTTGGAACTTAGTAACCGGGGCATTTTGGGAAGTTGATGATGGTAGTTCTAGGCTATCACTATTGATGGTCTGCTAATGATGGAAAAAGGTAGAGAAGGGAAGAGTTGTGGTTAGGCAGTAATGGATTGATTGTTTGGTGGGCTGGGATGTTGTAGTTTCATAACTAATTGGGTGGTTGTCGTTTGGGACTGGTGACTGATTGTGGCCGTAGAGTGTTTGTCTTGATCTTTAGACGATGGATTAGAGGTTCAGAATGGTGGTGGAACAGATTTGGTGAGGGAAGAAGGGGAGATAAGAGGAGATGAAGGTAAAGAATGGCGGAGGCTTGTAAATCTCGTAGGTTTTTGGGATTGAACAGTAATTGGAGAAGATTAAAACTACCATTGATCTGTTTGTGTGTGTAACTGTGGATGAGTGTGTGTTGTGTGGATTGTGAATCTATGAACTATGAGTGATTCTGTGTGTAAATGTGTGCGAACATGTGTGTAGTATGACTTTCTGTGAATGCGTGGCTTGTGTGTGAACCGTGTGTATGTGAGTGCGTATGTTTCTGTGTGTGTTTAAGTGTGAATCAGTGTGTGTGTGTGTGTGACTGTGTGAGTGTGTTTATTTCCATCTGCGGGTGAATGTGTGTTGTGTGTGTTTTGTGAACGTGTATGAATGTGTGTGTTTATGTATGTGAGAAGTGTGTGTACTATGTGAGAGAGAAAGGTGAATGTGTTAATGTGTAAAGTAGCGAAAATGGTGTGTGTAGTGTGTGAGAGAGAATGTGGATGTGTGAATGTGTAAAGTAGTGAAAATGGTGTTTCTGGTGTGTGAAATTAGCTAGTGTGTGTTCTTGATATTCTAGGTGTAGGCTTGAAGATACACTAGTGTGTGTTCTAGGTGTTCTAGGTGTAGAGTTGAAGATGTACTATTATGTGTTCTAAGTGTTCTAAGTGTAGTCGTGAAGATGCACTAAAAGTTAGTAGGTGTTCTTGGTGAAAACTTAAAGAAAAATGTAGAAAAAAGTGTATGTTTTTTGGTGTTCTTGGTGTAACTAAAAACTAAAAACTCTCTAGGCCTTTTTTTTTTTCTTTTTCTCCCTTTTTTATCCCAAAAATGGGCTATTTATAGTGCACAAATGACTTATCTTCCAAGAAATGAATAAAGACCGAAACGCCCTTGACAACCAAAATTACAACTTTACCCCTACAAAAAATTAAAAATCTATATTCTCTCCTAAAAACACAAAAAATGAAAAATTAAGAAAATTGTAAATAGTAAATTTATTAATAGCAATTCACCCTGAAAAAAGTTAGAAAAACTTAAAAATATGTTTAAAAACCTAAAAATGAATTTGAGACCCAAAGATGGCGAAAAAACAATATTGAGTAGGCGAAATTGCTATTTTGCCCCTGTAATGTCAAAATATACGAAAAATATCAGTTAAATATGAAAAAATGACAAAAATTTGAAAATGTGTATGAAAGTACAAAAAAATGAATTTAAACCCCCCAAAACTAATGAAAAATGTTTACAATTAAAAAATTACTATTCTGCCCCCCAAAGTTGCTGACTTTCTCATTTTTACTCAAAAATCAGGATTTGACTTCAAATAGTAGGAAAAGATCTCCCAATGCTAGAAAATGAGCGATGTGTCAAAATTTGGTGTCTACACGGCTTTACTATGAGCTTTTGAGGTTCTTTTTTTTTTTATAATATTTGCCCCAGTTTTATTACTTTCTTTGGGGTTCCCCTTTTTTGTCTCTTTTTTTCATTTTTACTCTTTTTTTTTTGAGACACAAGTAGAAATAAAATTTGCTCTAGTGTGGAATGAAACTACTGCAAAATTGCCCTAGTGTAGGGTGCGACCTTCAAGGGTTGTCAAACGGAAATCATATATTCAGAAGGCTCAAAAAGGGAAAACTAGAGAAGAAAAAGGTTTTTTTTTTTTAAAAAAAAAAGAAAGATGGCCCAGCTTTGATCCATCTCTTTTTGCAACAATTTTTAAAGAAAATTTACTAAATCAAACAAAAAATTCCTTTATGGTGTCTGAATTAATGATCTAGGGAAGTATCCAACCATCATTTCTATCAAAATACGACCTCCCTTGGGTAATGTTTTTCCTCTTTTCGTGCTCCAATTGATTGAAATTCTGTCCGGATGTCATTTATCTACAAGAAAATCACACAACTTGTGTGTCAATCTACTCAAAATTATTTATGTCTCAAAAAATTTAAATCTTGACTGAAACACAAATACTCCAAAATGCATCATTTTGACACTTGTTAATTCCCCCACACTTGAATCATTGCTTGTTTTCAAGTGATCGAAAGATGCGAGATCAACTAATGATTCAAACATTAAAATCACATATGTGCATTATAAAACGTATTTCCTCAAGACCAAGTAAATAACCATTATGCAATTTATTGTCTTGTCTTTAATACTCATAATATCAAACAAAGAAGAAATAATTATATCACAATTAAGCTAGTTCAACTTAATTTCTTTTCCTTACCAAATTTCACAAATAAATGAATCATATGATCAGTCAAAGAGCATCACATGTCTATGATCAATTTCATTTCTCACTTAAGGGAATTTTGTTCCAGTGAACTGTTCACTCAAGATACGAAAGTGTCTTTTGACGCGAAAACCGACATTGGTTATGAAGGTTCCCGATTACTTAACATCTCAATCTTAAGCAAATAGCAAAAACTGTATTTGAGAAGTAAAACTGCCTTTTTACACAAGAATCGACATTGTTTGGATGAAGATCCCTAGTTACTTAACAATTTACTTGCTCAAATTTGCAATGCATTACTCATAATTCAAATGCCGTTTGACGCGAAAGTCGACATTTGTGGATAAAGATTCCCAATTACTAAGCATAAGAACCATTGGAGTAGAAAAAAGCTACATCTTTTTTTTTCTGTTTCTTTTTCTTTTTCTTTTTTTTTTATTCATCATCTCTTTCTTTCCTTTCTTTTTTTTTTCAAATTCCCCATAATACCTTTTACATCATAGATTATATGATTGCACTAATTGACCATAATCAACCTTTAACATATGAAATTAAGTAAAGAAGAGAAATTTTCATCAAACGTACAAAATTTAGACATAATTCTAACCACTTTACAAGATATACTTTCTATAAGAACAAAACTCCAAATCATATAATAATTATTTCTTAGTACTTGAAGAAAGCATTTGCCAAATCACATAAAGTAATTTCAACTAGTAGGGGAATTAGACAAAAATCAGGATTGCAAGCCATAACTCACAAGCATGTGACATCCCCTATCTTAACCTCAAAATAACTCATACAACACATTCCAAAGGTGAATACGTAATTGTGGACATGAAACAATAAAACTCCCCTTCTGAATTGGTTGAAGTGGCATCCCCTGCATGTTTGTTCTTTTATTGTACTTGAATTTGAATCTTCTAAACATGCATTGAGCACTTATTCGACAATTTATAGCAGCCCTCTTTAATGAATTGAATGCTCATGAGTGAGAATCTGAGCAATAGGTCTTGCCAAGAAAATCAAGCTTTACAAAAGTTCTTCCTCTCGTACTGGGCCTTAGTAGTTGAAGAACTTGCTAACTTAAACTTCCTTAACATCTGCTTGAATACCAATGTTAATGACTTCTGTCTTATTCCAAGTTAAGCTTGAGTTCCCTTTTGTATTGTTTAGTAACCTTAACATGGAATCCATATTTCCATTCGGTATCACCCTAATTCTCATTAACTATTTGCTTTATTTTGGAATCCAAAGAGATGTCGAAGTGGCAATCATCGGCTTCAAGTAAGATGACATCCGAAGATCACGGGCATTTATTTTCACCATCAAAACATACAAGAAAATGTTTTTCTTTTCATTCAATTTGAACTCATTAACTCATCAAAAGAGAAAACCTTACAATTACACAAACCTAGCATTAGGTTTTGAGAAAAATGTGATTTATTTTGAGGCCTCATCAAAGAATTATTTGCTCAATATAACAAAAAGATTTGAAGCAAATCATTTTAAAAACTAAATACAAAAATATGAAGGGAAAATCTCATGCTACAAACAATTTTGAAATAGAAACTTGTTTAGCGCTTCATTTGAGAAAGAATTTTGAACATAAGGCAATTTTAAATTTACAAAAAGAAAACCGTTATTAGTGACCAAGTTATTCCTATTCTTATTACATCTAAATGAACCATTATCTAGCTAGAATTTCATCTATCACACTAATTATTCAAGTCAAACTCATCAATCTGGACCCTTAGCACTATCAATTCTAGAAAACTAGTTTCCCCTAGTCCTTCATATAGTTCAAAAAGAATATTGGCATTGTAAATGTCAAGTGTATGGTGCTTTACTGGAGTAAAACTATGATTTAAAATGTTTGAATCAAATGTGTATCCAATGTGTTTCCCAATTTGTTGCCTCCCTAGAGGACTTATAAAAATGAAAAAATCGAAGTTAGTATAAGTGAAAACAAAAACGGATGCATGCCCTAGGGGGGAGCCCTTATTGTGACAAGGGTAGGCCTAGCATGAAATACAATCCTTTAAGATGAGACCCCCCTTTAAATGATGATGTGCCAGATGCACCAGATTCGCCAGAAAGAAATGCCTTCATTCTACTCATGTTACCTTATCTAGGGTCTCACCTGCTAGGATGGTACTGAAAATATAAATGTGCATGTCTTTTAGGTTACGTACCCAAGACAAAAGGGATGGCTTTCCTATAATGGGATTCCCGAAATGGCATTTCCTTTAGGATTTATGCATGATACCAATTTATTAAAGTAGGATAAAATATGCAAAAAATGCAAAATTTGAAAAATGATATAGAATTTCTTTGAGAAAGATGGACCATGAATTGTGCAAAAGATTATTGACTTCAAATTTATTTGTTTGAAAAAATTGAGCCTTTACGAGGTTATAGGACACAACATTGAAAGAAAACAAAAGTCATGACTTTATCTAGAAATATACAAGTCAATATGCCAGTTTATTAAAGTCAAATGAACTATGTGTTAAAATCACTTTTTTGTGTAATATGGATGGGAGGGTAGGGGATACAGCAAAAATGACGCACTAATTTCTTTAAAAACAGACATTGGGTACCGATTTTCATTTCCAGTTCTCGGTAGGCTCAATCTTTGCATTGGGTACCGATTTTCATTTTCAGTTTGCGGTAGGCTCAATCGTCAACATTGGGTACCGTCTTTATTTTCAGTTCTTGGTAGGCTCAATCTTTGCATTGGGTACCGATTTTCATTTCCAGTTCTCGGTAGGCTCAATCTTTGCATTGGGTACCGATTTTCATTTTCAATTTGCGGTAGGCTCAATCGTTAGCATTGGATACTGATTTTCAGTTTTAGTTTGCAGTAGGCTCAATCGTCAGCATTAGGTGCCGATTTTTCATTTTTAGTTGCGGTAAGTTCAATCATCAGCATTGGGTACCGTTTTGATTTTCAATTTTCATTAATTATGTTTTGCAACATTAGATATCATATTGCTCCGATTGCATGTTCAGTCATCTTAGTTCAACATTCTGTTTCTTCTTGTGTCATCATACATTAGCCATGGTATTAGTCCATTTCTTTTTTATGTTTTCTTAAAAAAAAAAAAAGAGAAGAAAAATTTTGATTTTGAATTGAATTGCATTTTAGGCTCGACACTTGTTTTTCCTTTGTCATAAAACCTTTATTGTGTTTATTTTGTCCAACAACATGGACTTGCATTTTCATTTACATTTTTTTTAAGTCTGGCAGCACAGAATTTGCATTGCATTTTATGATTTCTGGCAGCTCAGAATCATTTATTTACTTGTTCAAGTTGGTAGCCCAACTTTGCATTCATCAACCTTGGCAGCCTAAGGTCATGCATCCGTTCAGCAGCCTGAATGGCATATGTTTATTTACAATTTTCAAGTCTGGCAACCCAGACATTGCATTTAGCTTATCGATATTTATTTTGTTTAGCAACCTGAACTCATTTTTTTGACTTTCAGTTTAAGCACTTTATTTTGTCTTATAGTCTTTTACCAATCTATGTTATCTTTGCTTAGCAGTTCGAATGTTGCATTTCTTTCTTTTGATCACAAGTTTGAACTCTTGGGTTACCATTTGCAATTGTGTTTCGCATCCACCGTTCACTTGCATTCGAACTACGTTCGACCTGATTCCCTTCACCGGGATACGTAGGCAGCTCTTTGAGAGCTCAGTTACATGTTTTTGTATATTCATTTGTTCATTGGTTTTGCATATCGCCACAATGCATGTTTAGATATTTTTGTTTACATTGGTCTCTGTTTTCACATTTAGGTGAGTCAAAATTTGGTGTTGTCTACATCTTTGTCTGAAATCTCTATGAGATTCCCAACAAAGAGGGGCAAACTGTAGACACCAAATTTTGACACACCATTTATTTTCAAACATTGGAGGGGCATATTTGCACTTTCTGGGCCAAATTTTAATTTTTTAATCTAGGGGGCAAAATAGTAATTTTATCTATAAATATTTTTCTATCAGCTTTTGGGGGTTTTAAATTCATACTTTTACTTTCATGTGAATTTGTTAATTTCTTATGATTTTTCTATATTTAATTGGTATTTTTTATATTTTTACCAGCACAAGGGCAAAATGGTAATTTTGCTTTGCGAACATCATTTTAGCTCATTTTTAGTTCCTAATTTATTTTTCTAATTCTTTAAGCGTGTTTCTAAATTTTTTTTATTTTTTCAGAAACAATAGCTATTTTTCTGTAAATTTTCATTGTCCAAGGGCAAAATCGTAATTTTACAAGTTAAATTTATTTTTCATCAATTTTTGAATGATAAATGTATTTTCTAGTGTTTTAAGCTTATTTTTAACTTTTGGTAATTTTTTAAGGTAAATAGCTATTTTTTAGTAAATTTTCATTGTCTAAGGGCAAAATCGTAATTTTACAAATTAAATTCATTTTTCATCAATTTTTGAGTCATAAATGCATTTTCCAGTGTTTTAAGCTTATTTTTAATTTTTATATAATTTTTTTGGGGTCAATAGCTTTTTTTTTAAATTTTCATTGTCCAAGGGTAAAATCGTCATTTTACAATTTAAATTCATTTTTTGTCAAATTTTGAGTCATAAAGGCATTTTTTTAATGTTTTAAGCTTACTTGTAATTTTTGATAATTTTTTAAGGCTAATATCTATTTTTGGAAGGGGTAAAGTATTGGTTGTGGATCAAGTCAACATATGAAGAAGGCCAAAAGAAGTTATTAAGCTATCCAAAGCAATCATACAAAGGGCTGGTTACTTGGACTTGCTTTGAGGGCTCTTGAAGTTGCTAAATGGAGGCCCAATGAATCTTATGGAGGGATGTCCAGCCCATGGTCTGATTTTGAACGAATTTCCAATAATTTTTGTAGTTAATTATGTTTTTGTTAAGTTTCCTAAGTCTTTACAAGTTGTAACTTTTAGTTAGGTATCCAATTGTGATAAGTTATAACTAGTTTTAGTAGTTTGCTTTATTTTAAACTTCTAGACTTTTCTTTGTAAGTCTATAAATAGGCATGCTACTGTTCATACGATTTTTAGAGAATTTTTGAGTAATAATTTGAGTGTTTTTCTCTTAATTGAGATTCTTCTTGGTTCTTGGATTAGAACTACTCTTGGTCTTATCAAGCTTGCTTGTGGCGACCTGAACCTAGCTTAGAGTTATCCCATCTTATTTTGTTTAGGGTTCTATAGGTTTGCTTTGTCCCCTATAGATTTGTATACATTGAAGAAGGTTAATTCAAGGCAAAACAACTCCACGTCAAGGTTGTTGGGTTCAAGAAATCCATTGTGGTCTTGAGTTAACGAGTTGCATCTTGGAAATTCAAGATTCCTGACCGTCTACGTATTCCGCGCACATCAAGTGGTATCAGAGCCATCTTCTTGAATTTTTCAGGTTTTTCCAATCCAAATTTTCCTTTGGAAATTTCGGATATATCCCTTTTTGTTTTTGTCTTGTTTTGGTTATTATTGTGGCAAGGAGCTTGAGCCTAGGTCATAATAATTCGTATTTGTGTCTAATTTCTTATCAGAATTCGTTCTTAAATTTTTGCCATATTTTTTTCTCGTTGTTTTCTTGTGAAACTCATGCTTTAGGGTTGTTAGAGTCGTTCTTGATTGCTTCTCAATCAAGAATTCTAGGTTTTGTGTGGTATCTTGTGTTCTTGACTATTTTTTGGTGTTTTCTTTAATTTTCTTGTGTTAAAAACTCTCAAGTAAAGAAGATTCTTGAACTTAAGACATTCACAAATCAACTTTATTGAAGTTTTGAGTCGTTCTTGGATTGTTCTTGAAGGAAAAAAAAAAGGCAAAAAATCGTTTTAAAAAAAAAGGAGGCAGATTGTGTGCTTAAAAGAAAAGCCAAAGCACAAAGAAAAAGAAAGAAAAAGAGGATAAAAAGGAATGCACAACAAGTAAAAACCGTGCACAACAATTTATTCAAAGTTTCTTGAAGTTTCTTGGTGTTCTTGATACAAATCTTGAAGTGCTTGAACTTACTTGTTTAGTTTCTTGAACTTGCACCAAGCTGTCTTTGTGTTTCTTGTGAGATTTGAGTTTTGGAATTTTTTTCCTTGTTTCTTGAGACTCTTGATTGATTTCTTGAACTTTCTAGATCAATTCTGAAGGTTCTTGAATCCTCCTTGAAGCCCTTTGAGTCAATGTCTCCCAATTCCTAGGGTTTCAGTTATTGTTCTTGCAAATTGTGTTGCTGGAATTTTGTTTAAAGGTGCTGTACGAATTTTGTTTGTTTTTCCAGCAGTTTGCAGCATCCAAATTAAGTCAAATAAGTTAGTTTGGTCCTCATATAGGTGAAATTCATTGTCTAAATTGGAATTGGACAGAATCCTAAGCCTTAAAGAAAAGGACTTATCTTTGCATGCACATAGGAAACCGATTTGGAAACTAGCACAACTCCTTGTTTCCTTTTCATTTTTGAACTTGTTTCTCATCCTTTTTGGGACTGATTTTTGGTTATTTCCACCGTTTCCCTTGTTTCCTAATTGTTTAGTGTTTGGTTTTTGTCATTATTTGTCCAAGAATCCTTTTAGGAAAAGGTTTCCAATCCTACTCCAACAAGGATTACTTGAGTTTTTACTTTTTGCACAAGAATATTATTTTCTTTTACGAGAATATTAAAAATCAAGATTTTTCACACAATTATACCACACATTAGGGTGTCTATTTTTGTGCCAATCGTGTTTCTTTTCATTCTTCTTGATTACTCTCTTTGTTATCCATACTCTAAGCTTAATGTTTCTTGACCTTCCACATTTACTCTTGTGTTTGGGTTGACATTGGACCTTGGTATGATTAATTGAGTTGGTTCTTCATCAAAGGGCCAACAAGAAGATTCTCAAGAGTGAAAAAATGCTTAGTGGTGAGCTCATTCGAGGGTAAAAGCCATTAAATTGGTGTGATACACAAGAGTTCAAGTGTAAACACTAAGGGAGTGGTAAGGATTGTTCTCTTTATTTTTATTTTCTTTCGGTTTCTAATGTTTTTGTGCAGGTCATAAACATGTCTAAAGAAGATTCCACATCCTCTCAAGTGGCCCTTATGGACTTAAAGATGCTTAGGGAAGCATTAGCTAGTGACTTTGTGATACGCGTGGACGAACGTGGAGTTGCTTGAAGATCCAAGTGAAGTTTCGAATTTTCCCTTGGAGGATTTCAACCCTTCAAAGTGCTCAAGTAGGATCAATTTGAGTGAGTTCAATATGCCTACCTAATTTCTCTAAAGGACTTAATCAAACAAGAGAGAAACTCTAAGCTAGGGTTTTGATCTTGGAATCACTCGACAAGATCGGAGATAGTTCTTAATCAGCAAAGAACCAAAGAAACTCTCAATTTGAGAACTCATAATAATAATATTCATAAAATCATCTTAAAATTCGTAACAGTGTTTTGGCCTATAAATAGACATGCATAACAACTTGTAGAAAGTTCTAGAAACTTAACAAAGAGCACTAGTTGTAACCTAATACAATGTGGTAACTTTCTAAGAGGTTACAACTTGTAAACAAAATAGAAAACTAAACATAAAAGAATTAAACTTAAAAATTCGTCCAAAAATTGTTCATGGGTTGGACACCTCCTTTTAAGCACCATTGGGCCTCCATCTTGCATCTTTAAAAGGCTTTTCAACAAGTCCAACCGAACCAGCACCTTAGAAACATATTATGGACCACTTAGAAGCTTCAATTGGACCTTCTTTGAATGTATATTAATTCATAACCAATGCATAAACTCTTGGCCTAATGAACACACTTGAGTAGCTTGATCAACAAGTCCATTAGTAAGCCCAAAGTCATGAACTACCCCTAGGCAGCAACAAAGCTTGAACGTTTCCACCATGATCAACCACCATTCAAGCTCATCTTTAGCTAAACGAGCTGCTCCATGAGAATGTCCAAGCAGCATGATTGAAGTTGCTACTTGGATCACATCACTTTGAAAGGAGGATGCGCATAATGAAGGACGAAATTTTTGATGAGTTAGATAGGTGTGCAAGCACTTCCCATACATGAAAATCAACCTTAACGAATCCTTTTGAAGAGTCACAAAGTGAGGAATCTGATTATGAAGATATAGTGCAAAGACGAGGAAGGAGGGTTCACAACAAGCAAGATGATAATCATGGAAGCATCAAGATGAAGATACCTCCATTCCAAGGAAGACTTGACCCCGATGCTTATCTAGAGTGGGAATGCAAGGTAGAACATGTGTTCATTTGCCATAACTACTCTGAGGAAAAGAAGGTACAATTGGTTGCTGTTGAATTCACTGACTATGCAAGTGTTTGGTGGGATAAACTGGTGAAGAAAAGAAAGAGATGTGAAGAGGAGTTAAGGGATTAAAACCATAAACAACCTCAAAAGGTGAGTAAGAAGTAGTGGAATGAATAGTTCTATTATAAGCAAACTCAATATGTGGCAAATATTTTTCTCAATTCTTTAAGTTCTTTTGAATGATTGCACGCAATAGTGTAGAGACTGTTCTATTAACTACCTCAGTTTGACCATTAGTTTGTGGATGCGCAATAGTGGAAAATAAATAATTTAGTACCAAGTCTACTCCACAAAGTGCGCCAAAAATGACTCAAGAATTTAACATCTCTGTCACTAAAAATGCTACGTGGCAAACCATGCAACCTCACAATCTCCTTAGAGATCAAATCAGATATGTAAGTGGCATCATTAGTTTTTGAACATGCAATGAAGTGTGCCATCTTACTAAATCTATCTACCACAACAAACACACTATTTTTACCACTAGAAGACTTTGGTAGACCTAAAACAAAATTCATAGAGATGTCCACTCAAGGTTGTGAAGGCACGGGTAAAGGTGTATACAAGCCATGGGGTTGAACTTATGACTTTGCTTGCTTGCAAGTAAGACACTTAGCACAAACAGACTCAACATCAATTCGCATGCTAGGCCAAAAGAAATGTTCATGCAACACATGCAAAGGTTTCTTGACGCCAAAGTGTCCCATAAGACCACCCCCATGAGTTCCCCTAACCAACAATTCACGCATAGAACATCTAGGCATGCATTGTCTATGACCTTCAAACAAAAATTCATTATGCCTAAAGTAATCAAGATGAGCACGTTAAGCAAAAAATGACCAGATTTTTGAAATATCTAAATCATGCTCATACAACTCCTTAATACAATCAAAACCAAGAAACTTAGTTTGAAGAGTGGTAATAAGAGAATACCTCCTTGACAATGCATCAGTTACTACATTTTCTTTACCTTGCTTGTACTTGATTGTATATGGAAAATACTCTATGAACTCCAACCACTTCGCATGTCTCTTGTTGAGCTTGCCTTGAGTCTTCAAAAACTTCAAGCTCTCATGGTTAGAGTGAATCACGAACTCTTTGGGAAGGAGATAGTACTGCCAAGTCCCAAGAGTTCGCACAAGAGTATAGAGCACCTTGCTATATGTGGGATAATTCAAGGTTGCACCACTTAGCTTCTCACTAAAGTACACAATGGGCTTGGAATCTTGCATAAGAACGGCCCAATACCTACTCCAGAAACATCACATAGAATAGTCTAGAAAATTAACTTAAGTTGTATCCTAACACAATAGGTAATCACTTAAGGATTACAACTTGTAAACTACTTAGGAAACTAAATAAAAGCTAAACTTCTAAAAAAATAAAAGGAAATTCACCATAATATAATAAATGGGCTGGGCCATTCCTCCTTGGACTCCATTGGACTTCAATCTTGCAATTTTAAGGCCTTAAACTTGGGTCCATCAAACCTAGACAACTTGTGTGCATCATCTTTAGATCATATGCTACTTCTTGGGCCCTTTTTTTGAATGCATGTTTAATCCAAAACCAAAACGCGATCATCAAGTCCAATTTCCTCGATTGGTCCACGAATTCTCCAAACTCAAGAATGGTTGAAAACACAAGACTCTTGTAGAATCAATCAAATCACACAGATTGAAGAATATCACTGAAGAAGCTTCCAAGTTTAAAACGGGCACTACCACGCACGTATTAAACTCCCTCTTTCGAAACGATTCGTCCTCGAATCGTTGCCCAAGGTAGATGAAGAATAGGGCTCGATCTCAAGAGGTAGTGGTTCAACACCTGGTGGCTCCTCTTCTATTGACTCCTCCAATGGTGCTTCAAGTGCAATCTCAATATGCTCTTCCATTGGTGATTCCTCAAGGCGTGGCTCCTCTAAAGATGGCACTTCTTCCTCTTCAACTTTACAAGCCTCCTTTTTCTTTTGATCAGCTACATAAGCTTCATATTGAGCCTCAAACTTATCCATAATTTAATCCATGGTCATATTCTTCAAATCCTCCCCTTTTAGCATTTTGTTTTCGAGAGGACCTTGAAAGCAATGGGCTTCCCGTCCACTTTGAAGTAACACCTCTATAACCATAGCCATCATTAATAGGCTTCTTAGAAGAGCTAGAGTTGGAACTTCTCTTTTTGTAAATCAATTCCTCAGTTTCCCAACGATCAAATCAAGAAGCTATGCCTTTTTTGAATTCCCATGTCTAGCATTCAAATACAGAATCTATTTTTTTGTTGAGTTCCTGCCTAAATTCTTTGAGAATTTCCTCCATAATGCAAGCTACAAAAATTGTTAGAAATAATACAAAATAGTTTTCACTTAATTTAGGCTTTTACTATCGCTAAAAACACTTGCCTTTTTCCTCACCTTACTTTTTTTCTTTCTTTCCTTTTTTTTTTCTTTTCTTTCCTTTTTCTCCTTTTTCCTTTTTTTCCTCTCTTTCCTTTTTCTCCTTTTTCCTTTTTTTTCCTAACTTTCCTTTTTCTCCTCTTTCCTTTTTTTTTTGTCTTTCCTTTTTTTTTCAACGAACACAAAACACAAAATTCAACTAAAAAAAATGGAAAATTTCGGGATGAATAGTACTCGCGTGAACAGTAACTTCGATGAACAGTAGATCCGCGATGAACAATAGCTTCGACGTGAATAGTGCGCTCAATGACCATGAACAGTGATTTTTTTTTTTTTGATAATCAACCCACAAAAGAACACAACTTTGATTCAAGAAAAATTAGATCTTGAATCAAGAACAACACAAAAAAAACATATATCCAAGCAGATTGAAGAGAAAAGAGATATACCCAAGTGGGTTAGACACAAAAACTTGATTTTTCAAGATGCCTAAAGCTCTGATACCACTTGATACGATTGGGGGTGGCCCCTATCGTATATAACAAGAATATCTTCCCAAAGATCATCTTGAAGAATCAGGTGACAATTTAATCTAAGTCCTCCCGCTAAATTGGACCAAATTATCTTAAAAGTAACAACCTCGTTGAACTTTAGAATAACTTTGATTCGTAAACCAAAGCAACCTAAACGTGGAGATTGGTCGCCTTGAATTTAACCCTTAGAAATCTTGAACCAAAGGATAAACTTTGCTAGACCGATATGAGCAAGTTCATTCGTCTAACCAAATTTATTCTAAGGACTCAATCAAAACAAGAAGAAAATTCTAAGCTAGGAGAATGGTTGCCATAGAATCACTCCTATAAGACCAAGAGTTGGTTCTAATCCAAGAACTCAAGACAAAGCTCTCTAAAAGAGAAAACTCAAATTTTATTAATCACAAAAATCATACTAAAATTCGTAATACATTTTTGGCCTATTTATAGGCTTACAAAAGTATCCTAAAAACATGCCAGAATAGTTTAGAAAACTAATTTAAGTTAACATGCTAGAATATGTGACACCCTAGAAATTTTACGAAACTATTTTACTCATGTATGTTCACTAGTAGCATAAAATAATAATGATGCTAGTAGAAAAAAAAAAGAGAAAACCCTAAAATGTACTTAAAAGAAAATTCTTTCATTTGAAATCTAGTATTAACCCTTGATTTATTAGTTGGAGGATCTCCTAAGTTAATTAGGCTAATTAACTAAGATTCTTTCCTTATTGAGTAGGATACCTAAGTAGTAAACTTGGATTAACTTCATTAGATCATTAGTTTATAATAGTGTTTCACTTCAACTAGCTTATTTTACTATTTTCTAGTTTTTGACTACCTAAACTTTAGCTCAATTTTTCTCAAAAATTTCACTCATTCACTTGCTTTATTTTCTTTTCTTGGCTGAATTTTTCTTCTCTCTTTTTCTTCTCCCTTGGCCGAAAATTCTTCTTTCTTTTCCTTTTCTTCCTTGGCCGAATTTCTCTCTTCTTTTCTCTCCCTCATGGCCGGATTTCCCTTTCTTTATTTTCTTCTCTTTTTGCTTTAATATTTATGTCATAATATTACTAACTACTAGGTGAAAGAGATATTTTTTGTGTCACCAATTAAATTAAACCAAGTTTACAACTAATGCTTAAAAAGCCTAAACCCTAACTTGATTCTTGTAACATTTTTATTGGTTATTCTTTCTCCCATCTTTTTCATTATTTCTTTTCTATTTTCCTAGCTTATTTCTTTCTCTTCTCATTTTCTCTTGGCCGGCCATAGCTCTCTCTCTTTTCTCTCATTTTGCTCTCAACTTCTTGAAGCTTTCTCTCCAAATTCCAAACAATTTCACCATTGAAAGTGAGATTCCCTTCCTTCTAAGCAAAGTTCTAGGCTTGTTTAAGTTATGTACTATAAGCTTTAACCATTAATTTCAAGTTTAATTGGTCTTTTGTACTAGTTTAAATATTGAGTTCTTATGATTTTAACTTGAAGATTTATGCTTGAAATGAAGTATTACTTGTTAGAGCTAGTGTTTTCTTGGTTAGATTGAGCAGTAGATAGTATTAAACCTTGAAATTTTTAAGGGTTACATGTAGCTTGGAAGTAGAAACTTGAGCTTTGAGTGAGATTTTGTTTTGAATTGAGTTTGGATTGAACTTAGAACTTGTTGAACTATGGATTTGATGGTTGAAATCTTGAAGGAAAATAAATTTGGGAAGGCCGAAATTTAAGGGGAAATAATGTCAAAATTTTGTTAGAAATAAAAAGAAGGCAAATAGATAGAATTTCTACCCAAGAGCATGTCAAATGTAGTGAAATTAGTGTGCTGGAATTTTTACCAAATGACCAAATGTTGAACAAAACTTTCTTAGAAAATGAAAACCCTAAAATGAAAACCCTAAGATGGAAACCCTAAACCCTAAAGCTAAAACCCTAGAAATAGATGGGGTATTTTCTTGAATTTTCTTACTAAATTAATTAGGGTTTAAATTGAGTTTTCATTAGATTATTTCTTTTAAATTTCAGGACCTAAAAGCGAGACCCGCCCTTTTTACGAAATATTCTCGTAGGCATTCCAGGTGAGTGTTTTTATGTGTGTATGATGCATGTAACATGATTGTTTCATTTGTAAATATTATGCTATGATTGCAAATACTATGTGAGAAAATGTGCTACTTGAGGAAAGATGTATACTTTATTGCATCTATTCCACCATGTGTTACTTGTTTTCATGATTAAATGTGTTATTTGTGTTTGAGACTACCGTGACTAACTTCACCGTTACTTCACGGATAGTCAACTTGAACGTGCGTGGGAAGATATAAGGTGCTGGGTGTTTTAGGGTGTGATGTTCATTCCCTTGTGAGTTGTGAATCCTCTAAGAGGCCAACTCCGGATTGAACTTTCTTACGTGTTGGCCCTCTAAGGTCGAGATTTCTCCCTGGATGTGGTAGCCTGTACGGAGGTTATAAGCTGTATGTGGGTTAGGGTTCTTGCTTGATATTACCGATATAACCCTTGGCAAGGATTTGAGCTATTATCTCGGTCCCAGCGCCTGGGTACATAATTGGTACTTGTTTCTCCTGCGGTCGAGCTTGCTCCCATAGTTGAGCTTTATATCCGCCATTGACTACTTGTTTATTTATTTGTTCACGTATTGATTAAATATCTTGTTAAATTATTTTATTTTCCTGAAATAATGGATTCTTGGCATGCCTGCATGTCCTGGGCACTCACTGGGCTATTATAGCTCATTCCTTTATTTGTTTTCCTTTACCCAAGTATTTCTCACTCTTAAAGTGGGGCATGGCAAGTTTAATTATAGTAGACTTTTGCTTTTGTATTTTGGACAACCGAGTTGTTTGGTTACCATTATAAATGATATGTATATTTTGGGCATGTATACTTTTAGTACATGGTTTGTAAACTTTTAGTGACTTTTGTATCTTAAGTTGAACTATGTGAATGTATTCTATTTTGGGTTAACTGTACGTGAATGTTCTGAGTGCGTGCTTGAGTGAGCCCTGGCGAGAGCTACGCAGGCAGTCCGCTAAGCCCTTTGGTGTGCCTCTGGGTAAGGTGAGGCTGTCACAGAATAGTTTAGAAAATTAACTTAAGTTGTATCCTAACACAATACATAATTACTTAAGGATTACAACTTGTAAACTATTTAGAAAACTGAATAAAAGCTAAACTTCTAAAAAAATAAAAAGAAATTCGCCATAAAATAATAAATGGGCTGGACCATCCCTCTTTGGACTCCATTGGGCTTCAATCTTACAATTTTAAGGCCTTCAACTTGGGTCCAACAAACCTAGACAACTTGTGTGCATCATCTTTGGATCATATGCTACTTCTTGGGCCCTTTTTTATGAATGCATGTTTAATCCAAAACCAAAACGCGATCTTCAAGTCCAATTTCTTGGATTGGTCCATGAATTCTCCAAACTCAAGAATGGTAGAAAACACAAGACTCCTTGTAGAATCAATCAAATCATACAGATTGACAAATATCACTGATGAAGCTTCCAAGTTTAAAACAACCGCTACCACGCACGGATCAAAGTCCTAAATACATAGTTCATAATCCTCATGAATGTATTAGGTGCATTAGTTAAACCAAAAGGCATAACTAACCATTCATACAATCCATACTTGGTCTTAATGCAATTTTCCATTTATCACCTACTTTCATTCGAATATGATAATACTCACTTTTAAGATCAATTTTTGAGAAAATAGTAGAACCATACAATTCATCAAGCATATCATCTAACCTAGGAATAGGATGACGATACTTTACCGTGATCTTGTTGATAGCTCTACAATCAACACACACGTGCCATGTTCCGTCCTTCTTTGGCACCAAAATGACTGGTACAGCACATGGTGACATACTCTTACAAACAAATCCTTTCTCCATAAGCTCATCCACTTGTCTTTGAATCTCCTTTGTCTCCTCAGGATTTTGCTCTATAGGCGGGGCAATTGGGTATGCTAGCACCAGGTACAAAATCGATTTGGTGCTCATTCCTCCTCAATGGTGGTAATCGATGTGGTATATCTTCAGGAAATATGTCTTCAAAACCCTACAAAAGAGACACCACAATGCTAGGTAAGTTAGGGTTGAGTACATTAAGCTCACTAGAAAAAAGAATAACATCTTTATATAAAACAAATAGAAGTTGTTGCTTAGCCTTCAAAGCTGAAACAATCTCACTCTTGGAAGCAAAAGCATTCACTTGCTTCTTTTCCTCTTTCTTCTCACTTCGGCCCCCATTCTGGTCACTCTTTAACTCGCCACTTTGGTCACCATTATGACCAACCCGTAGCCCCTTCTCATATTCTCCACGAGCTTGCAACTTTTGTTCCTCCCTTACCTTGAATTCCTTTGCAATTCTCACTTGGTTCGCATGTGCTTTGATTGGTCTGATTGAATCCAAGGTAATTCTTCAATTGTCCCACATGAGGGAATACCTATTCTTGTAGCCATCATAGGTGACCCTCCCATCAAATTGCCAAGGACGTCCAAGAAGTATGTGGCACACTTGCATGAGAATTACATCACGCCATACTTCATCCTTGTACTTGTTGATGGAGAATGGTTCTCTAACTTGTTTGGTAACCCTCATGTCCCCAACTTTAGCTAGCCAATGCAATTTTTATGGCTTGGGTTGGCATTTAGTCTTAAGGCCCAACTTATCTACAAACAAAGTAGAAGCAATATTAGTGAAAGATCCACTATCAATAATCATGCTACATACCTTGTTTTGCACGGTACACCTAGTGTGAAAAATATGATCTCTTTGTATGTCCACTTCATCTTCCTTAGGTGTAATGCAAAGAGCTCGCCTAGTGACAAGAACTTCACCTTGACCCCCACCATACACATTATCTTCATCTTCGGATCCTCTCTCCAATGGAGGCATCTCCTCATCATCTTCACTTGATACTACACTAGCTACTTCACCATCCTCAAAAATTACCATAATGCATTTGTTTGGACAAGAAGCAGCTATGTAACCAAACCCTTGGCACTTAAAACATCTAATCTCTCTTTGCCTTGGCTTCACAACTTGCTTACCCTTAGGATCTTGTCTTGTAGTTGGTTTGGCCCTAGGTAATAGTGCAGGAGTTGGAGGCCCACATGACTGTTCAGCATCTCTAAAGCTCCTCCTTGGCTGCTCAACTCTCCAACTATTACGATTTTGGGTAGTAGAAAAGCCCCTAAGTGCCTTCCTTTCAATTGCCTTTCCACCTTGATAGCCATATCCACCAAGTTATGAATGTCAAGATAATGTTGAAGCTCAACTCTTTCAGCAATATCCGATTTTAATCCAGCAATAAACATCGCCATTAGAGCCTCATTTTCCTCCTTAATCTTAGCCCTTATGATAAGTATCTCCATCTCCTTGTAGTACTCATCCACATTCATCGAACCTTGCTTCAAAGTTTGAAGCCTATGATGTAAGTCTCTCATATAGTAGCTTGGAACAAACCTCTTCTTCATAATGTTCTTCATCTCATGCCAAATTCGGATTGGTTCCTCATCATACCTCTTTCTCTCCTTTACGAGCTTGTCCCACCAAATACTAGCATAGTCTGTGAACTCCATGGCAGCTAATTGCACTTTCTTCTCTTCGAAGTAGTTATGGCAGTTGAATATATGCTCCACTTTACGCTCCCATTCAAGATAAGCCTCGGGATCTAGCTTACCTTGGAAAGAAGGCATCTTCATCTTGATGCTGCCAAGGTTGTTGTCTTGGTTGTTGTTTACCCTCCTTCCTCTTCTTGGAGCTATTTCTTCATCATCCGACTCCTCTCTTTGCTCCTCATAGATCGGATTCCTAGTGGCTGAAATTTGTGCTTAAGGAGTAGTAATCCTCCTATCCAATTCCTCATAGAACTCATCCCTCAATAGGCACATATTCCTATCCATATCACTAACCAATGCATCCCTAAACAATTTAAATTCATTTGAAAGCTCTTGAGGTGCATTCCTTTTGTGAGCCATTTGAGTGCTAACCCTGCAAAATAAAGGGTTAGAATAATAGAAACAAGTATTTGTGAATCACTCCCTTAGTGTTTGCACTCGGTTCCCTCAAATTCTATGGCTTTTAACCCTTCTTGTGCTTACCACTAAGCTTTTTCCCACTCAATGAATTTTCTTGTTGGCCCTTTAGTCAAGAACCAGCTCACTCAAATCTTACCAAGGCAAATAGCAACTTCAATCTGTAGGAGTAAATGTAGAGATCATGAAAATTATGCTTAGAGTGATTTTGATCAAGTGAGTATTAAAGAATGACCAAGAATCAATAATAGACACAATATAGACACCCAATGTGTGGTATAATTGAGCAATGTTTTCTTGATTTTTTTTTAATGTTCTCTTGAAAGGAAATAGTATTCTTGTGCAAAAACAAAAATTACTTTCTGAAAGGAAAAGGTACACACAAGAAATCAACTTTCTTTATTCAAAAACCACTACACTTTCCTTTTTTTTCTCTTTTTAGCTCACTCCCAATTCCCTACAAATTAGGACACTCCACTTTTTCCCTCCAAGGAATCGACACACTCCTACAATTTCTCTCCAAAAGTCACGGCCTCTTCCTATTTTATTTCAACAAGATTGTAGCTGCCTTGTAAATCTCCTAAAATTTCTCCAAGATTGCAGCCCATTTCCTCCTAAAATTCCGTTTATTTGCACGTTCCTTCCTCCGTTAGAATTAGGAAACTTGTTTCTTTTTCCTTCTACAACGCAATTGGATAGATTTGGGATAGTTTTCTTCAAATCGCCCAAGCTGGAATTTTCAAGAAACACTTTTTATCATCCAAGAAATAAAATCCCAGCAAGCTATTCTCCAAGAAAAGTAAAACTATTAATCAAGAAGTCCAAGAACACAGCTTCCAACAAACAAGATAACTCAAGAACTTCAAGATAATATGCAAAAACTTCAAAAACCAAATTTCTAGTCATCAAGACTTCAAGAAAGTTAATTCTTTTGAGTACTTAGTTGATATATTATTATGTTTGAATTTTCTGAACTGCCTCGTGAACTTCAAGCTGTCATTTTAGCTCGTGTTTATGTTCAAGATATATTTTCCTTTTACAATTTCTGTGAAGAATTTGGAAGTTATCGTCATTTAGTTTGGTTTTATTCTCCTTCGCTAAGATTACCCTGGAGAGAAAAGCCAGTTAAGTTTATCCATCTTCTTGTTTAAGGTGAGTTCTTCTGCAAGATCTAGTTCTGCTAGTATTTTTGATAGATTAGATTATTTATATGAATTTCAGTAGACCCTGATCAAGTTAATCCTACTTCTCTACCGTTGTTAAATCCTTACTCTTCATTTTCTAAATTGCATACATCTACTTTTGGTTCTATTAAATCTTTGATAAAGCACAGGGCAAAAGGTGTAAAAGAATATGTTCAAGCTTCTAAGCTTGATCAATGTCAGATTCCCGCCAATGGAAAAGAACAATTTATTACCTTACAAATTCCCCCACAGTTTCCAGCTAGTGGAGACAACAAGGATATTCACATATCCATTTCGGAGTAGTAAGGTTTTCTCTTTCTTTCCATGGTAGGAAAGGATTGCCTATTGTAGCTAGAGTTGCTTTATTAGATAGTAGATTTGTTAGATATTAGCATGCTTGTATAGCCACGATAGAAACTACTTTAAATTGAAGTACAGTTTTTGTTACTTTATTTCCTAATTTTAATATGTCTCTATCTAATCCACATCTTTTGGAAGCCTTAAAGGTTCAAGTACATATTCATGGAGCCAAACAGATTTCTGATGCAATGGCTGCAACATTGCATTATCAAATGACCTAAAGAGTACGAAATCATGCCTTAGATCTCACTCTTCCTAGAGGAGAAGATGCACTGTTAATCAAGGTTGATGAGCAGCATTCTGCTACTTGTACACATGTACCTCGACATATCTCAAGAGATGAACTTGTCTAGCTTCTTCTAGAAGCTTGGGTGACTGATTACGAAAAACTCCATCAAGCAGAACAAAGACCTTTAGAATCCTCTAATTCTAAAATGGTATCAAATCTTGATGGATCAGTATTAGTTTCATTTGACCATTCACATTTGAAGGGGAAAACCAAGATTGGGAACTATCCTCAGATCTCAATGATGGAGATTCCAATGGATGAACCACAACCCTGGAGAAAGCCAAAAGAATCTTTAATTGATTTAATTTTACATTTTAAAGAAAATGGTCAACCTGTTCATTATTTCCAAGATCCATTCTTTGGTCATATTTACTGGGATGTTTGTTCTCGTAGGAAATGCTTTGGAAAGAAGGATCCTAAGAAAAGACCCGGATGCAGGCACATAGATGAACATTTTTCTGATAGTGAAGAAAAACAATTTGCTTCTTCTAGAAGTAAATTTGATAGTTTTCTAATTCCTGATGAATGGATAGAATTGATAAAAATTAAACCCAAAACTCCAGAAAATCCTCTCCATCCTTACTATAAAAAATATCTTGAAATAATCTGGAAGGAATTTCCAAATCCTGTTCACGTTCTCAAGAAATTCCTACAGTTTGTATGTTTTAACCTACTGAATTTCCATCTGTCCAAGAAATATTTGTAAAAAATCATTCCAGACATTCTGCCAAGATTCAAAATGCCCATCCAACCATTCTCCCTTCTGGAAGCTCTATCCAGAACAAAACTGAAGAAGTCCTGAATTGGCAATTTGAAAATGCTTTATGCCAGAATAAAGTGTTAACCTCCATTCAGGAAGATGTCAAAATTCTGAGGTATTGAAGATGATAAAGGTCATGGAAAAGGGACTTGGAGAAGTACAAAGACAAATTCCAAGTATTGGTGTATCAATTGATACTTACCAAGAAAGGAAAGAAAAGGATATTCAATACTTAAAGTCTCAGATCAAAAGTTTGAAAGAAACAGGAAAATTGGGGTCATATGACTCTAAGAAACCACAGAAAGACAGTTTCCCTTCAATCTTTGATACTACGCCATTGATGACTTTATCTCATTACACATCCTCTACTGAAGAAGAAATTCCTTATCACAACAGCAGTAGATGGCTAAGAGATCAGTTGATTGCTAGACGAAAATGGGAGAAAGAACAAAAATTGGCAAAAATGAAAGAAAAACAAAAGGAGAAACTTGAGGAAAAGGATGATTTGTTAACATTTTCAGTCCCACAAAAATCTGATACTATTTCTTCTTTTTTGCAGAAACAAGTAGAATCAAGTATTCCACTGATTTCAGCAATGGAAGCACCACAAAGCACTGATGATGATTCTCTGTCAGAAAGATCGAAGAGTGAATAAGAAGATACAGATTCTTCAATGAAAGAAGAATCAACAGAAGAATCTTTCAAAGAAACTGAAGCAGAATCTCTTCCCGAAATAAACATGGCAGGAGGAGATGTAGAGGTCAAAGTGGAAGAGGTAGAAGATTACATGCATGAAGGAGAAATCCCATATGTACGAAGCTCTGAGTTTGGAAAAGGGAGTATCCAAATTTTCACTATTGATAACATTCCTACCCATAAGTGGGAAACTCGATTGATGTGATCCAAGGAGTACTCATACTTATTGGATTTGGACTTATACTTGGCGGACTTGAAGAGGCCATTTATATGGATCAAGAAGAGCTTATACGTGTGATAATCAAGCATGGGAATGAAGTGTCTAACCTTCTGATCGAACCCGCGCCGCATATCGATGCCGCGGGTACCATCAGAAGGCTCGTTCGTGAAGTGCTTGAAAGGCCAAACATTCTGACCGTACCCGCGCCGCGGGTACCATCAGAAAGTTCGTTTTAGTTGTTTTATGTAATTTTTTTGAGTTGTAATCTGTAGTAGTTGAGGTTAGGTTACAACTAGGGTAACGTAGTTTCTTGGGTTATGTCTTTGTGCCGCTCTATATAAGGGTTTCTTGTGAACAACATTGGACAGAACGTTTATGATATTTTGAGTGAAATTCTCTCCAGAATTTTCTTGGTTCTTTGGTGATTGAGAACCGCCATAGGTCTTATCAAGCTTTGCTTGTGGCGACCATCCAATCTCGCTTAGAGTTTCCTTTCGGTTTTGTTCAAGATCTTTAGAGAATTAGGTTTGAACGATTGAACGCGCTCAATTCGATTCATCTTGGTTTTTCTAGGATCGAGGGCATCTTCAAGGGGAAAAGTTCGAGCAACCTACTCCATTTCAAGGGTTCTTGGAAGATCCATCCAAGGGGTCTTGAGTTCAACAAGTAGTAAGTCTAAAATCCAAGGGTCTTGTTAGTCTTCCGTACGCGCGACCTCATCATCGATTTCAAGAATTTCATGCATGGATGTCCATTAAAGCATTAAAGGTTGATTTTAATTTTGAAATTTTGACTGAGTTTGCTGCACATTTTGCAGGTACCTTGAAAGATTGGTGGAATTCCGTATCAGAAAAAGAAAAAACTAATTTTCTAACAAAACAAGATTTCCTTAACATTATAAAAATTTTGCATCAAGTTTTCATTGGAAATTTTGAGTTAAACAGAGAAGAAAAGTACAAAGAGTTTTTCAAAATGAAATGCAAGTCTTTTGATAGGAAGGATATCAACAAGCAAATGCAAAGGATGACCAAATTATTTTATGCGTTAAAGGCTGATATTAGTCTTAAACAAGCTTTTCTTTGCTACTGCTTCTAAAGTTTATATCAAGAATAAATATGGTTCCATTTTAAATTTGACTCCAGGTCAAATCAGACAATCAGTCTATTTAGCCTTGGATGATGTTTGCAACAAGAGAAGTGTGGTGCGAGAATATCTGAAGGGTAACAAGTGCATTGATGAAGCATGCAAAAGACCTGATTTGGAAATCCGAGGAAAATGTTTTGAATGTAAAAGGGGGCCACTAAGGAGAAAATTCAGAAAGATATCTCTCCAAGACAAAAGTTTCCCGAGAAAGAAAAAGAAATGGAGATATTTTCGAAAGAAAAAATATTTCTCCAGAAAACTAAGATCCTCCAAGAAAGATGTGAGATGTTTCATTTGCAAAAAGAAGGGACACTATTCCTCAGCTTTTCCATAGAATACAAAGGGAGTACATTTAATTTCTGAAGTTCAAAATAAATTGCATATCCTTATTCTTAATGAACTTGAAGAAATTTTAACTAAGGAAGATGAGCCTAGTGATGAGACTATTTTGGCATTGCAGGTTCCTGATTTGAAGATCCAAACTATTTTCACATAAGTGAACCAGCCAAAATATGCCCACAAACCCTTGTCCATATAATTCCTTCAAAATATAATAGACCGATCCCTGTGATAACCTTCTTTGATACTGGAGCAGCTATGTCTATTCTGAAACAAACAATTCTTCCTAAAGAATTCTGGAAACTAGAAATACACCAGTTCCGAGCTGCTAGTGGAGAAATTTTTGAAACAACTCATGCAACAAAAACCCAGATTACTATCCAATTGTTACCTGATTGCAAGATTCATACCCATATTTTGGGAGGAAATGTTCAAGGAAAAGATTTGGTAATTGGATTTGATATTTATGAGAAAAACCAATACCTTTTGAAACCAAGGGGTATCCAATCCAAAGCCTTTTTCAAACCATACCATGATCTTCAGAATCTTTACCTTAAACAGCCCATTGCCAATGAGGAGATTATTTTTCAGATAAAAACCTAGTTGAGCCAACAATCCTGTGCTAAAAATCATGTTTCATTTTCCCAAAAATGTTCTCATCCGTTGTGGAAAAACCAAGATTTTTTCATCAAACTTCCCTTCAAGAAAAATGAGGACATAAATCCCACCAAAGCCAGTCATTCTGGAATGAATCCTGAACACACAAAATTGGTTGAAAAGGAGTGTTCTGAACTCCTTGAGTTTGACCTCATTGAACCATCTAATTCCTCATGGGTTTGTCAAGCTTTTTATGTAAATAAAAGATCCAAATAGATTAGAGGAAAGTTATGATTGGTTATCAATTATCAGCCCTTAAACCTTTTCTTGGCTAATGATAAATTTTCTATTCCTAACTGGTCCTCTTTATTTGCTCAAATTGCCAAAGCCAAGTGGTTTTCCAAATTTGATTTAAAATTTAGTTTCTGGCAATTAGGAATTGTTCCTGAAGACCGTTTCAAATACTGAGTTTTGCATTCCTAATCATCATTTTCAGTGGAAGGTGATTGCTCTTTGGGTTGAAATCTGCACCATCTTTGTTTCAAAAAGCAATGATTAGGATATTTGAACCTATTCTATACATAGCTTTAGTATTTATTGATGATATTCTTTTATTTTCAGATAGTTTTGAAAATCATGTACAGTTATTAAAAGAATTTTTCAAAAATTGTTGAAAAATTCAGGAATAATGCTTTTCCGAGAAAAAAATGTTTTTATGTCAAGAAAAAATTTCCTTTTTAGGAATGAAAATAGAAAATGGTTCATGTACCCCTGAGCAACATGTTGGAGATTCGTGTAAAAGATTTTCCTTCTGAAAATCTCACCTTTCAAACAAATCCAACAGTTTCTTGGTATAGTTAACTTATGTTAGGGATTTCATTCCTAATGTATCCAAATATACCCATTCACTTAGAAAAAATGCTTCAGAAAAAAGCCACCACCTTGAGGTATCTCTCAAACAGAGTCTCTAACAACTCTAAAATCTTTCTTACAATCTCTTCCTACTCTTCATATTCCTTTATCTAATAATCTTGTTCTCCAAACTGATGCGAGTGATAAGTATTGGGGTGCTATCCTTCTTGAACAGATTTCACCAACAGAAAGAAAATGTTGTGGATTTGCCAGTGGTAGATTCAAAGAGTCCAAAATCCATTACCATTCATCCTTCAAAGAAATTCTTACGGTTAAAAAGGGAATTGAGAAATTCAGTTTCTATTTGAGACCTTGTCATTTTCAAGTAGAAATGGACATGAGTAGTTTTCCCAAAATGATCCAATTTAAGCAAAAGAAAATTCTCAATTCTCAATTGCTCAGATAGTCCAATTGGTTCTCACAGTTTTCTTATGATGTAAAACACATCAAAGGGAAAACAAATATCATCGCTGATTTCTTCTCAAGAAAACCTATTTCAACAGCTATGATGTTTTATCCAATTAAAGATCATCCTCCAGAAATTTGGGATATTCCTTTCCTATGGGAAAAAGAAAATTTGGAAAGAAATCGCATGCAGCATGAACTTGATGTCTTTAGGCATTATGGAGGATCACTTCTAAGTCCTTTTGGAATTAATCCTGAGTATCTTTTCTCACAAATCTTCATAGGACAAACTTTGGATTTTCCTGAACCATTACTCTAGGTAATGTGGTATCTCTGTCATCAGTATCACATTATATTTGAGTTCTATTGTCCTTTATTCACAAATTTCTCAGGATTAAGCATTCATTTGAAGAAGTTTCTGCAATGGTTTAAGTCAAGAGAATGGTGGGAGAACCTCTTTTCTTCTTATTTTGGTTACTTGTTGATACATTTTCACAGACCAGTTAACATGCAGGAAAAGATCATTCATGCACTACCCTCCTGTTTAATCTATAATTCCTTTCCTTCAACAATATAGGATGATGAGAATAAATATGCTGATGTTCAAAATATTTGTTCCAGCATAGTGGCATAATTCCAGATGAAATATGGCCCGGTTCTTATGGAAAATGAAATTTTTTGAATAATCATCCCCACTGGACTGCCATCCAAAATGCACAAAAAGAGTATAAGGAATTAATGGAAAGTAGCATGATGATTGATTCATAAGACTCTCATCCTGATGATGTCCTACAAATTCCTTCTACCTCCAGAACAATAAGGAATGAGAAAAGAAGAGAAAGAAACAAAAGGAAAAATCGCAGAAACTATGCAGAATTGATAATTGAAATGAATATCACGGATCCAGGAAGTACACCATCTGATACACCCGATTCTGAATGATTCTGTTTCATGGGATTCCTAAAAAAACATCACGGGTAGAAGTTACTTTTGCAAATTTCAAGAATAGTGGAAGTTACTTTTACAGATTTCAAGAATGTAATAATTTTACTAGTAAATGCTTTTACTTTTGGGTAATTTACTTTTACTTTCCTAGATTTTCTGGGATGCAATTATTATGTCTATTTGTAATGATAAAAGCTAACCTCTCTTCACCTATAAAAGGGAGCTCTTAGTTTTCATCAAAGGGGGGGGGGGGGGGAGTCGGAGAAGAAGAACTCAATAACCCCCAAGATTCTTTCAAGAAATCACCCAAGACTTTCAAGAAGTTCAAGAAATCAATCAAGAAGGTTGAACAAATTCAAGAGACTCACCAACTTGTTTCCCTTAATTCAAGAACTCAAAAAGGTAAGTCTTGAACACAACTTAAACTTCAAGGAACATCAAGAAACACTACCAAAACACCAACAAACAGATTTGGATAGATTAGTGCAAGGCTTTTTTTCACACCTTCTTTGCACGCTTCTTTCCTTCTCTACTCACAAGGAGCTTCAAGAAATTCCTCACAAACAAAAGGAGATATACAAGAGGAGGATCAAACAATATAAATCAATCAAATTCCTCAAGAAATAGAGGAAAGCAAGAGGCATCAAAGAAGCAAAATGACAAGTGCTTTGAGTGTGGACAACTAGGACACATATGAATGAGTGTCCTTCATAGAAGAAGGAAGGAAGAGGAGAAAGAAAGCAAAGATTCTACAACTTCCAATTGACATGGAATGAGTGCAATTCCGATGGAGAAATTGAAGAAGAAGAAGAAACAGCACAAATGGCATTTATGGCCATTGGAGATCATGAGGTAACCTCAAATTGCTCTTCTATAGATAAGAATATGAGTGATGATTGTAATGATGAAGATGATGATGATCTTGAAAATTTTATTTTTAAATTGCATAATAGTTTAAAAGAATCATATGCTAGAAACAAAGATTTGAAATTGAAAATTAATTTCTTCTTATGTGAAAGCTCAAGATTGATTGAGGAGAACAAGAATTTGAGATGCGAAAATGATGATTTGAAGAAATGCAAGGTAGACATGGCATTGAATCTTAATGATTTGAAAAGAAAATTAGATGAGAGATCTTTCTTTTACAACAAAATCAAGAGTGAACAAGAGAGTTTGAAGAAGAGAATGAGTGAGCTTTGTGATTTTCTTGGAAGGCAAAAACAAGAAGTTTTAGAAAAGGAAATCACCAAGAATATGCTTAGTACAAATAGGTTCGCTCAATATAGAAAGAATAAAATAAGATTCATTAGACCTATGCATGTGAATAATACTCATATTATGTGTAATTTTTGTTGTCAAATAGGTCACATGAAAAGTAATTGCTTTGTTAGAAGAAACATGAAACAAGGCATGAAAACAATGTGGATTGTTGCTAACTAGTATGGACCCAAAATTAAAAATAAAAAGGTACAAAATGTTATTTTTTAACTTTTGTGTAGGTTAGCCTCAAAAATACCACCAAGGAGTCAAAGTGGTTTATTGATAGTGGATGCTCAAGACACATGATCGGAGATCCATCGTTGTTTGTCAAGCTAAAGCAAAAGAGTAGTGGAAAAGTTACCTTTGGAGATGACATGAAGGCTAAAACTATTGGAGTTGGTGACATAGGTAAAAATGATGAAACTTACATTCAAAATATTTTGTTAGTTGATAATCTTAGTTATAACTTGTTAAGTATAAGTCAATTATGTGATAAAGATTTATGTGTTTTATTCAAAAAGCATGAATGTTTGGTTCTTGATTCTAGTTATAATTGTAGTCTTTAGAGGTAAGAGACATAATGACATCTATGTTGTTTTTCTAGATAGTATAGATTCAAATAAGTTTAGATGTCTTGAGGCTACTAGTGATGATCCTTGGCTTTGGCATAGAAGACTTTGTCACTTCAATATGGATTTGTTGAATGAGTTATCTAGAAAAGAACTTGTCCGGGGGCTTCCTAAAATCAAATTTGAAAAAGACAACATTTGTGATGCTTGTCAATTTGGAAAACAAACCAAAGTCTCTTTTAAACCAAAAAATTGTGTTTCTACTTCAAGACCTTTGGAGCTTTTACACTTGGATTTATTTGGTCCTACTCAAGTAGCTAGCCTTGGGGGAAAAAGATATACTTTTTTCATTGTAGATGATTATTCAAGATACACTTGGGTGCTATTTCTTGCACAGAAGGATGAGGCTTTTAAAAATTTTGTCTCGTTGTTTGCAAAAGTTCAAAATTTGCTAAACTTGACCATTGTGAAAATTAGAAATGATAATGGAACCGAATTTAAATATTGTGATTTTTTCTATTTTTGTGATTACAATGGTATTACACATGAATTTTCTAACGCAAGAGTTCCCCAACAAAATGGTGTTGTTGAAAGAAAAAATAGAACTCTTCAAGAGTCAACTAGAACTAAGATAAATGAATGTGATTTGCCAAAATATTGTTGGGCCGAAGCGGTCAATATGGCTTGTTATGTTATGAACAGAGTTTTATTAAGACCTCTTTTTTTTTTTAATTGGCTAACCCCGTACATGGGGGAGGGCACCACTCCAAATTTTATTAAAATTTCAAAATAGAGAGGGGCATAGACCTTACCTCAAAAAGTACATGAAATTAAATCACAGAAAATTAGGAGTACTACTCCCTTTACATTAAGCAAGTACATAAAAGTAAAACAAAGAGATAGGGAGTACTACTCCCTTTACAAGAGCAACAAAAAGAGATGACGGTGAGGAAATGAGATCCCTCCAACAAAAGGCTGTAAGATAGATCGGATTAAAAATATCAAATATGAAGCTCTTTCCTTTTAGGTTTCATGAATCTGAAGTTACAAATGCCCAATGAGTCCAATCTCAATAAACCACTAGCATGTTTAGGAAGATCCAGACTATTATGATAAATCTGAAAACACCTATTCTTCACGCCAATTGAAGCCAAATAATCCGCCACAAAATTTGCTTCTCGAAAACAATGTTGGAAGATAACATTTTCAGGCAAGAGTAGTTTAATTGCACGTACAATGGGCCGAATACAGGCTAGAACTGGTAAATGTTTCTTTCAATACTCCATAAAGAAGTAGCTGAATCAACCTCAATGGCAACTTTAGTGATACCAAGACTTTGACAAATCTTCAAACCATTAAGAACAGCCCTAGCCTCAGCTTGTAAAGAGTTCACATTTACCAAGCCACAGGAAAAACCAAATAGAAAATTCCCACACTCATCCCTCCCAACACCCCCAGCATCACCAATACCCGACTCAATGAAAGAGGATCCATCAGTATTCAACTTAACAAAACCAGACAAAGGGAATTCCCAATAAATAGGTTTTGCAAAAAATCTCATTCTCCTAGCCCCTAGAATGTCAAGCATAGAAGACCATGAAATACCCAAGTCATGTGATAAATGGAATCTTAACTGGCATAATAACTTAATCTCCTGAAGAATCATATAGCAAACCTGATGCGCATTCCAGAACTTACCTTCAAATCTAGCTCTATTACGAGCTCTCCATAAATGCCACAATATCAAGCAAGGAGAAACTTGAGTAATCCATTTCAAAGCAACACCATGAACATCAAGCAACCACCATCTTTTACAATCGTTCAATAATTCTCATATCAGGAGATAGAATGCCTAAACCTTTCTCAAAGTAACACCAAACCTCATTAGCTAACTTGCCTGAAGAGAAAACATGCTCCAATGATTCAATTTCAGCATTACTCTCACAACATGCACACATAGATGGACCATGAATTTGCAATCTCATTAAGATATCATCCGTCGGCAACTTCCTCCTAAATAACCTCCAAATGAAAAAGGAAATTTTAAGAGGAATAGAAGAGTGCCAAAGAAGTGAAGAAGTCCAAGATCTAGCAGCAGAAAGATCGAATTAGATGGAAAGCTGATTTTAGTGTAAAGCAACCAGAAGATGAAACATCCCACACCATAGTATCAGAGCTCTGATCCAAATGAAAAGAAATCATTTTGAATCACTTCCAATATCTTGGGTGGCAAGACTTCAGATATCCGAACCATATTCCATCTGCCATCAACTAAAAAATGCCTTAACCTTTTCATCCGAAGCTAGCAATGGGAATTTCCAAGCTAGAGGACCAAATCCACTCCAATTATCCCACCAAAAAGAACACTTACCAACACATACATCCCATTTTATGTGATACTCCATTATTTCCCTAACAGAAAATATTCTTTTGACAATGGCCGAATGATTGGAATGTAATTGAATTTGGTTAGGATGAAGATGACCAATATATCGATGTCTCACAAATTCTGTCCACATTGAATCACCCTTTCTAAGTTGCAACCAAAGCTTACAAGAGAAGGCCTTGATAATATCATTTAAGCTTCTAAATCCAACCCCCCTTCCTCAACTGGAAAGCACATTTTTTGCCAAGCAACCCAATGCCTTTTGTAATCCCCTATTAGATTCTCCCCACAAAAAATGTGCAAAGATCTTCTCCAATTCATGCAAAACTCCCTTAGGACGGTTCCAAAACAGCCAATAAATGAATTGGAATAGAGGTCAAAACATGCTTAATAAGAATCACCCTAGCACCAGTAGATAAACACTTACCTTTCCAAGTATTAATTCCTCCAAAGAACTTTATTTACCAATCCCGAAAACATAGCCTTCATCTTTCTTCCCACGTACAACTGGACACCCCAAATAAGAAATAGGGAATTGTTTGGCTGTAAAACCAGTTAGTTGAGCAATGATAGATCTTCGGCTATGTGATGCATGATTACCCGTCAAAAAACAGCTTTTAGAAGCATTTACTCTTTGACCTGAACACTTTTGGTATCTTTGTAATATATCCATCACACACCTCAGTGATTTCTTGCCTCCATTTGAGAAAATAATCACATCATCTGCATAACTAAGGTGTGTAACCTGCAAACACTCATGAGCAACAAAAAAAGGAGTGAAGCTCTTACATGTTAATAAGTTATTAAGGTTTCTAGAAAGAACCTCAGCTCCCAATATAAATAAAGCCAGAGATAAAGGGTCCCCCTGTCTCAAACCTCTAGTTGATTCAAAAAACCCACAAGGATTTACCATTCACAATCACTGAAAAATGACAAGAAGAAATCAATCTCCAAATAAAATCCAGCCATATTTCTCCAAAACCAAACTTTCTCATAACCTGTATGAGAAACAACCAAGATACTCTATCGTAAGCTTTAGCCATGTCCAGTTTAAGCATAACATTAGAATCCCGAATCTTCTTATTCAAAGCACCTACACAACTCCTAGGCCAAAAGAATATTATCCGAGATTAATCTACCCTTGACAAACTGCACTTTGCTGGGGGGATATGAGCTTAGGAAGAATTCTTTCCAAATCGATTAGCAAGCAACTTAGATAAAATTTTATTAATAAAGTTGACATAAACTAATTGGTCTAAACTCAGAGAAAGAAGTTGGATTTGGTACCTTAGGAATGAGGGCAATTAATGTAGAGCAAAAACCCAATGGGAGTGCAGCCCCAACAAAGAAATCAGCTATCGCCAGAAATGACATCATCTTCAATAAAATCCCAACAAGAAGTGAAGAACAGTCCAGAAAAACCATCTGGACCTGCACAACTTTCCCCATCTAGTTGAAAGACAACCCGCTTAACTTCCTCTTTAGTGGGAAATGCTTGAAGCATATTGTCGTCATCCTCAGAAATAATGGAAGGGATCACAAATAATAGATCATCATCCAATACCATTTGCTCCTATCCCCGTGATAAGATGCTCCAAAAAAAAATGCAATTGCTTCTGATTCAATGTGAGACCTCTCCTCCAACCAATCACTGTTAGCATCTTAATACGATGAATGTGCTGTTAGTGTATGCCCTAAAACCAAGTTGGTTTTTGGGATTTTTATTACGCTTATTTCGTGTTATACTTATATATGTGGCATTTTCTTTGTCATTTAATACTTGTTATTTATATTACTAGTTTATTTGATGAAGTCCATAGAATATTAACTGTGTATAAGAGATTGTAAGAGTTACAATGATGAGACTCTTATTACACATTAAGTTATATTCTTAAATATCCCTAGTCGTAGTATTAATGAGATTGGACATCATTAATATGGGAAGACTAGCACATACTTTGCCTCTACTTATGGTAAGTAGTAGTTGAACTCAGTCAACTATGGTGTGCGACACCTAAGCTGGTATGTGGATGCTTGTTAGAGAACAAGTTCATTGGATTGATCCGCCAAGAGTTACTATTCATAGTGCTTAATGAATTATACTCTTAATGGCAATGGTGTAAGTGATCCTTAGACTTGAGATTACCATGGTATCTTGAGTGTGGATTGCTATGCTTTGACTCTATTGCTCGGTGCTCGTAAAAGAGTAGCCCATACGGTAGAGATTGGGTATAGCATGAAGCATGGAAGGATAGTGAGTAATCGATATAGGATTCACCACTCCTTATTATAGGAGAGTATATCCCGGATTGGCCACTTGTTGAAATATGACTTAAAGAATCTTTTGCGCAAAAGTGAAAGTATGACTTGAAAGAGTTTCAAGGTTATACTTTTATGAAAGTTATATTTCGGGAACAAGAAATCATTAATTAGTCATTTAAAGAGTGCGCACTACACTCTTAGACTAATTGGGATATAGTGTGGTGAAAGGATATTAATTACACGGTAACATTGTCATTGATAGGTGTAGTCTACCATATGACTTTCCTATTCACTTGGGTGGTCATGATGCATTGCTAGACGCCACTCATGATCTATAAGTGCAAATTAATTAATTAGTGAATTAATGATAAATTAAAGTGTTAATTTATCTGGCTCTTAATTAATTAATTAATGAGTTATAATTTGTACTTATTGCCAACGTGAATGGAACCTAATGGGTCACACACAATAAGAACATGGTCTTTTGGGTTAAATTGTTATTAAGATAAGTATAAGATACTTATGGGGTTAATTTATGTGATAAATTAACTTAAAGGACTTAATTATAAATATTCTAAGTCTTGATGGAAATTAGTTTCCTAAAAGGAATTAAGAAGCTATTTGGTTTCCTTTTGGAATTGGTTTCCTAAAGGAATAGGATTAGCTTAAGGTAAGCTTCCTAAACCTTCTTGGTTTCCAATTGCTCTTGTTTCCTTAAAGACTAGGATACTACATCTATAAATAAGTCCAATGCCTTGGCTCTTGGAATATTGATGAAACACAAGATAAAATTTAGAGAGAGAAAAAAGTGAGAGAGGCGTGTTTTCTCCCAAGAAAAACGCCACACCCTCTTCTCCCTAAGGGTTAGGGTTTTGTCTTCCTCCTCTTCTTGTTCTTGTGTTCTTCATGAATCATTCAAGGGAGCTAGCACTCAAAAGGCAAGGCAAGCAAGCCCAAAGGTTCCTAAAGATCATGTTCGTGTGGATACCGTTGGAGGCTCAACACTTGGAGGGCTTTTCATGGTAGATCAACACCTTCATCGAATAGGATCTTGCCCTTTGAAGCATAGAAACCTTCTATGCTTGAGGTATTTGTGCTAAACACCCTTTAATCGTATAGATTACATCAAAGAGATCCATGGCTAAGGTAATAAATTTTTAAATATTCCGCTGCGTTACTCCCCTTATTACCTTACATGTGCTGTTAACCCTTCTTTGCCGAACAACCGAGTGAAAAAATTTAGAATTTGCATCACCATCTTTAAGCCATTTAATCTTGGATTTTTGCCTCCAAAACCTAGCTTCTCTATTTAGTGCCAACCTCAACTCAGCTTTCACCTTATTGATAGGCGTGTAATTAGGTCTAAAAATATAGCAAATAATCCAATTATATCACACACAAATAATCAAGTTATAAAACCTAATTACCCTATATACTGCAAGTGCACAGATCGTATTGAGTATAGGGCAACAGGGTCGATCCCACAGGGAAAAGGTTATTGAAGTACTAAGGTTTTATTGCTCACTTTATTATCTAAACGACCAATTAACAATGTGAAGAACAAAGTATAAAATAAACAACTAAACTAACAACTACATAAAATAACAATATTGGAGAAAACTTGCAATCTTAAGACACTAGGGCATAGAGTTAACTAATGAGCAAACATATAAATGAAAAGATCAACTCGTGCTATTGGTTCTTGTCTTGGTTAGGGTCCAATCCCAATTATACTTAACCTTCACTCTCGTGACAAGTTAACGATTACCTCCCTACTACTTCTTTCCTACTCTCGTGGTAAAGATACTAGTATTGGTTCATTAGCCACATGAATTGCCTAATTGACCCACCTAGGAGCACCACTACTCTCCTGTGACATACAACCTAGGCTTCAACTATTTCCTTTTCCATCATTATTACCAACTCTCATTGCATAATAACGACTAACAATTCATAGTTGGTGATCAAGCAACTACAAATCTATGCAACCGAAAATAGAGAACAAACAAAGGGAAGACAGCATGAATAATCACAAACACATTACATGCATGAGTTCATTAATTTCCTCTACCCTAGATTAACAATTTAGCACATACCCATGGTGGATTTCACATAAAAGATCAAAACTTTAATACACAAATCCATATAAATCAAGAAAGAGACAAAAATAGAATAAAAAAACTTATTGATTGATGAACAAGTTCAAATCTTCTATTCTTCCTCCAATCTTGATGTTTACAAGAGAATCCTCCAAATAGGACTATTCTATAGAGAGATTTACTAATCTAAAGGGGTGGCTCTCTCAAAGAGAGAAAATCTCTCTAAGAGAGACCCTTGCTATTCTATGCTATGCTCCGCTTCTCTCTTGTGTTTCTAGCACTCCAAAACCCTCCAGAGATGCAGTCTTACCCTCCACAAAGAGTATGAATTGCTCCCTTGAAAGATAGCCCCAAAGTGCCTCAAAATCGTATGTCTGTGCCCCGAACCCGCGCCTGGAACCCGCGGCGAGGATACAGCCGCGGCTTCAATTAATAACTTTCTGACTGTACCCGCGGTGCGTACCTGCGGCGCGGATTCAGCCGCGGGTTCGGTCAGAAAGTTGGCCAAACTAGCTTTTACTCTGAACATGAAAAGTTATAGCCCTTTGAGTTAGCTTTCCAGGAGCATAAAAATCAGGTACATTTGGGGTTGTGTACACAAAGATATGGCCAAAGCATCATGACATGGTCGGAAGAGCATCGCTGCACAAGAATGCTTTAGTAATGTGGCAATTTGACCTTGTAAACGTGAGAATCATACTTCGAGGTCTTCACAAGAATTGTAGCCCATTATCTAAGCTTCAAAGTTCCTCTAGAATCATCTTAATCCAACATCCCTAGCTCTAGATGATGTGCGCACGGTTGCGTATGCCAAGACCCCTTGGATTTTAGGTCAACAACTCGTTGAACTCAAGACCCCGTTGGATTCGTAAACCCAAGAACCCTTGACGTGGAGTTGGTGTGCTCACGAATCTCCCCTTGAAGATGAACACATCCCTAAGAAAACTAGGTTAAACCGAGTTGAGCGAGTTCAATCGTTTAATCTAATCTATTAAGAACTTGATCAAAAACTAGAAGAAACTCTAAGCAAGATTGTGGTCGCCACAAGCAAAGCTTGATAAGACCAAAGGAATAGTTCTTAATCACCAAAGAACCAAGAAAATTCTAAAAAGAATTCACTCAAAATATCATCATATGGCTGCCTCCTACAGTAACGATTTTAGGCCTTTAAATAGGCACACAAATAACATGCTAGGGTTTTGTAGTAAAACAAACTACTTAACTAAATGGACTAGCTTAAACATATTATAAACGAACTAAACTAACTATAATCAGCCCAAACCAGCCCAAGTGAAGTGGATCTGGGCTTAATAAAATGCGCATGCTCCAAACCAGCCCAAGTGAACCATCTTGACACCCCTTAGCCCGTTACACTACAAATGGATCAGCGGCCTCCAAGTCTTCAATCCTCATACTTAGCTGGTTATTTGGACCTTCTTCTAGGCCTTGTTCAGCCCAAATGGTGTAGACCAACCGTGGAGAATGCTTAGCCCAACTTGCTTGGTTTTCTTCTTCAAGTGTATCCAAAATTAGTCCATGAAGAATGTTTTTGAGTTCTTTAGTTTTTCATCTTTAAAGAATGTTGAGTTTTTCTTTACTTATGTTTATTCTTGTAATATACCATCCAATTTTTATGTGCTTAATATTCTTGGTGGTTATAATTGCTCATCTATCAATCCTTTAGTTACTAATAGTAGTTTATATGAACTCGTAGATTCGAGGACGAATCCTTTCGAGGAAGGAGGGAATGATGAGTCCCAAGGTGGAGACCTTCAAGAGGGACGTTCCAAGGATGATGGATCGAGTTTGAGGAGCTCCAATGATGTGTTTAATGGTTTGGATGGTCCTATGACTAGAGCAAGAACTAAAAGAATGAAGGATGCATTGCATGGACTCATATTGGACTCATATGAGGAGGCTTTGCAATTGGGCTCAAAGGATCAATCTAAACAACTCATTAATGTGATTTGGGCTGAACAAACATTGGATGAGAACTTCATGGGACACACGAGTGGGGAGCTTGAAGAATTGAAGTCCAATTGATGGTTTTGTGGGCTTAATGGACCACCAGCCCATTAGGGTTTATTAGTTACGATTTTTATAGTCTTTGAGTTGTAATAGACTTAGTTATTTTAGTTAATTCATGCTTTGTTTTGGTAGTTTCATTAGTATAGGTTTTGTCTTAGAAGTTAAGTCTATTTTCACAACTCTAGAATGTTCTTTGTAAGCCTATTTATAGGCCATATTATTAGTTACGAATTTAACAAGAATTTTTAGAAATATTGTGTGTTCTCTTTGAGAATTTTCTTGGTTCTTTGTTGATTAAGAACTACTCTTGGTCTTATGAAGCTTGCTTGTGGCGACCACCAACTTCGCTTAGAGTTTTTCTTGTGTTTTTTGTCAAGTCTTAGAGTTAATTAGGTTAGACGATTGAACTCGCTCAACTTGGTCTAATTCTAGTTGTTCTTAGGCATGCTCATCTTCAAGGGAAGAATTCAAGGCAAAAAAACTCCACGTCAAGGGTTCCTTGGTTCACAAATCAAACGAGGTCTTGAGTTCAACGAGTTGCATACCTAAAATCCAAGACTTTCTTGGCAACGCAACCGTGCGCACATCACTAGATATTGCCAAAATACTAAAACATGTTGGTGCAGTGAAAACCTTTCATCACCAATTCTTGTTCTATCATTGCTTCTTCATGCCACATCTTTGAGTCCCTTCTCTTGCCACTTCTCATCAACTTCAAATCACTTTTAAATATCATCCCAATATGCTTCATTTGATCCAAAGTGATGATCGTTATAGCTCAAACCTACAAAACACAAAGAATTGCATATTAAACCACTCATTTGCACATTTTAGCTACAAACTCAAGATTGGAAGAAATAGACATAAAAGTGACTATTGTTCATTATTTAAACCCTAAAAACTAGCATAAAATACTAATCTAGACACAGTAAGAAATATACAAACTAGACACTTATCACTTATTCAATTCAATTTGCGCTTGGTCCAACACATTATTTTCCAACTCAACTTCCTTATTTGCAACTAGTTCTTCAGCCTTACTTACCATATCAAAGATATTGCCAAACACCTTTGTATTCCATGTCCGAAGATTTTGTTTAACTGATTGAAGTTTCTGAAGTAGTACCCTGCATGGGCCTCCTCCCATCACATGGAACCTCCCAAGCTTCACGGACAATATCTTGAAAGCTGTGATGAGAAGTCCAAACATCCAAGAAACGAAAACTTTTAGAGACCCCATCATTATTCATGGAACAGGAGAGAAGCAATGGAGAGTGATCCGAGGCCAATCTATTTAGATGCTTGAACAGAAGATTCAATCTTAAAATCCAACCAAGACTGATCCACCAACACCCGATCCAACCTTTTCCAGATTCTAGACTTCCCAAATCGATTATTACACCATGTATATTTGGACCCCGAAAAGCCCAAGTCAACCAAATCGCAATCATCCATAAAATCTAAGAATTTTTCAGCCTCAGCAAAATTAAAGGGACTGACCTCCTTTTTTTTCCTCCTTGACTAACAATCACATTAAAATCACCCATCATAATCAAAGGCAAGTTATAATGAGCAAGATCCTGCAAATCTTTCCAAAGATATCCACGTTCCACATCATTACATGAAGCATGAACAAATACCATCATAAAATCAGATTTGAGCACACTATGATTCATTTGGATTGCCAAAAATTGATCAGATTGAGCAATAACTTTCCCCCCAAAATCGAATCAAAGAAACCCCAAATCCGTCCTTCCTTATTTGAAAAAGCATTCTGAAATCCCAGCTTTATACGAAAATTATCTAAATTATCTTTACTAATTAAGAGGTTCACAAATGCCAAGTAAAGAGAATTTATGTAATCTCCTTAATTTTTTTAAACGATTAATAGTAAGAGTCTTAGAGATACCTCTTACATTCCAGAAAAGGCCTCTAATCATTGAGAAGATCGAAAGGAAACAGTTGGAGAATCCCCACGGGGATGTTTAAGTCTTTTTCTTGTATGACACAGTATGCCATTCATCTCTCTTCTTTAATCCATCCAACCTCCGTTTGAGCTCTTCCATGGATTCAGCAACCGATATTCTTTCTTTCCGTGGAGATAAGTTAAGATCATTAATCATCTCTGATTTGCGTTGTGCAATTTCCTCAAAAAAATCCTGCTCGTTACCCTCCTCCTCCAACACCTTATTAGCCATGGTTTCAATAATCCCATCAGCAGCAGAAAATACTAGCCTCCTCAACCAAGTTGACTATCTCATTTGGAGCCATTGCATTCATAGGAGCAGAACCCATTATCATGAACACTACCCAAACCTTTTTCGGATAAGTTAGCAACACCATCATGATCATTTTCACCAATTACAACAGCTTGAGAAGGAGTTAAACTCGCACTCGTATCCATCCCCATAGTAACATTTGAATTAATCTGTTGAGCCTCAACCGAATTTATCTCATCAAGAATCACTTGTATTTTTGTCATTAGAAATACCATTTCCTTCTTTATTTGCATCAATAGTCGAAGCCATATTGTTCTGTTTAGGTCTATACACTTGTTTTCCTTTCATTGAAGGCCCATGCTGGTCAACCGACTCCCTAACATGATCACTTCCCAACTTAAGATTTGGATGAAGCACATGGCACTCTTCATGATTGTGGCCTTGACGAAAACAGTGAGAGCAATATTTGGGCATGTTTTCTAGATTTAGAGCCTGCCAAAACCCCTCAAAATCTCCATTTCCTATCCAAACCCTAGAAGGCAATGGTTTTAAAAGATCAATTTCAATACACACCCTTGCAACACTTGGACGTAGACCATTAACAGTTGCCGAATCAGCAAAGAGAGGGTTGCCCAATACATTAACAATCTGAAATAAGCATTCTTTATTAAAATAATGCAAAGGCAATTTAGGTAGTTGAAACCAAACCAGAACAACCGAAGGCTCCTTATCAACATGGAAAGCCGGAGACCATTTAAACACACGCATGGGAAAACCACAAGCATACCAGATCCCCCGATTCCAAATCCTCATGAAATCCGCTTCATTCTTTAATCTAATGATCACATGTCTAAAATCCAATAAGCCAACCGAAGCTTCCTCCTTCAAATCAAGTGACTGAAAAAATTTTCTAAGGTTCTCCATGGATGGTCTACCACGAGAAAACTTTCCCACTAGAGCAAATTGATATGAAGCCGAAAGAACATTCAAATCAGATTGGGAAAATAAAACTACAGGTTCACCTTTGTGGGAAGAAGAAATAGCCTTAATATTCAATAAAGGTTGAGAAGATGGAGAAGAAAACAACTCAGAAAAAGATTTCTTTTTGAAAGTAGGGGAAGAAGGAGGTAGCCCCCCAGCCATCAACTGAGGGGCTGTCCGAAGTAGCCATGATAGATTAGAAACAAATCAAAATAACCACTTCAATGGCCAACAACCATGAAGGACTGGTACAATTTGAAAAACTTTGTAGGCGGAAAAACCCTAATGAATGAGAGAGAATTTTTAGAGAGAGAGTGTTTTCTACTAGCTTTGAGTTTTATTAAGACCTATTTTGAACAAAACCTCTTACGAACTTTTGTTTGGTAAAAAGCCAATAATTGGCTATTTTAAAATTTTTGGTTGTAAATGCTTTATTTTGAATATTAAGGAGCATCTTGACAAGTTTGATAAGAAAACGGATGAAAGCATCTTCTTAGGATATGCTAGTGATAAGAGAGCCTATAGAGTGTACAATAGGTGAACCTTAGTAGTAGAAGAAGCCATTCATGTTACTTTTGATGGCCTACATGATGTAATTACTAAGGAGATTAGTGAAGATGAGGATGTGTGTTCAAGAAAAATTGGAAAATCTTATGCTTCAAGAAGGTATTAATACTCCTAAGGAAGTTGTAAGTACTAGTGAATATGTAGTTGATCAAAGAAAGATGATGACTCTACAAAGGATTTACCCAAAACTTGAAAATTTGTTCCTAATCATCCTAAGGAGCTCATTATAGGTGATCTTTCCGAAAGAGTTAGGACTAGGTCCTCTACTAGACCTTTGGTTGATAACTTTGCTTTACTATCCAATTTTGAACCTAAGAATGTAGAAGATGCTTGGAAAGATGATTTTTGGATAGTGGCCATGCAAGAGGAATTGAATCAATTTGAGAGAAGCAAGGTATGGACTTTAGTTGAGAGATCCTTAGATCACCGGTAATAGGAACAAAATGGGTCTTTAGGAATAAATTGAATGATAAAGGTGAAATTGTGAGAAATAAAGCTCAGCTAGTGGCAAAAGGTTATGCACAAAGAAGAAGGAATAGATTTTGACGAAATCTTTGCACCGGTTGCTAGGCTTGAGTCTATAAGAATGCTTCTTGCATATGCATGTTTTAAAGGATTTAAATTGTTTCAAATGGATGTGAAAAGTGCTTTTTTTAAATGGTTTTATTGAACAAGAAGTATATGTGGAACAACTTCCCAGTTTTGAACATGAAAAATTTTCAAATCATGTTTTTAAACTTTCTAAAGCTCTATATGGTTTAAAACAAGCTCTATATGGTTTAAAACAAGCTCCTAGAGCTTGGTATGAAAGGTTGAGCAATTTCTTGATTGAAAATAGTTTTAAAAGAGGAGTTGTAGACACCACATTTTTTACAAAATATTATGCAAATGAACTTCTTATTGTTCAAGTGTATGTTAATGATATTATTTTTGGTGCTACAAATGAAAATCTTTGTAAAGAATTTTCTTCTACAATGCAAAATGAATTTGAAATGAGTATGATGGGAGAATTAAAATTTTTCTTGGCCTTCAAATTCATTAATTGAAAAATAAAATTTTCATAAGTCAAACCAAATATGCAAAAAGAGCTTCTTAAAAGGTTTGGTGTGGAGGATTCAAAGCAAGGCACACCAATTTGCACTTCCACTAAATTAGACAAGGATGAAGAAGGTAATAAGATGGATGAAAAAGGGTATAGAGATATGATAGGTAGTAACTTTATCTTATAGCTAGTAGACCTGATATTATATTTGCCATTTGTCTTCATGCTAAATTTCAATCATGTCCTAGAGAGTCTCATTTGTTAGCCGTTAAGTGCATTTTTAGATACCTTAAAGGCACATTAGATTATGGACTTTGGTATCCAAGAACTCATATGTTTGATCTTGTAAGATAATTTGATACCAATTTTGCCAGATGTAGGATTGACAGAAAAAAACACAAGTGGTACTTGTCATTTTTTAGGAAAGTATTTAGTTTCTTGATTTAGCAAAAAACAAGGTTCTATTTTGTTATCTATGCGGAGACTAAATACATAGCTGCGGGTATGTGTTATGCTCAATTATTGTGGATGAAACGTACATTATCCAATTTTGGTTTGGATTTCAAAAGCGTGCCCATCAAGTGCGATAATACAAGTGCCATAAATTTGACCAAAAATCCCATCCAACACTCTAGAACCAAACACATTGACATCAAGTATCATTTATTAGAGATTTGGTTCAAAAAGGAGAGATTAGTGTAGAATATGTTTGTACTAGAGATCAACTAGCGGATATTTTTGCAAGAGCACTAGTTGAGGAGAGACTTAGTTTTCTTGGAAACAATTTGGGATAGTAGAAAATTGTTTTTCAAAAATATTTTAGGATTTTTCTTGTTATATTCATCCGGATGACACCTAGAGGATCCGGACGTCATCAATCCTATGTGGTCAAAATTGACCACTATCTGGACGCAGGTCGGAACACAAGCAGCACTATTCGGATGTTCGGATCGTTCGAATATATTTCACGAAACACTATTCCTCCATTTTTTTGTGCCTCTCTATCTTCAACCTTCTCTAAACAGTTTCTTCTTCTTCCCAACATAAATCTTGCTCAAATTCCACCCATATTTGATACCTGATCTTTGTCTTTCCAATTTTTTCCTCTTCAATTTGTCCATCTTCATCTAAAATCAACTTTCTCTCTCCTAGGGTTCTGTTATTTTGGGTATTTCTTTTTTCTTTTATTTTCTTCTAGTTTCTCTTCAAATTAGGATTATCTATGGCGAGTTCATCTCAAGGGGGATGTAGAGGAGGATGTAGTGGACGTGGTAGAGAGTGAGCTAATGTCACTTACAATGTCAATGAAGAGGGATTTGTCCAATTTAGGGGTAAGACCTTTTTTGATCCTTAATCTCTTGAACTATATAATAGTTTGAACAATAAGAATGTAATTGGGTTAAATATTGTGAATTTGAGGATTTTGATGATAGTTTGGAGGATATTCCTGTTATGTTGAGAGCCATTAATTGGAAAAAAGTGTGTCAAGTCAAGAAAATTATCTACATTGATTTGGTGAAACAATTTCATACTAATTTGAGAGAAGTAGACTGGTAATGCTGAGTCTATAGTTAATAACACTCACTTTACCTTTGATTCTAGAGAATTAAATGAGCTTTTTGGCATGGCTAATACTGGTAGTGACTTTTGTGTTCTTAAAGAGCAATCACCCATTATTGATTATGATGACTTAATAAGATCTTTCTTTGAGAATCCCATTAGAACTAGTTTGACAAACCTTAAGATGAATTAGGTTCACTTCCTTCTAATAGAGTATTATATCACATCATTGTGAACATCTTAGCACCCACTAGTGGACATAAGATGAATGTTACTCATATAGGCTTGCATTTCTTTTATGGGATTATGACGATCTATACCTATCAATTTGGGTGCTTTTATGATGAAATACTATTTTTATATGTAAGGATGAATCTAATAAGGGGATTAGCCTTATGGAAGGAATTTTGACACTTCTCTTTAAGAACAATGGTATTGCATTTGATGGTATAGTGGATACTAGACCTAAGTGAAGGAGATAGGATTGATAAAGAATGCTTTAGAAGACGTTCATTTGGGGCTTTCTTTGATGGAAGATGGTTATTCAAAAGAAGTAAATTGCAAACATGTTTGCTCCTGGTGCCTATATGGATGCTTTAATTTATGATGATACTAGAGCGAGGCAACACATGGAAGGAAGGACCACAAGATATGGAAGAAGATGCACCTCTTCATGAGCAACCTCTACACACTATCCATCCCTAATATACCTTCATCTTCTCTACTGTACCTCTATCCTCTTGGAAAGTCTGACTCTTCGATGCTATCTATGGTCCTCTCTACTCAAATGAATCAGATGAGAAGTGATTTTGCCAACATGCACACTCAAATGACCAAGATGCAACGAGATTTTCGCAAAGATGTGCGTGGTATTCACAGTATACTTGAGCGTATTGAGCTAGCTTAAGAGTTTGGTTGGGACTCAAAAGACCGTGCAAATTTTCCAACTTACATTAGAATGAGGCGACAAGAGCAAGAGTATAGAAGAAAAGCAAGACATGACGTTTCATCTTCCTCAACCACTCTTAGTGAAGATGCTTTCGATGAAGACTCGCAGACTAAGATCTATTATGCATTTTTGATATGTTTATTGTCGCTTTAGTTTGGAGTTCTTTGTTTAAGTTTGTCTCATTAGTTTAGTGAACTTATGTATTTATGGTTTAACTTTATAGATTTACGATTTTAATCATTGCACTTGTTTATGACTTATGCTTTATGGTTTACGAATTTTTTTGATGATGCCAAAAGGGGGAGAACAAAAAAATGCATGTGGTGTTTGATAATGCATATGTTGAGGGGGAGCATGTATTGAGGGGGAGTGTTGGTACTATTATGTGTCTTCCTTCATCATAAGTTTGTCATCATCAAAAGGGGGTGATTGATGACCTCATGGTCTAAATCATATAAATTTTGATGAGTATCAAACTTATAATGAAGAGTGCTAATATGCTACATGAGTTGCTATTACAGTTAAAGAAAGACAGGTTGAAAAAAGGAAGAAGTTTGGTAATCTAGACGACCATCCAAACACACAGTGCAGACGTTCGGATGGCCACAACACTCAAATTGAAGATGGTCAGAAGGTATGCAAACGAAGGTTCGGATGCTCATGCGGACGTCCGGACGCATAGAAACACCAAAATTGAATATGGTTAGAGGTATGCAAACGAAGGTCCAGACGCTCATGCAGACGTCCGGACACATAGAAACATCAAAATTGAAGATGGTCAGAAGGTATGCAGACGAGAGTTCAGACATTCATGCAGACATCCAGACACAGAGAAACACCAAAGCTGAAGATGGTCAGAAGGCATAGGACGAGAGTCCGGACGTAGGTGCGGATGTCTGGACCATCAACAAATACAGCTTCCGGATATTGGTCCGGACGTGATCCGGACAACTATTTGGACATCCGGACTTCTCTATGTCGACATTCGAACTAGGTAGAAATGTGTCTAACGGTTAGTTTTTCTTTTTTAACCATTAGAGGTCAAATCAATCTATTTTCTCCTTTTGTATAAAACAAAAATGGTGCATAATGTTTAGGAACTTTTTGGCAATTGATATTATAGTGATTTTTGAGTGATTCTTGAAAGAAAAAGATACTCTCACTAAGTGAACTTTGTGTTTTCAAGAATGAATTCTTCTTTGTGAGTGATCAATTCAATTGTATAGTTAAAAGGTTAGCTAAATAGCTGTAAAACTTCTTAGCTCAATTAGAGAGTGTCTAGGGTGAGTGAGAAGTGATCCAAATCTTTGTACAAATAGGTATTGAACCACAAAACAAAGGAAGGAATTCAAGTGATCAAAGCTTCAAGTTTGTGAACTTGAAAGCAATTGAGTTTGTTTATCTTAACCTCTCTCTTATTTAAATTTTTGTCTATTGTAATTGTTTTTACATTAGTTCTTGCACCATAAACTTATTAGAACACTTAAACAACTTGGTAAATTTATTTTGTTAAATTACTACAACCAAGTTAAATTTTAAAGGAACCTAATTCACCCCCCCTTAAGTTGCATTTTGGGCCAACACACGTAATTAACTCAACTAATTAAACTAGATACAATATGAAAAAATAAATAACTAGAAGTATGGGCTTAGGCTTGCAAGAATCCGTGTGCTCCAAGGTAAACAAAATAGCCCAAGCTTGTGACTTAACCATCCTAGCCTGAGCACACCATAGAGTAGCCCTCTTCCATCTCTTCGAGTCTCACACTTGGACCTTCATTCAAACAATGAGCAGCCCACAAGAAGTACATCACCCGTGGGGTATACTCCAACTTAAGCTCTTCTTCCATTGTGTCCAAGATAAGTCCATCAAGTGCACTCTTCATCTTTCTGGCCCGAGCTCTTGTCATAGGATCATCCAAGCCTTGAAGTACATCCTCAGCCACCTTGGAAGCTTGCTCAACTCCATTGCCACGTGCTTGACCTTGGGACCTATCACCTACTGTTATACAAACCTTCTTATATTAATTTTAGTGATCACACCAATTCTCTCTCTCCTGTTGTTTTATCTGTTTTGCAGGAATTTGAAGATGTGTTTCCAAAAGATTGGCCAGAAGGACTACCACCAATAAGAGGGATTGAGCACCAAATCGACCTGGTGCCAGGAGCCTCTTTGCCAAATAAACCTACTTATAGGATGGGGTCTTGAGGAAACAAAGGAACTCCAACGACGGGTGGATGAGTTGCTGCAAAAGGTTTGGGCAAGAGAGAGTCTTAGCCCTTGTGCTGTACTAGTGATTTGGTCCCCAAGAAAGATGGTATATGGAGAATGTGTGTAGACTGTCGAGCTCTGAACGCCATTACGGTAAAATATCTCACTCTATGTCTGGGCTCGATGATATGTTAGATGAGCTTAATGGATCAGTGATTTTCACAAAAAATGATTTAAGAGTGGGTACCATCAGATTAGAGTTAAGGAAGGGGATGAATGGAAAACAGCCTTTAAAACTAAATGTGGGTTATATGAATCACTTGTTATGCCTTTTGGTCTTACAAATGCACTATGTACATTCATGAGATTAATGAATCATGTTTTAAAGCATTTTCTAGGAAAGTTTGTCGTTGAGTCTAGGACAACATATTGAGCATTTGAGGCATATTTTGCACGTACTTTGAGAGGAAAAGCTTTTTGCTAATCTTAAGAAGTGATATTTTTGTACTAACCAAGTCGAGTTTCTAGGCTTTGTTGTTAGTGAAATTGGGGTGCAGGTTGATGAGAACAAGATTAAGGTGATCCAAGAATGGCCAACGCCCAAGTCAGTTGGAGAGGTGTGAAGTTTCCACGGGTTGGCGAGTTTCTTTGTTACCAAAAAGAATGAAAAGTTCTATTGGGGAGAACAACAAGATAAGGCCTTCCAATTGCTCAAACAAAAACTCACACGAGCACCAGTTTTAGCTTTACTTGATTTTAATAAAGTATTGACATTAAGTGTGATGCCTTAGGTGTAGGTATTGGTGCAGTGTTGATACAAGAAGGAAGACCTATAGCTTACTTCAGTGAGAAGTTGAGAGGAGCCGCCTTGAACTACTCAACATACGACAAGGAGTTGTACGCATTGGTACGTGCTTTGGAGACATGGCAGCATTACCTACGACCCAAAGAGTTTGTGATAAAGATTGACCATGAGCCACTAAAGTATCTCAAAGCTCAACACAAATTGAGTAAGTGGCATGCCAAGTGAGTAGCATTTGTGGAGACCTTCCCATACGTTATTAAGTACAAGACAGGTAAAACCAATGTTGTTGCTGGTGCCCTATCCAGAAGGTACATTTTATTAACTGCTCTAGATGCTAGATTACTTGATTTTGAATTAATTAAAGAGATTTATGAGAATGATTCTGATTTTGGCAGTGAATTCAGTAAGGATTTCAAAATGAGAATCAACCTTTAAAGCTTTAATGAAGGAAGAACAGTTGGATGGGCATTTCTTATTTTGGCAGAATGTTTCGAATGGTCCTTTACAAATGTTTCTTGAATACAAGGAAATCTGTTGGTTGAAACATACAAACGGTAGGGATTTTTTGAGGAGTTGGGATAGGATTGTGGATCGAATTGGGAAACTCTTCCCGGATGATGTCTAAACATTTTTTATAGTAAGGATGGAGAGGCTTTTCTAGACTTTTTGGGATAAGTTCTATAGGTTCCATCCATTCATCAGGAATCTGATAACCATCAAATTTACTTCTATGAGAAGCAAAATTTTCTTTCTTGTCTGGAAAATGTTCAGTTATGTGTTTGCATCCTGGCCTTTTCTTAGGCTCCTTTTTCCCCAAGCATTTCCTGCAAAAACAAACATCCCAATAAATATGACCAGAGAACGGATCTTGAAAATGATGAACAGGTTGTCCATTTTCTTTAAAATGTAAAATTAAATCAACCAAAGATTCCTTAGGTTTTGTCCAAGGCTTTGGATCATCCATAGGAATTTCCATCATAGAGATTTGTGGGTAATTCTGGGATTTTCCTTTCAAATGTGAATGATCAAAGGAAACTAATACTGATCCATCAGAATTTGACACCATTTTAGAGTTTGAAGACTCCAATGGTCTTTGCTCTGCTTGATGGAGTTTTTCGTAATCAGTCACCCAAGCTTCTGGGAGAAGTTGGACAAGTTCACTCCTTGTGATCTGTCAAGGTACATGAGTACACATAGCTGAACGCTGCTCATCTACCTTGATCAGTAAAGGATCCTCTCCTCTAGGGAGAGTTAGATCTAAGGCATGCTTTTGGACTTTGTACATCATCTGATAATGCAATGTAGCAACCATAGCATCCGAAATTTGTTTAGCTCCATGAATCTGTACTTGAACCTTTAGTGCTTCCAAAAGATGAGGATCATTTAAAGACATATTAAAATTTGGAAACAAAGTAACAAAAACTGTACCTGCATTTAAAGTTGTCTCTACCGTAGCTATACAAGCATGTTGATATCTAATAAATCTATTGTCTAATAACGCTAATCTGGCAACCACAAGCAAACCTTTCCTACCATGAAATGAAAGAGAAAATCTTACTGCTCCAAAATGGATATGGGAATATCCTTGTTGTTTCCACTAAGCTAGAAACTGTGGTGGAATATGTAGAGTGATGAATTGGCAATCTGAAAGTGCTTTGTGTCAAAATAAAGTGTTAACTTCCATTTAGGAGAATGTCATAAATGTTTCTTCAAAATTAGAAACTTTGACAGAGGTTACTAAATCTCAGAGCACAGAAGTGTTAAAAATGATAAAAATCATGGAAAAGAGACTAGATGAGGTGCAAAGACAAATTCCAAGTATTGGAGTTTCAATTTCGACATATCAAGAGAGGAAGGAAAAAGACATCGAGTACTTAAAGTCTCAAATCAAAAGTCTGAAGGAAACGGGAAAATTAGGATCATATGATTCTAAGAAGCCAAAGAAGCCAGATCCTTCATCACTTTTTGATATTCAGCCACCTACTTATTCATCCAGACATGCATCGTCTACTGAGGAAGAAATACCTTATCATAATAGTAGTAGATGGCTTAGAGATCAATTGATTGCTAGAAGAAAGTGGGAAAAAGAACAAAAGTTGGCAAAACAAAAAGAAAAATTGGAAGAAGAAAATTTGCTAACATATTCAGTCCCTTCTAATCCTATTTCTTCCTTTTTGCAAGAGCAAGTTAAATTAAATGTTCCATTGATCTCAACCATAGAAGCTCTTGAGACTACTGATGAAGATACTCTGTCTCAGCAGAGTCAACAGGAAGAGGATTTGTCAGCAGATGGATCATGAGAGGAAACTACTCCAGAGGAAACAGAGGATAAAACTGAAGAAGATTTTATTCCAGAAATAAACATGGCAGGAGGAGACACTGAAATAAAAGTGGAACAACCTGAGGATTATATGCATGAAGATGATCTACCTTTTGTGAGAAGTTCTGAATATGGAAAAGGGAGTACACAAATCTTTACTATTGATAATATTCCTTCTCATAAATGGGAAACTCGTTTCCAAGAATTTCATGTATGGATGACCATTAAAGCTTTAAAGGTTGATTCTCATTTTGAAATCCTTACTGAATTCACTGCCCATTTTGCAAGTACTCTTAAGGATTGGTGGATTTCAATAGGAGAAAAAGAAAAAACTAAATTTCTGACTAAACAAGAATTTTTAGAAACCATAAAGATTTTACATCAAGTCTTCATTGGAATTTTGACATCAATCTAGAGCAAAAATACAAGGAGTTTTTTAGAATGCAGTGTAAATCCTTTGATAGAAGAGATATCAGCAAACATATGCAAAGAATGACAAAATTGTTTTATGCCTTGAAGGCTGATATCAGTTTGAAGCAAGCTTTTCTCACTTCACTTCCAAAAACACTAGCAACTACTGCAGAATCTCATATTCAAAATAAATACGGTTCTATTTTGAACCTAACTCCAGGACAAATCAGACAAGCAGTGTTTTTAGCATTAAATGACATTTGCAACAAAAGAGAAGTGGTTAAAGAATATTTGAAAGGAAATAGGTGTATTGATGGAGCATGCAAGAGACCAGATTTGGAAATTAAAGGAAAGTGTTTTGACTATAAGAAAAAATAGACCAAGAAGAAATTCAGAAAAATTTCATTGCAAGACAACAGTTTTCCAAGAAGAAGAAAGAAAAAATGGAAGTATTTCAAAAGGAAGAAAGAATTCTCCAAGACCTCAAGGAAAGATGTCAGATGTTTTCTATGCAAAAAGAAAGGCCATTATTCATCTTCCTGCCCACAGAATAAAAAGGGAGTACATTTAATTTCTGAATTTCAAAATAAATTACATATTCCTATCCTTAATGAACTTGAAGAAATTTTCACTGAAGAAGATGAGCCTACTGATGAAACTATTTTGGCTTTACAAGTTCCAGATACAGACATCCAAGATTTCTTCCTTATCAGTGAACCTGCCAAAACCTATCCCCAAACTCTTGTTCATATAATTCCTTCCAAATATGATAAGCCTATTCCAGTTATAGCCTTTTTTGATACTGGTGCAGCAATGTCAATACTGAAACAAAATATTCTCCCTGCACAATTTTGGAAATCTGAGATACACCAATTTAGAGCAGCTGATGGAGAGATCTTTGAGACAACCCATGCCACAAAAAACCGAGTGATTATACAGTTATTACCTGACTGTAAAATCCGTACTCATTTGTTGGGAGGCAATGTTCAAGGAAAAGATTTAGTTATTGGATTCGATATTTATGAGAAAAACCAATACCTGTTGAAGCCAAAAGGAATCCAATCCAAAGCCTTTTTCAAGCCCTATCATAATCTTCAAAATCTTTACCTAAAACAGCCCATTGCCAATGAGGAAATTATTTGTCAATTAAAAGCTCAGTTAATTGAAAAATCCTTTGCTGAAAACCATGTTTTGTTTTTCCAAAAATGCCCTCATCCTCTCTGGAAAAATAAAAAATTCCTCATAAAACTGCCTTTCAAAAAGAATGAAGACATAAACCCAACAAAAGCCAGCCATTCTAGCATGAACCCTAAGCACACAATATTAGCTGAAAAGGAGTGTTCTGAACTCCTTGAGTTTGACATCATTGAACTTTCTGATTCCTCATGGGCTTGTCAAGCTTTTTATGTGAACAAAAGATCTGAACAGATTAGAGGAAGATTAAGATTGGTTATTAATTGCCAGCCTTTAAACTTTTTCTTGGCTGATGATAAATTTCCTATTCCTAATCGATCCTCTTTTTTTTCTCAAATTGCCAAAGCCAAATGGTCTTCCAAATTTGATTTAAAATCTAGTTTCTAGCAATTAGGAATTTCTCTTGAAGACCGGTTCAAAACAGGATTTTGTATTCCCAATCATCATTATCAATGGAAGATTATGCCCTTTGGGTTAAAACCTACTCCATCTTTGTTTCAGAAAGCAATGATTAGGATTTTTTAACCTATTTTGCATACAACTTTAGTTTTTATTGATGATATTCATTTATTTTCTGAAAGTTTTGAGAGTCATGTACAATTGATAAAAGAATTTGCAAAAATTGTTGAAAAATTCAGAATAATGCTTTCCGAGAAAAAAATGTTTTTATGTCAAGAAAAGATTTCATTTTTAGGAATGAGCGTAGAAAATGGTTCTTGTACCCCTGAGTAACATATTGGAGATTCTGTAAAAGATTTTCCTTCTGAAAATCTATCTGTCAAACAAATTCAGCAATTTCTTGGTATAGTAAATTATGTTCGGGATTTCATCCCTGATTTATCCAAATATACCCATCCACTGGAAAAATTGCTCAGAAAAAAGCCACCTCGTTGGGGTACTTCTTAGACAGAATCTCTAAAAATTCTCAAATCTCTGCTTCAAGCTATTCCAACTCTTCAAATTCCTTCTTTTGAAAATCTCATTTTTCAAACAGATGCCAGTGACAAATATTGGGGTGTTGTTCTTCTTGAACAATTTCCTGATAAGTAACGAAAGTGTTGTGGTTTTGCTAGTGGTCGTTTCAAAGAATCTGAAATCCATTACCACTCTTCTTTCAAAGAAATCCTTGTGGTCAAAAAAGGAATTGAAAATTTTGATTTCTATTTGAGACCGTGTCATTTTACAGTGGAAATGGACATGAGTAGTTTTCCCAAAATGATCCAATTTAAACAAAAGAAAATTCCTAATTCTCAACTTCTCAGATGGTCAAACTGGTTCTCATAGTTTTCTTATGATGTTAAACATATGAAGGGAAAAACAAATATTATTGCTGATTTTTTCTCAAGAAAACCTATTCCAACAGCAATGATGTTTTATCGAGTTACAGATCATCCACCTGAAATTTGGGATATTCCTTTTCCTTGGGAAAAAGAAGATTTGGAAAGGAACCGTATGCACCATGAACTTGATGTTTTCAAACATTACGGTGGATCACTTTTAAACCCTTTTGGGATTAATCCTGAGTACCCATTCTCACAAATTTTCATAGGACAATCTTCTAATTTTCTAGAACCCTTACTTTGGGTAATGTGGTATCTTTTCCATCAGTATCACATTATGTTTGAGTTCTATTGTCCTTTGTTCACAAACTTTTCAGGATTAAATATTCATTTGAAAAAGTTTCTGCAATGGTTCAAGCAAAAAGATTGGTGGGAAAATCTTTTTTCTTCTTATCCTGGTTACTAGTTGATTCATTTGCACAGACCAGTTCATGTGCAAGACAGGGTTATTCATGCACTACCTTCTTGTTTGATATATAATTCCTTACCAGTGACAATACAAGATGACGAGGACAAATATACTGAGGCACAAAAGTACTTATTCCAGCATAATGGTTTAATTCCTGATGAAATATGGCCTGGTCCTTACGGAAAATGGAATTTTATTAATAATCATCCTCACTGGACTGCTGTTCAAAATGCACAAAAGGAATATAAGGAATTAATGAAAAGTAGCATGATGATAGACTCATAGGACCCTTATTCTGAACAAAGAAGAAAAAGAAATAAATCCAAAAATCGCAGGAATTATGCAGATTGGATAATTGAAATGAACATCACTGATCCAGGAAGTGCACCATCAGATACTCCTGATTCTGAATAATGCTGTCTGGAAAAGAATGCTGACAACCGAGAAAAAGTATCACAGGTGAAGTTTGCTTTTGTAGTTTTCAAGCATGTAATAATGCTTTACTTTTACTTTTTTAGTTTTCAAGAATGTAATAAGTTTTTGTAAGGTAATAAGGGGAGTAACGCAGCGGAAAATTTAAAAATTTATTACCTTAGCCATGGATCTCTTTGATGTAATCTATACGATTAAAGGGTGTTTAGCACAAATACCTCAAGCATAGAAGGTTTCTATGCTTCATAGGGCAAGATCCTATTCGATGAAGGTGTTGATCTACCATGAAAAGCCCTCCAAGTGTCGAGCCTCCAACGGTATCCACACGAACATGATCTTTAGGAACCTTTGGGCTTGCTTGCCTTGCCTTTTGAGTGCTAGCTCCCTTGAATGATTCATGAAGAACACAAGAAGAAGAAAGAAGTTGAAACCCTAACAATTAGGGAAGGAGGTGTGGCGTTTTTCTTGGAGAGAAAAACCGCCACCAAGCTCTCAATTTTTCTCTCTCTAATTTTGTGTTATGTTTCATCAATCAATCAAGAGTCAAGGCATGGACTTATTTATAGATGTAGTATCCTAGTCTTTAAGGAAACAAGAGCAATTGGAAACCAAGAAGGTTTAGGAAGCTTACCTTAAGCTAATCCTATTCCTTTAGGAAACCAATTCCAAAAGGAAACCAAATAGCTTCTTAATTCCTTTTAGGAAACTAATTTCCATCAAGACTTAGAATATTTATAATTAAGTCCTTTAAGTTAATTTATCACATAAATTAACCCCATAAGTATCTTATACTTATCTTAATAACAATTTAACCCAAAGACCATGTTCTTATTGTGTGTGACCCATTAGGTTCCATTCACGTTGGCAATAAGTACAAATTATAACTCATTAATTAATTAATTAAGAGCTAGATAAATTAACACTTTAATTTATCATTAATTCACTAATTAATTAATTTGCACTTATAGATCATGAGTGGCGTCTAGCAATGCATCATGACCACCCAAGTGAATAGGAAAGTCATATGGTAGACTACACCTATCAATGACAATGTTACCGTGTAATTAATATCCTTTCACCACACTATATCCCAATTAGTCTAAGAGTGTAGTGCGCACTCTTTAAATGACTAATTAATGATTTATTGTTCCCGAAATATAACTTTCCATAAAAGTATAACCTTGAAACTCTTTCAAGTCATACTTTCACTTTTGCGCAAAAGATTCTTTAAGTTATATTTCAACAAGTGGCCAATCCGGGATATACTCTCCTATAATAAGGAGTGGTGAATCCTATATCGATTACTCACTATCCTTCCATGCTTCATACTATACCCAATATCTACCGTATGGGCTACTCTTTTACGAGCACCGAGCAATAGAGTCAAAGCATAGCAATCCACACTCAAGATACCATGGTAATCTCAAGTCTAAGGATCACTTACACCATTGCCATTAAGAGTATAATTCATTAGCACTATGAATAGTAACTCTCGGCGGATCAATCCAATGAACTTGTTCTCTAACAAGCATCCACATACCAGCTTAGGTGTCACACGCCATAGTTGACGAGATCAACTACTACTTACCATAAGTAGAGGCAAAGTATGTGCTAGTCTTCCCATATTAATGATGTCCAATCTCATTAATACTACGACTAGGGATATTTAAGAATATAACTTAATGTGTAATAAGAGTCTCATCATTGTAACTCTTACAATCTCTTATACACAGTTAATATTCTATGGACTTTATCAAATAAACAAGTAATAACAAGTATTAAATGACAAAGAAAATGCCACATATATAAGTATAACACAAAATAAGCGTAATAAAAATCTCAAAAACCAACTTGGTTTTGGAGCATACACTAACAATTTTTATTCTTGTAATTTGCTTTTACCTTCATGGGTTGTTAAAAGGTTATGATTATGTCTGAAAAAGAAGATTCCTCTTATCCTATAAAAGAGGACTCCTCTAGCATTAAGGGATCATCGAGTCTTAGGATTGAGAATAAGTTTTCTAAGTTTGTTTGGTTTGTAAGTTTACTTTGGGTTGTATTCAGAGTCGAAGAATGACAGTTTGTAAAAAAATTTGAATATTAATAATATTCAGTTCAGTTCTTCAAACTTGTTTGATCCTTGGTTCTTTATCTTTTAAAATCTTGAAACATAATTGAAGCCAGCTTCCTTTTAAAATTGTTTTCCAGTAAAACTTTACTAAGAAACCAAGAGTACCGCTATAGTACCAGGAAGGGAAAAAGGGAAGACGGTTTAAGATAGTAAGACTTTTGCTTGGAAAACCTTTGCTTCAGGAAAACGGATCAAGATTATCTTTCAGGGCCCAATTTGGCAAGCAAGTCAAGGCAAGTTTTTCATTAATCATGGTTTTTTGTTTTTTGTTGATAAACTTTGTATTCCTAATTGTTCAATTCGTGAGCTGTTAGTGAAGGAAGCTCATGGAGGAGGACTTATGGGCCATTTCGGGGTGTCCAAGATATATACCATCGTATAGGAGCATTTCTTTTGGTCAAAGATAAAAAGGGAAGTCGAAAGATTTGTGGGACGCTGCATTGCTTGTCGAAGAGCCAAGTCCAAGATACAACCACATGGATTGTACACCCCATTACCGATTGCCAAGGAACCATGGTATGACTTGTCAATAGATTTTATTCTAGGATTGCCACGTTCTAAATGAAGTAATGACTCTATCTTCGTAGTTGTAGATAGATTTTCAAAAATGGCACAATGAACAAGACATATAGATTTTCAAAAATGGCACAATGAACAAGACATACGACGCACTTCATATTCTAGACTTATATTTTAGGGAGATCGTGAGATTGCATGGCATTCCTAAAACCATTGTATCTGGTAGGGATGTCAAATTTCTTAGTTACTTTTGGAAAACTCTGTGGGAAAAGTGGGGAACTAAACTTTTATTTTCTACTACTAGTCACCCCCAAACTAACGGGCAAACTGAAGTAGTAAATAGGACTTTAACTACTTTACTACGTGCCATAATTAGAAAGACCATCAAAACATGAGAGGAGTGTCTACCTCATGTTAAATTTGCATATAGTAGAACAGTACATAGTGCCACGCAGTTCTCTCCATTTGAGGCAGTATATGATTTTAACCCCTTAAGCCCCTTGGATCTTTCACCTTTACCACTGTCTAAGCGTGTTAGCTTAGATGGAAACTAAAAGGTAGAGATGGTGCAAAAGCTTCATCATAGAGTAAGGGATAATATTGAAAAGAGGACCATTCAATATGTGAAGCAAGTAAACCGAGGGAGGCGCCAAGTGGTATTTGAACCTAGAGATTGAGTATGGCTTCATCTACGAAAAGAAAGATTCCCAACACAAAGACAAAGCAAGTTATTTCCTAGAGGAGATAGGTCGTTTCAGATTGTGGAGAAGATCAATGATAATGCCTACAAATTAGATCATCCTGGTGAGTATCAAGTAAGCGCAACATTTGATGTAGCTGATTTATCTCCTTTTGATGTAGGTGACGAGTTGGATTTGAGGGCAAATCCTCATCAAATGGAGGGGACTGATGTGAGCCCGAGGCATGAGGCAATTATGCAAGCTAGGGATGAAGATCAAATTGTTGGAGTTCTAACTGGTCTAGTCACTCAAGCCAAAGCCAAGAAGCTAAGGAAAGCTCTTCAAGCCTTGGTGCTTGCAATCCAAGACCAAGAAAAAGCCAAGAAGGTTGAAGGGATGATTGATGATGATCATAGGCATGTCAATGTACTTCAAGTATGCTTGGAACAAGAGGAGGACATGCATAGTGGAGAATCAGAGGTTCTGACCAAGGCCGCGCCACGGCCTTCCCTATGGCCTTCATTAGAACCTTGGACAGATTGAAGTTGGCTTGTGAATTGAGGAACTAAAGTTTCTGACCAAGGCTGCAGGGAAGGCTGTGGCCTTCATCAGAAACTTGACTAGAGAGCGGAGGAGGGACTGATCGAGGCCGCAACCAAGGTCGCGCTATGGCCTTGGCCACGACCTTTAACAGAAAAGTCGTGGACGTCGTTTGATTACTGTTTCAAAGCTATAACTTTTAAATAAAGTGTATTTCAAACTTTAGTAGGTTTAGGACTCTAGAATTATTTCTTTTTCCATGTTTTGCCTATTAAAGGCTAATTGGTGGATGTAAAATAATAGAATATCATTAAATGAAAATTGAGCGATCTCTTTGGTTTTCCTCCAAAGACTTTCTTGAATATCTTAGGTTTATTCTTGAGGTGTTAATAGAATTTATCAATCAAGTTCTTGCTTGATTGTGGTGCCACAATCCCTATACCAAGGTTCATTCGTGCAAGTCATCAACGGGTTAAGGTCTTTCCTCCAAGACAATATCAGATCCCAGACGATCCTGAAATCCTTAAATCATGGTTTACGTCACAAGTAAGGCGTAGGTCGCATCAAGATCTTTTGGTGAATATTACAGGCACGAAGGTTTTCTGTTTAGGAAGGACAAATTATGTGTGCCTGTAAGTTCTTTGCATGAATTGCTTGTGTGTGAGTCACATGGAGGGAGACTAATGGGTCATTTTGGTGTAGTAAAGACTCCAGATGTTTTGCAAGAACATTTTTACTGGCCTTACATGAAAAGAGACATGCAAATGTTGTGTGACAAATGCATTACATGTAGACAAGCTAAGTCTAGAGTTAGACCAAACGGGCTTGACACAGTATTGCTTGTGCCATCACATCCTTGGGTTGATATTTTCATGGATTTCGTGTTGGACTCCCAAGGTCTCTAACTGGTAAGGATAGTATCTTTGTTGTGGTAGACCGGTTTAGTAAGATGGCTCATTTTATTGCATGTGTTAAGACCAATGATGCCTCTCACATCGCTGATTTGTTATTTAAGGAAGTTGTGCGTTTGCATAGGTTACCTAGAACTATTGTTAGTGATAGGGATGTTAAGTTCCTAAGCCATTTGTGGCGTGCTCTTTGGAGTAAATTAGGGACTAATCTGCTTTTTTCTACCGTGGCACATCCTCAAATGGATGAGCAAAAGGAAGTTGTCAATCGCACACTTACCACACTCTTGAGAGCAATTATTCAGTGCAATTTGAAAAACTGAGAGAAATGTTTGCCTCATATTGAGTTTGCTTATAATAGAGCTGTGCATTTTTCTACTTCTTATTCTCCATTTGAGGTTGTTCGTGGCTTTAATCCTTTGACTCCATTAGATATCTTATCTTTGCCTTCTAGTAAATGTGCAGATTTGGATGGCAAAAGAAAGGCTCAGTTTGTCAGGGATTTGTATGCCAGAGTTCGAGCCAACATAGAAATGAAAAATGAACGGTATGCTGAGCAAGCAAACAAAGGACATTTTGATATGCACACGGTTGCATGAACCCAAGAGACGCCTTGAAAACTCAGCTAGTGCAATCCAACCAAGCTTGACTCCTTTGAACCTTGTTCAAAGACTCCAAGAAGAATTGGACCGTTGCTTGAATCTTCTTCAACATGGCTTGAATACCTCTCCTAAGACACAAACCCAGACTCCTAACCAACAATGTGGATTAGACTCCTAGTCGATAGTCTTTCAGATTGGGGAAACAAATGAGTCAAGAGAAAATCCTAAGCGCAATTAACTTGATTGCAACAAGTCCAACTTGCTGAATTAAGAGCTGTTCTTGAACCAAGAACCAAGAAACTTTTTGATGAGAAACACACTTTAATTTGGGCTGAATAATCTGATTTATTCAATTGTGAATAATAGCCTTATAATGGGCTAATACTCAATTACATCATAAAAGGAAAGAATCCTAGATAGGCATAATTACTAGCTAATCATGCCAAAACAAGATAAGCATTGAATCTGGATATAATTCTTAAAAGCAAAGAATCTTAGATAGGCACAATTACTAGCTAATCATGCCTAAATAAAAAAAAACACTAAACTTGGACACTAATTCATGGTTAAACACACTACCAAAATAGAAAATAACATTATTAATTTGAATGGGCTGGCCATGGCTAGCAAGAAGCCCAACTAAAGGTCCAAGTTTTCAATCAATGTCTTGTTGCTGCCGTGGGCTTCTCCCACCAATTGGATGGACTCCTTGATCAGCTCCTTTTGACTCATCTTCAGTCCACAAAAGTGTGACTAGCCTTGGTGACTTGGTCTCCATATTTTTCTCATCCAATGGTGATAATGGCTTAAGAGATATCTTTTGACCTTGCCAATCAAAAGTGTACCTATTCTTCAACCCATTGTACATGGCGTTTCTTTCAAATTGCCATGGACACCCCAACAGTACATGATAAATATGCATAGGAACAACATCACATAACACTTTGACAATCCACAAAAGTGTGACTAGCCTTAGTGACTTGGTCTCCATATTTGTTCTCATCCAATGGTGATAATGGCTCAAGAGATATCTTTTGACCTTGCCAATCAAAAGTGTACCTATTCTTCAACCCATTGTACATGGCGTTTCTATCAAATTGCCATGGACGCCCCAATAGTACATGATAAATATGCATAGGAACAACATCACATAACACTTTGTCATGGTAAGTACCAATAGAAAACTCAACTTCTGCTTGCTTAGTCACCTTCAAATCAGAATTATCAGCTAACCATTGCAAATGGTATGGTTTAGGATGTCTCCTTGTGAACAATCCTAGCTTTTCAACAAAAAAGAACACTAGCCACATTAGTGCAACTTCCATTGTCAATTATCATACTAAATACCTTATCATTCACATTGCATCGCGTATGGAATATGTTTTCTCGTTGCACTTGATCACCATCCTCTTTAGGTGCAAATCCAATTGCCCTCCTAGTGACCAAAAATTCCCCATGGGCGACACCAATGTCTTTATCACTTTCTCCCTCCAATGGTGGCATATCTTCATCACTTGAAGATGCACTTTCATACTCACCATCATCTCTCATTAGCATATCTCTCTTATTAGGGAATTGAGAAGCTATGTGACCAATGCCTTGACACCTAAAACACTTCAAATCCCTACTCCTTTGTGGTGCCTCGGACTTAGTCTTTCTTGGTGGCGTTGAAGACTTTGCTTCATTCTTAGAGCTCACGATCTCTTTGGCCCTAGAAGTGGAACACTCTTCCTTCTCCTCAAATGTTGCATTACGCCTCCATCTTACTCCACTTGATGAGTTTGAACCACTCCTTAATTTTCTTGCTTGGAGTTGCTTTTCTACTTTGATGGTTATGTCCACCAAATCCCTTATCTCCACATAGTGTTGCAACTCTATCCTCTCACTAATTTCTGGATTAAGACCACCTGTGAATCTAGCCATAGTAGCTTCTCCATCTTCATCCAAGTTTGCACGGATCATCAACATCTCTATCTCTTTGTAGTACTCATCAACAGACATGGATCCTTGTCTCAATGTTTGAAGCTTCCTATGAATATCCCTAGTGTAGTAACTAGGTACAAAATGGCCTTTGCATGATGGTCTTCATCTCTCTCCATTTGTGCACGGGCTCTTCTCCATACCTTCTTCGATTTTTAAAAAGTTGATCCCACCATATGCTAGCATAATCAGTGAACTCTACGGCTGCCAATTGCACATTTTTCTCCTCAGAATAGTTATGGCATTCGAAGATGTGTTCAACTTTACGCTCCCAATCTAAGTAAGCTTCAGGATCAAGTCTTCCTTGGAAGGATGGTATCTTCATTTTGATGCTTCCCAAGTTGTTGTCTCGGGTATGTGGCATTCTCCTTCCTCTCCTAGTAATGACATCCTCATAGTCAGACATATCACCTTCATCCTCTTCAAAGGGATTTCTAGAAGCTATAGAATGATTTGGCCTCTCAATGCTATCAATTTAAGCATGTACACCCTCCATTGCATTGGTGACAGCCTTATTCACCTCCTTAAGCATTACCTCCATCATGTATTTCATGTCAAAAGGTGGTGGAGTACGTGGCTCTTCTTCTTCTCTAGACATGATGTAAAACCTGCACAAAAAAGGTTAGTAACAAAAGAAAATAATAAGAGAAATAGCTGTCGCGTCCCAAAAATCATAAAAGGTGCTAGAGGAGTCATTGACTATCGCGTCTCGAATGGACGGTCTGGTCCAGTGACCCATTTCGAAAAGATAGATTTTTGGAAAAAAAACTATGTGCGTGTGTGAAAATTCAAGTTTTTAGTAAAAAAGTGTTATTTTAGGAAAAATGGTATTTTGAAAAACAAAAGAAGGCCGGGACTAAAAATGCGATAGTTTTGGCCAACTGATTTTTGAAAAAGGGTTTTATTAAAAAAAATGGAGTCGCCACTTGGTATTGAGTTAGGGTGTACCAAGTCACCCGAAAAAATCGTTTAACAAAACAAAAGTAAAAATTTTTTAGGAAAATCATTTAAAACCCTTTTCTGACTCCGGTCTACAAAAAACGAGAGAAAAAGATTCAAGAGTCACATTTGAAGAAAGGGAAAGCAAAAGCTTGCGCCTATGGTACCCTTTCAACCTAACCGAGGCTAGTTGCGAGGTTTAATCAAAATTTCCTAAAGTAACCCTAAATTCTATCGCGTTCAGATGCGTCTAAATGAATGCAAATCCTAAGTCTATATGTGGAAATTGAGAGGGTCAGAATGTTTCGTTGAGGCTTGGTCGAGATTATTGCATTAATTGCGAAACCCGAGTCGAGACCTCGAGGGAGTCATGAGTATCTATGCAAAATGTGATGCAAAAAAAAAAAAGAAAATAATAATATATAGTAAGTGAAGAAGGAAGGTAGGTATGCAACATGACGGGTATGGGGGGACTAATACCTCGTGACTGAATGTTTCTACTCACGAAGGGGGGAACAGCATGTACACCACTGCTTCCCACGTGAGTAGCCGACTATTTTTAGTCGGATCACACAAAATGACCTAAATTCTAAGTGAGATGCAACCTAGATATCAAGCATTTGAAGATGTGTCAAAAATAAATAAATAATAGTAATAATAATAAAAATCATGCAAAATGGAAAGAAAACTAAAAATGTGTGAAGTGGGATGTAAAATGCACACGAATGCACCTAACACTAAAATGCCCTAAGGGTCTAGCATTCAACTAGCTCTTTCTAGGGATTCCCACTAGCATTGGACTAGTGGAGAAATGATAAACCCACAACTAGCGTTGGACTAGTGTGGTGACGGAATAACATAAAACATGAATTAAATAGTAAAGCATGAATTAAAAGCAAATTAACCTATAAGACATATAAGAACACATAGGAGCACATAACACGCAATCATGCTATTCTAGACGCAAAATCCTAATGAAAGCAGTAAAACAAATAAGCACATAAGCATGCAAAAGTAGACAAACCCTAACTATTACACCGGGGAAGTTAGCTACAATTTTAAGGGGAAAAGTAAAATGACCTATCTATTACACTTGCTATCTAAATACACAAATATTTATAACCTAGCTATTACATTGACTAGCTAAATACAAAAAATAGTACTTTTTGTCAAAATAATAAAATTTGAAATTAAATAACATAAAGTAAATAATCACGCAAAAAAAAAGCATATGAAATACGAAACACGCGAAGAAAATGTATAATAAATCACGTAAGGGCACATTGGAGCACATAAGAGAAAAATCAAGTAATAGGGATACCTCTTGGAAGACCCGGTACCAATGCTTAAGCAAATGAACACACAAGTCAAGGTATCTCAATATAAATAAATAAAACCTAAAAATGTGTAAATATTGACAAATTGGAGTAAAATGTAAAGTCTAACAATTAAGGGACTAAAATAAAATTTCATAAAACTTAGGGGGTCGAAATTAGAAATTCACCTAAGTCTAAGGGGGTAAGATACAAATTAAAGCAAAATTGGCAAGTCAAAACAAAAATTTTAGCAAGAGAGGGGCAAAAACATAAGTTGTAGGACCTAATTGAAAGCAAATGAAATCTAGGGATCAATCCGAAAAAAAAAACTAGAAAATGTAGGAAATAAAGGTTTTAAAGGGCATGATGATAAATAAACAACACTCAAAGCAAGAAACATGAATTTATGCTTTTGTATAATTAAATAATCAAAAAAAATAAAAATAAAAATAAAAATAAAAGGGCTAATCTGAATAAGGATATTCTGTTTACTAAAAACATTAATTGAATTAAGTCACTCAATTACTAGATTAAACTCGATTAAAACCAAAAACATAAACAAATAGATCACAATTAATTAAGTGAAGAATAAAACTAAATCAGCCAACTAAATTAACTTAATTAATTAAACTATTAAAATCAAAACCCATCCCTTTAAAGAAAACAGAATATGTATATATATTTATGAGTGTGTGTGTGTGTGTGTATAACTAGACTAAATTAAAAGAAAAAAACTAGAAAAAATTAGAGCCCTAAATCACTAAAGCTCCCCCCCAGGTTCGTCTTTTCTTTTCTATCTCTGTTCTTTTCCTGTTTCTTCCCTCTGCTCTCTATATCGCTCTCTTCTCTGTATCTTCTCCATCTAATCAACCTCCAATTATCCTTTTCTCTCTTTCTCTTTGCTCTCTCGCTCTCTATTTCCATTTTTCTTTTCCTCCATTTTTCTTCTTTCTTTTTCTTTCTTTTTCCATTTCTCGAACCCCTTCTCTGTTTCCCCTCTCAATTTCTCTCTTTTTCTCTGTTCTTCCTCCCTCCTTTCTCTCTAATTCTCTATATTTTTCTTTCTATGCTTTCTGTCTTTGTTTGCGTTTCTTACTCTCTTTTCTCTAACTACTCACCCCTTTCCCCAATTGGTTCTTGATTTCCAAAAAAGTTTGTCCCTTCATAAATGGAATTTCCCCATAAGTTCAATTCTTTAAGAATTAAAAATTAACTTCAAGTGTTCTAAACCTACAATCATCTAACGCAAGTCCACTAAACAAAATCAAACATAATTTCAGACATTGAGTGTCAAGTAACAAGTGAGAGAAGGGAGCGTGAGATTTTAAGGGCTTAAAAGATTGATTTGCAGGTTATTTGGTTGTTGTTATGGCTATAGATGGTGGGAGGATGGTGGCGTTGAGATGGAAACTGGGCAGATAGGTGGAGTCTGGGCTGATTGTGGTGTTTTTTTTGGGGGTAATTGGTTCTGGGATTTAGTGGTGTTTTTGCAATGGTGGAGGACGATGTTTGTGTGGGTTGTGCTTGACTAATTGTATGCTGGTGTGTGTATGTGTGTGTGGACGTCTGTGTGTATCTAAATGTGTGTGTGTTTCTACGAGGAATGTGTGTGTGAGTGATTACGTGTTGTCTGTTGTGTTTGGGATGGTCTTTGTGCAGGGGAAATTGTGGTGGTTTGATGGTTGCGGTTTGTAATTGCTGGCTTCTGGGTAATGTTGGTTGAAGGTTGTTTTAGTTGCATTGGGGTTGGTTGAAGGTTGTTTTGGTTGCATTGGGGTTTCTGCAGGTGGGAGAGAATTTGAAGGGGATGGCTGGCTGTAAACTGGGATGGGAATTGGGTTTGTTTTCGGTGATTAGCAATTGGTCAAGGATGATGGCTAGTGATGTATGTGGGTCTGTATCTGGCTTGCCGTGGCCTTCTGGCTCTGATGCGACTGCAGGAGGAGTTGAGGGTTGATGTGTGTATGGTGATAATGTTGATTTGGGTGGCTCTTATGGCTCTTGGCTACAATTTGGGACACTGTTGGTAGTGTGGCTGCAGATTTGGGTGTGATTCTGCTTGGTTGGGTGGTGAAATTGGGGCATTGAGTTGCAGGTGATTGGCCGTGGCTTGGGTGTTGTTGTATGACTGTTGATGGTAGGCTGTGGGATGAAGAATTGTGTTTCTACAGTGTCTTTAGGTAGCAAATGGTAGAGCTGTAGGCTAGGAAGATGGCGGAGTGGTGATTTGAAGCTTGGCCATGGGTTTGAGGTTGTTACAGGGGAAATCTTTAGGTAATAGTGAAGGTGGTTGATTGGTGTTGTTACGGTGGTTGGAGGCTTACTGGATTTCTATGTGTCTGTTATTGTGTGTTTATTTTGTGCTGATGATGACAGGGGATGTGAAAATTTGGGCTGACTGTGGGATGAAGGTGATATTTTGGGGTTGTTCTTGAACTGGTGATGAGTGTCTGTTGGTGGTGGTGAGGAGAGGCAGCAGGTGATAATGGTGGAGAGAGAGAAAGAGAGAGAGAGAGGAGAGACGGTGGTTGACGGAGAAAGAAGAAGCAGCACAAGTCCAGAAACAATAACACAAACCCAGAAATAGAAGCACAAATCCAAAAACAGCGATTAAAGAAAAATCCAAGCAAAAGAAGAAACTTAACTAAAATTCGAAGCAATTAAAAGAAAACATAATCAGATTTTGCATAAAAGAATGAAAGAAACATGGGTAAAAAATCCTACCTTTTTAAGCTTGAAGACAAACGTGATGAACAGTAACAACTCTTGAAGAAAGATGACAATGAACAGTACCTAAAAAATGGAAAAATGAAATGTGTGTGTTTTTAGGTGAAGAAATATGTGTGTTTTGATCTAAAAATGAACATGTATGTGTTTTTAGGGTTTGCTTTTTCTTCCTTGGCTTTTTCTGATTTAAGGGGAGTATTTATAGGGCTAGTTGTCTTAGTCACCAAGAATACTACAAAATAACAAAAACGCTACCGGTAACAAAAATTTTAATTTTATTTAAGAGAAATAGTTTTAACTCAAAAAATTAAAAATTAGCACAAAGAAATGACAGTAAATTCCAGCATTTGCCAAAACATTGAAAGAAGATTTCAAATTAAAAGTTAGAGCTTAGAACTAATCAAAAACGCGCTCGGGGTGCGAATGACGATTTTACCCCTAGACAACGAAAATACACAAAAATAGCTATTGGCCTTGAAAAATTACCAAAAATTAAAAATAAGCTTAAAACCCTAAGAAATGCATTTATGACTCAAAAATTGATGAAAAAGGAATTTAAACTGTAAAATGACGATTTTGCCCTTGGACAATGAAAATTCACAGAAAAATAGCTATTGACCTCAAAAAATTACCAAAAATTAAAAATAATCTTAAAGCTCTAAGAAATGCATTTATGACTAAAAATTGACAAAAAATGAATTTAAACTATAAAATTACGATTTTGCCTTGAATGCAGTATTTACAGAAGAAATAGCAATCGTCTCCGAAAAAATCAAAAAAATTTAGAAACATGCTTAAAGAATTAGAAAAATAAATTTGAAACCTAAAATGAGCTAGAATGGTGTTCACGAGACGAAATTACTATTTTGTCATTGTGCTAGTAAAAATATAAAAAAATACCAATTAAATTCGAAAAAATCATAAAAAATTAACAAATTCGCATTAAAGTAAAAATATAAACTTAAAATCCCCAACACTAATGGAAAATATTTACAGAGAAAACTTACTATTTTACCCCCGAGATTATTGAAAAATTAGAATTTGACCCCAAAAAATATAAAATGCCCCCAATATTTAAAAAATAAATGGTGTGTCAAAATTTGGTGTCCACTCCCTTAGTGTATACACTCGCACTCTCGTGTATCACTCAAGTTCAATGGCTTTTTCCCCTAATGAGCTCACCACTAAACCTTTTTCCACTCTAGAGAGTCTTCTTATAAGGCTCTTAAACAAGAACTTGCTCAATTGAACCTTATCAAGTCACCTTATAACAACCAAAACAATTAGCTCAAGAATAGAGTGGGAATAAACAAGAATATGAGCAAGAGATTAGCGTTTGATACAAGGAAAGTCAAAGAAAGAGTAAAACTCAATATTAGACTCAAGAAAACATGGAATAGGAAACCCTAATGTGTGGTATTCTTGTGTGAAAAATCTTGATTTTTAAAACTTTCTTGAAAGAAAATAATATTCTTGTGCAAAAACAAAAACTACTTTCCAAAAGAACAAGCACACACAAGAATAAGACTTTCCTTAATCCAAAAGTCAACCCCACTTTCCTTTTCCTTTCCACACAACCTTAGCTCTTAAAGAAAGTGAAATACTTTCCTTTTGCACTTGAAAAACCGTCCTCAAGCCTTAGGAAACAAAGGCTTTCCTTTTTTCTCACAACAGCCTCCTTAGTTTCCTTTTACCTTGTCACAGCTTTCCTAATGCTTCAGGACTAGGATTTCCCTTCTTAAGCACCAAAACAGCTTCTTATTGCCCCTTTTTAAGATCAAACAAACTGGAAAATTTTCTGAAAATTCGTAGGTAAGAATTATCAAAAATTCCAGCAACTATATTCAACCAAAATCCAAGAACCAAGTTCAAGAACTTGATCCTACCAATCTGAAATAGAAAGCTGATCAAGAATTCAACAAAACAGCCCCAAAAACTCCAGAAAAAACATGCAATATCTCCCCCAAATCAAGATTCAGCTAGATGTCCAAGTTTCTTTCAAGAAAAAGAAGTTATGCAATCAAGAAGTTCAAGAAGTCAATTTTCAGCAACTAGATGATTCTAGATCTTGTAAATAAGACTCAAGAACTTCAAGAAAATAATCAAGAACTCCAAGAAAGTCCAAGAACTTATTCAAGGGCTCCAAGAAATTCAAGAAACTCAACAAGAAACTCAAGAGCAACCTGAACAGATTCTACTCCCAAGAACTTAAACAAGTAAGTTCAAAAACCCAATAACTTGTATCAAGAACACTAAGAACAATCAAGAAACTTTGAATAAATGATTGTGCACGGTTTTTACCTTTTTGTGCACTCCTTTTTATTCTCTTTTCCCTTCTTTTTCTTTGCGCTTTTGGCTTTTCCTTTTTTGCACACGAATTTTTTTGAATTTCTTTTTTGACTTCAAGAAACCACAAGAAACGACTTAAACCTTCAAGAAAGTTGATTGTGAATGTTTTAAGTTCAAGAATCTCCTTTACTTGAGAGTTTTTAACACAAGAAAATCAAGAAAACAATAAAAATAGTCAAGATTCACAAAAACACCACACAAGACCTAGAATTCTTGATTAGAAACAATCAAGAACAACACAAGAATTTCAAGGAACAACAAGAACACAAAGAACACAATTAGGATAGCAAGAAAAAAACAAGGAAAAAGAAAAATGATTTTTTTTAGCACGAAAGAACAAGAACAACAAGAAGGTCACGGAAATTCAATGAAGAAAGAAAAAAGACAAGAGGGATATATCCAAATTTTCAAGAAGAAGATCTTCAAGAAGGAATATATCCAAATTTGACCTTGATGGAATTTGTCCAACACAATCAAGCCAAAAGATGTTAATTGAGCTAGATAAATCAGTTTGAATAACTCATTAATTGAGCTAGATAAATTAAAGACTTTAATTTATCATTAATTCACTAATTAATCAATTCATACTTATAGATCATGAGTGGCGTCTAGCAATGCATCATGACCACCCAAGTGAATAAGAAAGTCATGTGGTAGACCATACCCTTCAATGACAAGGCTACCGTGTAATGAATATCCTTTCACCACACTTTATCCCAATTAGTCTAAAAGTATAGCACATACTATTAAAATGACTAATTGATATTTTCTTGTTCCAGAAATACAACTCTCCATGATGTATAACCTTGAAACTATTTTCAAGTTATACTATCACTTCTGCAAAAGATTTATGAGTTAATATTTCCAACAAGTGGCCATAAAGGGATATACTCTCCTATTATGGAGTGGTGAATCCTATATTGATTACTCACTATCTTTCCATGCTTCAAACTATACCCAATCTCTAACCTATAGGCTACCCTTTTATGGGCACCGAGGAATAGGGTTAAATTATAGCAATCCACACTCAAGATACTATGGTAATCTCAAGTCAAAGGATCACTTACACCATTGCCATTAAGAGTTCAACCATTGGCACTATAGTTGAAACTCTTGGCGGATCGATCCAATGAACTTGTTCTCAAACAAGCATCCACATACCAGCTTAAGTGTCACATACACCATAGTCAATGAGATCAACTACTACTTACCATAAGTAGAGGCAAAGTATGTGCTAGTCTATCTGCATTAATGATGTCCAATCTCATTAATACTATAACTAGGGATATTTAAGAATATGACTTTATGTATTAGAGTCTCATAATTGTAACCCTTATAGTCTCTAATGCACAGTCAATATTCTAAGGACTTTATCAATCAAACAAGTAACATGGAAATACAACTATAGATGATAAAGAAAAATACCACGTGGATAAATATAACATATATAAGTGTAAATACAAACACCTTAAACCATATTGGTTTTAGGGCATACACTAACAATTCCCAATCACCTGCTGCTACCCACAACAATCCAAAAGCATCCAAGACAGCCATGCCACAACAACAAAATCTCATTCACCACCTGCAAAACAACTTGAAAACACATCAACACTAGCCACCACAAAACCCCAAATTCACCTCCCTACAATGCCACAGAGTCACTGCCTCAACCAATACCCAGACTCAAAGGCCACCAAACAACCCTGGCCTCGTACCAGCAGCTCCACTGCCACAGTGAGCTAGTCCACCTCATTGTGCATCCGTCATTGCCAGTAGCATCACCCAGCCCAAGCAACGTCTCCTCCATCGCACCACCACCGAAGCCACTAATGGCTTTCACCTCATTAGCTTCGAGAATAGGTAAAACACTCTACCCTTTTCAATTTCTTTGTTTTGTCCTACGATTAGTGAAACTGGTGCATGTACGTTGGGTCTTTTATAATGAATTTATCCTATTGTCTTTTGAGAATTCAATGGTTCAATTTGAGGAAAATTAGGTCAAAAGGGAGGCTTGGAATATTTTTGCTAAAAATCGAGTTGGGAAAATTGGGTCGGTTAATCCCAGAGAATCGAGTTGAGTGTAAAAGAGAAAAATAGAGACGGGGAAAACACAAAGAATGAGAGACAGCAAAATGAAAAAATGAGAACCAGAGACTAGAGAGTAAGAGACCAGGAGAAGAAGAGGATAGAGAGGGAATAGAGAACCACGAGGAAGAGAGATCAGTGAGAAACTGAGAAAGAAAAGAGAGACTAGAGAACCAAAAAGAGTGAAAGAGAGAGGAAGAGCAGATAGAGAAAACAGAGAGAGAAGTCAGCTGGAGAGTAGAAGGAGAAAAGTGAGTGAGGAGAAGATAAACTAGAAGAAGAAGAAAGAGAGTCAGAAAGAAATCTGGTGAAGACGATGAGAGAGAAAAGGGATTTGGAAGAAGAAGGAAAACGATTTTTGGGGGAGGGAATTTTATTTCATTTTTATTTATTTATTTATTTTTTAGTGTTCTTTAGTTTTTAGTAAATTTTCTTATTAATTATGACTTGGATTAATTTTAGGTAACTGATCTAGTTAATAATAATTATGTTGAAGTCCTCATTTTCTTTCCTCATTGACAATATTGCCCCATAGATTTATTACTTTATGCAATGGAGACCCTAATAATTACAGATTGACCTCCCATAGATTTTATTTTGTAAATTAGGTCCTACCATTTGCTTTTTGTCTTTGATATTTGCTGGAATTTTATTTTTGCCCCTACTTATTTGGCTTTAATTTTACAAATTGTGTCCCATGCTTGCTTCAATTTGTAATTTGGCCCCATATTTGCTAGAATTATGTTTTGCCCCCTACTTAGCAGTAATTTGAGATTGAGCCCCATGCTTACTTGAATTTATTTTTTGGTCCTAGATGTGTGTGAATTTGTTTTTGAACCCTAAGTTTCATAAAATCTACATTTTTACTCTAATTGAGTTAGTATTTCAGATTTTTAGGCTTTATTTATTTATATCATGATGCATTGACGTGTGTGTTCATTTTGATTAGTATTTGTACTGGTCTCCTAGAGGTATCCCTATTCCTCGTTAATCTTTCTTTATGTGCTCCAATGTGCCTTATGTGACTTTTATGCATTTTTCTTCATATATTTCTTATTCTACATGTTTTTTTGTGTATTTATGTACTATATGTTATTTAATTTCCAATTTTAGTATTTTGGCAAAAATATAATATTTTGTATTTAGTTAGCCAATGTAATAGTTAGATTATATTTCTTATATTTTAAGCAAAATTTTCTATTTAGATAGAAATTGTAATAGATAAGTTGTTTTTACATTTTTCCCTAAAATTGTAGCTAATTTCCCCGATGTAATAGTTAGGGCTTATGTGCTTCTGTGTGCTTGTGTGCTTATATGTTTTACCGGTTTCCTTAGGATTTGCATCTAGAATATCATGTTTACGTGCTACTTGTTCCTACGTGTTATTATATGTCTTTATATGATTACTTGCTTTCAATTCATGCTTCATTGCTTTAATTCATGTTTTATCAGTTTTGTTATTCCGTCACCACACTAGTCCAACGCTAGTTGTGGCTTTTTCTCATTTCCTCACTAGTCCAACGCTAGTGGGGATCCCTAGAAAGGGCTAGTCTAATGCTAGACCCTTATGGCATTTTAGTGTTAGGTGCACTCGTGTGCATTTTACATTCCACTTCGCACATTTTTGGTTTTAGTTCCATTTTGCATGATTTTATTATTATTACTATTATTTTTTTTTTTTTTGCACATCTTCAAATGCATGACATCTAGGTTGCATCTCACTTAGAATTTAAGTCATTTTTGTGTGATCCGACTAGAAATAGTCGCCCACTCACGTGGGAAGTGGTGGCATACATGTTGTTCCCCCCTTCGTAAGTAGAAATATTCAGTCACGAGATATTAGTCCCTCGTACCCGTTATGTTGTATCCCTACTTTCTTGGACACTTACAGTCTATACTATTTTCCTTTTTCTTTTTCTTTTTTGCATTTCATTTTTCACCCACACTCATGACTCCCTTGAGGACTCGATTCAGGTTTTGCAATTAATGTGATAATCCAGACCAAGTCTTGACAGAACATTCTGACCGTCTCGATTCTCACATTTAGAGTTAGGATTTATATTCATTTAGACACATCCAAATGCGATAGAACTTAGGGTTAGTTTAGAAAATTTTAATTAAACCTTGCAACTAGCTTCAGCTAGGTAGAAAGGGTGCCTTAGGCGCGAGTCTTTGCCTTCCCTTTCTTCAAATGTGACTCCCGGACCTTTTTCTCTCGTTTTTTTGTAAACTGGAGTCGAAAAAGGGTTTTCAAACATTTTTCTAAAATTTTATTTTTGTTTTGCTAAATGATTTTCAGGTGACTTGGTATACCCTAACTCCATACCAAGTGGTGACTCGATTTTAAAATAAAACTCTTTTTCAAACTTAGTTGGCCAAAACTATCGCACCTTTAGTCTCGGTCTTTTTTTCTTTTAAAGTATCATTTTTTCGAAATAACACTTTTTCAATAAAAATTCATTTTTTTCTCACACGCACAATTTTTCCAAAACTTTCTTTTCGAAAAGGGTCATCAGACCGAACCGCCTTTTGAGGGAGCAACAGTCAGCGACCCCACCAGTACCCCATCGATTTTGGGACGTGACAACGGATGTACAAGACCCAAGCCCATTTCTTTTAGTCTTTATTTTTCCAAATTATAACTAGTTTAGTAACTTAGTTAGTTGTGCCAGTTACGCGTTTAGTTAAGCTAGTTACGCGTTTAGTTAGTTAGCTAATTATTAGGGTTTGCCCTAAACCCTAGCTCGTTGGTTGTTTGCCTATAAGGGGCTGTCACGTTACTTTGATAAAAAAAATAGAACGTTTATGATAATTTGAGTGAAATTCTTCATTGAATTTTCTTGGTTCTTTGGTGATTTAGAACTGCCATGGTCTTATCAAGCTTAGCTTGTGGCGACCATCCAATCTTGCTTAAAGTTTCCTTTCGGTTTTGTTCAAATTCTTGAGAGAGTTAAGTTGAACAATTGAACAAGCTCAATTTAGTTCACCTTAGTTGTCCTCGGAATGAGATCAATTGTAACACCATAGAAATTCATATAAGAATTCTTTAATTCATGTATGTCCATTAGTAGAAAAAAAAATGAGAAAAGAAAAACAAAAAGGGGAAAAATCGAAAATGTACTTACAAGAGAAATTCTTTTGTTTGTAGTTTAGTATTAATCCTTGATTTATTAGTTGGAAGATTTCTTAAGTTAATTAGGTTGATTAACTAAGATTCTCTCATTATTAAGTGGGACACCTAAGTTGTGACAACCCCACCTTACCCAGAGGCGCACCAAAGGGCTTAGCGGACTGCCTGCCTGGCTCTCACCAGGGCTCGAGTCAAGCACGCACTAAAATTCATAAGCAATTGTAATTCAGAAGAAAACTCGTGATATCACCCGTGATAGTATCTCAGGGTCACATAAAATTCAAAACTTAAAAGTAAAAGTACTGGTTTAGCAGTTTACATCATATACGTTCATTAATACAATAATATCTCTAGCAGTTTTCTATCAAAATCCTACCAGAATCTACCCTTGAATCCTCACCACCGGCTTTAGGGATAGGAGCCTGTTTAAGGAAAACAAATAAAATAGGGTGAGCTATAATAGCCCAGTGAGGTTCCCACACATGCAGACACGGAGGCAAACCAAGAGAGAATAAATAGGCAAATAACATGTGTCGCAAAATCACATAGGAAATAATTAAGTAAATAATTATTTAAACAAGGGAGGATACGTCACGACCACGGGAGCAAGTACTGATCATGTAACCATGATGTAGAACCGAGATAGTATTTCGGGTCTGGATCACAGGTTCTACCTGCATTATCGAGCAAGAGCCCTGACCACCATTCACCTTATATCCTCTGAAAACCGCCACATCCAGGGTGAGATCTCAACCCTACAGGGCAAACAAGCAAGCAAGAAAGTTCAATCCGGAGTTGGCCTCTTTGAGGATTCACAACTCACGGAAAGAACGCCATGCCCTAAAACACCTAGCACCTTATATCCTCCTTTGTACAACCGGCTTGACTAACCGCGGTACAACCACGGAAGTCTAGCCAACAAGTTTAATTTATTTGAAAATTCACAAACAATTATATTCACATTGGATAGAAATTATGCATGTAACAAATTACGGGATAAATGTTATAAATTACACATTTTCCCTTCATATAGTACATTGTAACAATTCATGAATATCAAGTACACATAGAATTAACACAGAGAATCATCATCTATCATGCATCAAGTGTACACGAGGAAACACTCACATACACAAGTAAAGGGACACTCACCTGGATCGCTTTGGAAAATATTTCGTATAATGGTGGAGGTTCACTTTCGGATCCTGAAATTTACAAGAAATAATCTAGTGAAAACCCTAAGTAAATTAGCAAGAAAATTCAAGAAATAACCTAATTATTTCTAGGTTATAGATTTCATCCACCATTTTTCCTTCTTTATTTCTACTGAATTTTCGGCAGCATGACCCCTTAAAAACCAGACTAAACCAAAATTTTCCCTACAAGAAAAATAGCCATCCAACCCAATTCAACAAGTTCTACAACTTCTATGTTCAATTCTAACTCAATTCCAAATTTTCTTTGTTAACTCATGTTTTTCAAGTTTACCAACTAGGGATATTCAACCGAACATAACTTCCAATTGATATGTCGTATGAGAAAAGTAATTATATGGATAGAAACTATATTTTAAGGGCTAAAACTTTTATGAAGAGCACCATGTCAAATTCTAACAAAAACCATTCCAAAATCGGTCCACAACTTAGTGTTCCATCAACCCAAATCTGCACAGGTTTAGTTTTTGGCCAAGTTCATGCCATTGCTGGGATCAATCCATTAAGAACCCGGGAATTGTGATTACATGGTTTGAAAGTAAGTTTCTATGACTACAACTTTCATGAAGATCATCAATCCAAATTCTAACCAGAACAAGTTCAAAATCAGCCCCCAAGTTGGCTCATCATCAAAACTGTTTACGCAGAACCGAAATTTCAGCCCACTTTGCAGACTTTCTGCTATTAATACACAATGAACCACAGTGCAAGCTTTACACCGTTTGAAAGCCCTATGAATCTAGTTTCTAAAACAACAAGAATCATTCGAATCCAAGTTATCTACACCAAGTTATGAAAGTTTTACTAAAACTGGTCCAGCATGACTGTTCAAGTATTTTTCAATTCAAGCTTAAATCTTCAAGTACTACTATCAAATTCTTAGTATAAAACTTGAACAAAACTAAATAAACTTGAAAGTAATAGCAAGAGTTCATAGTACATACCTTAAACAAGCTTAGAACTATGCTTAGGAAGAAGGAAAGCTCACTTTCTATGGTGGATTTGCCCAAAATTTGGAGAATAAGCTTCAAGAAGTTGAGAGCAAAATGAGAGGAAGAGAGGAAGAGAGATGGCCGGCCAAGGAGGAAGAAAGAAGAGAAGAAATAGGCTAGGAAAAATGGAAAAGAAATAAAGAAAAGGTGGGAAAATAATTACCAATCAAAACCCAACAAGAGTCAAGTTAGGTTTAGACTTTTAATAAAATAGTGACCAACTTGGTACATTTTGATTAGTGGAAATTTTGATCATTTATCTCTTAGAAATTTGCAAGACTTTATGGCACAAATTTTAAAAGCAAAAAGAGAGAAAAATAGGTGAGAGAGGGCCGGATTTTAGAGAGAGAAAAGGCAAGGGAAAATTAGTGAAATTTTTAGGTCAAAATAGTGAACTAAAACTCACTTAGTCAATAGTCTTGAAAATGATAAAATTAGTTAGTCAAAATTAAACACTATTATAAACTAATGATCCAATGAAATTAATCCAAATATAGTACTTAGGTGTACCACTTAATAATGAAAAAAAAATCTTATTTAGTTTAACTAATTAACTTAAGAAACCTTTCAACTAATAAATCAAAGATTATCACTAAACCCTAAATAAAAGAAATTCCTTTATAAAATGCATTTCAATTTTTTTTTTTTGCCCTTTCTTTTCACACTCTTCTTTTTTTTTTCTACCAATAAGCATAATATGAATTATATGAATTTTCTGGGGCGTCACATAAGTAGTAAATTCGGATTAATTTCATTGGACCATTAGTTTATAATAGTGTTTAATTTTGACTAACTAACTCTACCATTATTAAGACTTTTGACTAATTGAGCTTTAGGTCAAAAATTAATTCAAAATTTCACTTAATTTCTTGTCTTCTCCCCCCTCCTCATGGCCGGTCCTCTCTCCCCCTATTTTTCTCTCTTTTTGCTTTAATTTTTGTGCCATAAAGTTTGCTAATTACTAGGAGATAAATGATTAAAATGATCACCACTCAAAATTAACCAAGTTGGTCACTATTTCATTAAAAGCATAACACCTAGCATGACTCTTGTCTTGCTATAATTGGTCATTCTTTTCCCCATTATTTTCTTTATTTCTTTTCTATTTTCTTGGCCTAATTCTTTTCCTTTTCTTCATGGTCTTGGCCGGCCACCCTATTCTCTCTTTTCCTCTCTTTTGCTCTCATTTTCTTGAAGCTTTTTCTCCAAACTTTGTACAACTTCACCATAGAAAGTGAGCTTCTCTTCTTCCTAAGCAAAGTTCTAAGCTTGTTTAAGGTATCTACTATGAACTTTTGCTATTAATTTCAAGTTTTATTTAGTCTTTTGTACTAGTTTAATACTAGATTCTTATTACTACAACTTGAAGATTTAAGTTTGAAATAAAGTTTTACTTGTTAGATTAAGTGTTCTCTTGGTTAGATAGACTAGTAGATAGCATTTAAATCTTGAAATTTCATGTATTATATGTTGCTTGGATGAAGAAACTTGGGCTTGAAATCTTGAATTTGAGTGGAATTTTGCGTGAAATTAAGTTTAATATAAATATGGAAGCTATAGAACTTGTTGGAAATTGGATTGGTTGGTTGATTTCTTGCAGGAAAAAAATTGGGTTAGTCCGATATTAAGGGGAGGTGCTGCCGAAATTTCGGTAGAAATAAAGAAGGAAAAAAATGATAGATGAAATTTCTAAGCTAGAATATGTTAAATTTAAGGAGTTTAGTGTGCAGAAATTTTTAGAAAATGATGTAGTAATGAATTAAATTTTCCTAGAACAAGAAAACCCTAAATCCAAAACCCTAAATCTAAAACCCTAAACCCTAAAATCCTAAAAACTCTAGAAATAATTGGGTTATTTTCTCAAATTTTCGTACTAATTTACTTAGGGTTTTCATTAGATTATTTCTTTTAAATTTCAGGACCCGAAAGCGAATCGCGACCATTTTACAAAATATTTTCATAGGCATTCTAGGTGAGTGTCTCTATGTATGCATGATGCATGAAATGCTTTGTCACACTTGAGAATGTTATATCATGAAATATTATGTTATACTTGTAATTGTTATTTTATGACATGTGTTACTTGAGGAAAGATGTGTACTTTATCACATCTATTCCGCAATGTGTTACATGCTTTCGTGATCAAATGTGTTACTTGTGCTTGAGGTTACCGTGACTAACTTCACCGTTACTTCACGATTAGTCAACCCGGACGTGCGTGGGAGGATATAAGGTGCTGGGTGTTTTAGGGCGTGTTGTTCTTTCCCCTTGAGTTGTGAATCCTCAAAGAGGCCAACTCCGAATTGAACTTTCTTACTCGCGTGTTGGCCCTCCAAGGTCGAGATTACTCCCTGGATGTGGTAGCTTGTACGGAGATTATAAGGTGAACAGTGGTTAGGGTCTTGCTTGTTAATACTGGCATGACCTTTGGCAAGGACCTGAGCTATTATCTCGGTCCTAACGTCATGGTTACATGATCAGTACTTGCTCCTCCTGCGGTTGAGCTTGCTCCCGTAGTTGAGCTTTGTATCCGCCATTGACTACTTGTTAATTAAATTGTTCATACCCCGCTTATTTAATCTTGTCAATTATTTTGTTCCATAAAATAACGAATTCCTGGTATGGTTGCATGACTTGGGCACTCACTGGGCTATTATAGCTCATCCCGTTCATTTGTTTTCTTTAACTAGGTTTCCCAAAATACTAAAGCTGGAAAAGCTGATTTTGGACATAGTAAATGTTTTGTTTCATGTATTTTGATAGCCTAATTGTGTAGGCTTTTATTGTAAATAATATGTGTATTTTGGGATGTAAACTTCTTGTGATACTTGTACTTTCGAATGAATTAAATGAATGTATTTCATTATGAATGTATTTTATTTTGGGTTAAGTACGCTTGGATGTTTGAGTGAGTGCGTGATTCGAGTCCTGGCGAGAGCTAGGCAGGCAGTCCACTAAGCCCTTTGGTGCGCCTCTAGGTAAGGTGGGGCTGTCACATCAATCTCAAGGGGAAAAGTTTGAGCAACCTACTCCACGTCAAGGGTTCTTGGAAGTTCAATCCAAAGGGGTCTTAAGTTCAATGAGTAGTAAGCCTAAAATCCAAGGGTCTTGGTATTCTTCCATCCATGCAGGCATCATAAAATCTGATTAAAATTCGTATAGAAAAATAGGCCTATAAATAGGCTTACAAAGAACTTTCTAGAATTGAAGAATTAAGCAACTATTAAGTCTATACCTAAGCTAACAATAATACTTAGCAAAAAACACAATTGTAGAGTAATTTGAACAACTCAAAAACATAAAAATTCGTCCAAGGTCAAATCATGGTTTGGACATCCTTTATTAAGCTCCATTAGGCCTCCATTTTGCAATTTCAAGGGCCCTCCAAGTGAGTTCAAGTAACCAGCCCCTTGCAAGATTATTTTGGAGACGTTAACAACTTCTTTTGTGCCTTCTTTGTAGATGAACTTGATCAACAACCAATACTCCAATCCTTGGCCCAATGTGATACCTTGAACATTGTAAGCTTGAAGCTTGTAACTAAGCTCAAAATCATGTAACTTGATAATCCAGCCACCATGTTCAAATGTTCCATGTTTGATTGTCACACATATAAACTCTTCTTGATCCATATAAATGGCCTTTCAAATCCACCGAGTATAAGTCCAAGTCCAATATATGTATGCGCTCCTTGGATCACATCAATCCCTCCTTTCTCGAACAAATTCGTCCTTGAATCTGCGGGTTCATATAAATTACCATTAGTAACTAAAGGATCGATAGATGAGCGAATATAACCACCAAGAATATTAAGCACATAAAAATTGAATGGCATATTGCAAGAATAAACACAAGTAGATAAAGACCCATTATTCATGCAAGATGAAACAAAATAAAATTCAAAACCACACATCGATGATGTAAAGAGAGTTTGAAGTTTAAAGATAACAAACATGTCAAGATGAGTAATATCTTTAAAAACATGCAAAAGAATTAACATATACGAATGATTAATAAGAAAAACATGAGGTTCAGCACCTATATATCTTAGAATGGAGTCAAAATAATACTCATTAACAAGATAGAAATCATGATCAAATAAAGACGTATGACCAGAATCTAAGTAGAAACTACTAACTACAAGTAAGTGTAGTGTAGACACCAAATTTTGACACACCATTTATTTTTAAACACTGGGAGGGTATGTTTGCAATTTTTGGTACAAATTATAATTTTTTATTTTTCAAAAATTTGGGGGGCAAAATAGTAATTTTATCTGTAAATGTGTTTCTATCAACTTTTGGGGGTTTTAAATTCATATTTTTACTTTTATGTGGATTTGTTAATTTCTTATGATTTTTCTGGATTTAATGGGTATTTTTTATTTTTGTACCAACTAAGGGCAAAATGGTCATTTCACGAATTAAATTTATTTTTTCCAATTTTGAATCAAAAATGAATTTTCTAATGTTTTAAGCTTATTTGTAATTTTTGATAATTTTTTAGGAAAATAACTATTTTTTTGTGAATTTTTATTGCCCAAGGGCAAAATCGTTATTTTACAGCTTAAATTCATTTTTCACAAATTTTGAGTCAAAAACGTATTTTCAAGAGTTTTAAGCTTATTTGTAATTTTTGATAATTTTTTGAGGACAATAACTATTTTTCTGTGAATTTTCACTGTCCAAGGGTAAAATCGTCATTTTATAGCTTAAATTCATTTTTCACAAATTTCGAGTCAAAAACGTATTTTCTAGTGTTTTAAGCTTATTTGTAATTTTTGGTAATTTTTCGAAGCTAATATCTATTTTTTGTGTATTTTCGTTGTTCAGGGGCAAAATTATCATTTTACACCCCGAGCGCGTTTTTATCAATTTGGAGCTCTAGTTTTTTTTATTTTGAAAATCCACTACGAATTATTTTTAAAAAAAATTTAGAAATTGTTGTTAGATTCTTTTTAATTTTAAGGTTAAAAATTGTTTTTTTAATAAAATTAGCATTTTTAATACCGGTGACATTTCTGTTATTTTACAACATTCTTGGCCAACAAGACAAGTGGGCTATAAATACCCTCTTTAATCAGCTGAAAAAAGGAGGAAAAAAATGGAAACCCTAAAACACCTCTTCTTTTGTGTTTTTTAGATTAAAACACACACTCCACACCACCAAACACACACAAGCCGCCATCTCTTTTCTTCAATTACTATTCATCAGAATAGTGCCATACCATCTTGAAGCTTAAACAGGTATTGTTCTCCTCTTTGTTTTTGTTTTGATTCATTGTTCTTCCATAATTTTTGTGAATCTGATTGCTTGGAATTTTAATTGAGTATTCTTTGAGATTTAGTTTCTATCTTCTTCTTTTTGTTTGTTTATGAGCTTATTTCTATGCTGTGTTTCTGATTTTTCTATTTTGGTTTATGAATTTTGGTTCTGCTTGTTTGTTTCTTGGAGTTTTATTCTCACCGCCTATCTCTCTCTTTCATTTCCACTGCTTCGCCACCATCCCTCCTCCCTTTTCCATCAAACAACACCATGAGCCTCCACCCAAAACCACCACCGCACCCACATCTCCCCTGCCAAACCTAAGATCTGTGACAACAAAGCCACAAAACCCATCTCCTAAATCATCCCCAGAAACCCATTAAAGCCATTGACCATTGCCTAACAGCCGAGACTTTTTCATTCTACCGCCTATCACTACCAGAAAATCAATCCCAATTTCAGTCATAACCATCAACGCCATGTAAACCATCACCACAAATGACCCATAAAACATCAAAAACAGTCCCAATTGACATCCATCACCACAACACGATCTAGTACCTGCAAGAAAATAACAGAATAACCAAACCATCCACCAGTCGCATAACTAAAGAAGCCCAAATCGCTGCCCCTCAACCTCCAATCCGCCTCCCTCCACCACAAGAACCAACCTCCAATTCACCTGTAGCCACCACCAGTCATTACCCAAAAGCCAACATCCACCAGCAATCACAGTCAAACTCTCACGTTCACACACCCCCAAGCCAATTACTCTGCCCACTCAAAGCCACCAAGAATCCAACCCACAACAGGCCCTCCTGAATTCACCAAAACCCTCCCAATCGCACAACACCAGCAACTGCATTCCACAACCCCAGCCAAACTCGTTCCCCTCCATCACCAAACTGAACACACACACACGCCCAATCAGTTGCATACACACAAACATAGTCCATACATACACACTGCATACAATACACCAACATACACACAGAGAGGCACACATGGACTCACAATCTCACAACACACACATAATCACAAACCCCATCTGCATTCCACCACTGCCAGCACAAAGCCAAAACCACCATTCAATCCCTGCCAATCGCACCCCCTTTTACCAATCAGTCCAGACGCCAATTTCATCGGCCTCCCCACAAACTACTACCAAACAAACATCATAATCTACCTGTCCAGACCCTTATCCCGTCACCACCTCACTTGGACTCTACCAATTGAGACCTTGAAACCAAAAGTAAACAGGGGGGACGCGAGAGAGAAATAGAGGAACAATAAAACAGAGAGCTAGAGAGAGGGCATGCGGAGAGCAAGGAAAAGAAAAGAGAGTAAAGAGGGAAAAGAGAGAAATCAAAAGGGGAAGTCTAAGAGAGAAAACAGAAATTGAGAGACAGAATCGAGAGAGAAGAGGGATAGAGACCCAGAGAGAAGACGTGAGAGAAGAGAGAAGCCGTAGAAGAAGCTAGAAACTGAGAAAATGGGGAAAGCTGGAGGGGGAAAGAAGACAGAAGAAAAAAGAATGAGAGAGGAGAAGAGACGGGAAATCAGGCAGAGAAGAAGGAAGAGAGCAGATGAGGTGAAGAAGAAGAGGGCAACCGGAAAAGAAAAAGAAAAAGAAAAAAAAGGAAGGAGAAGGAAATAAAGAGAAGGGAACAAAGAGAGAGAGAGGGAGAGACGGCGAGAGAGTGAGAAGAATCAAAAGGAGAGATAGCAGACGGTGGGAGTGAGAGAAAAGAAGAGAAGAAGAAGAAGAAAAAGAGAGAAATAGAGAGGGGAAAGAATTTCGGGGAAGAAGAAATCAGAGAGAAGAAAATCGAAAAAGGAAGAGAAAAAGAAGAAAAGAAAAAGAATGGAAGAAATAAAGGGGAATAAAAATGAAAATTGAAGAAAGAACCGATTGGGAGCAGAATTTCTTTTGTTAGTTTTAGTTCTAGTTTACATGTATTTTTTTAATCTGTTTAAGATTTTGTTTTACTTTATGCCCGAATTAGTGATTAATATGGATAAGTAAGATTTTAGTTAATTAAGTTAGTTTAATTCACGTTTTGGCATTTTGTAATTTTGTTTAGTTCAGTTTCAAGAAGTTTTTTTAGATTAGTGTAATTTCCTTTTGTAGTTATTTTATAATAAATTAAATAGTTATACTTTAGTCTTTGCTTTTCTTAAATATTATCAAATGGTCCCAAAACTATTTTACCATATGCATTTAAGTCCTCTATAATTTTAGATTGGCCCCCTTAGCTTTAGTTTCTTTCAATTAAGTCCTAATTAATTGCAATTAAGTTTTAGTGATGGCTGAAATTTGCGTTTTATACCCTTTATTTTGCTGCAATTTACTGTTTTGACCCCCTAATTACTTTATTTTGCATCATGACCCTTAGATTTTTGTGAATTTCTAATTTCTGCCCCCTAAGTTTTATAGAATCTTATTTTTAGTCCGTTAATTGCTAAACTTTACATTCTACTCCAATTTGTCAATATTTACACATTTTTAGTATTTATTTGTTTATATTGTGAAACCTTGACGTGTGTATTCATGTTTTTAAGTATTTGTACCGGGTCTTCAAAAAGGTATTTTCGTTACCTTTTGATTGCTTTTTTATGTGCTCCAACGTGCTCTAATGTGATATTTTATGCATTTTTTTATGCGTTTCTTATTTTAGGCATTTTTTTTTGCGTATCTATTTATTTTGTGTGATTTAATTTTAAATTTTATTATTTTTGACGAAAAATGTAATATTTTGTATTTAGCTAGTCAATGTAATAGTTAGGTTATTTTTATCATATTTTAGCATAAATTGTGTAATTAGATAGAAAGTGTAATAGATAGGGAATTTTTAATTTTTCCCTCCTTTAATTGTAAATCAAGCCCCCCGGTGTAATAGTTAGGATTTATTTGCTTTTGCGTGTTTATGTGTTTATTTCTTTTACTGCTTTTCTTAGGATCCTTGCATCTAGAATATTATGTTTATGTGTTATGTGCTCCTATGTGATCTTATATGTTTTTATATGTTTAATTTTTGCTTTTAATTCAGGCTTTAATATTTAATTCATGATTTATGGTATTCCGTCACCACACTAGTCCAACACTAGTTGTGACTTTTTTTATTTCCTGCTAGTCCAACACTAGTGGGATTTTTTTAGAACGGGCTAGCCCAACACTAGACCCTTAGGACATTTTAGTGATTAGGTGCATTCGTGTGCATTTCTCATTTCACACACTTATAGTTTTTCTTTCCATTTGGCATGATTTTATTATTACTATTTATTACCATTATTATTATTATTTTTGACACATTTTAAAATGCATGACATCTAGGTTGCACTTCACTTAGAAATTAGGACATTTGTGTGTGATTCAACTAGAAATAGTCGTCTACTCACGTGGGAAGCGATGGCGTACATGCCGTTCCCCCCTCCGTGAGTAGAAACATTCAGTCACGAGTTATTAGTCCCCGTACCCGTCATGTTGCATCCCCACTTTCTTCAATCACTTATTATATATTATTATCTTCTTTTCTTTTTGCATCACATTTTGCATAAAAACTCGTGACTCCCTCGAGGTCTCGACTCGGGTTTCGCAATTAATGCGATAAATCCGACCAAGTCTTGATGGAACATGTCGACCCTCCTGATACCCACATTTAGATTTAGGATTTGCATTCATTTAGATACATCCGAACACAATAGAACTTAGGGTTAATTTAGGATGATTAAACCTTGCAACTAGCCTCGGCTAGGTTGAAAGGGTGCCTTAGGCGCGAGCCTTTGCCTTCCCTTTCTTCAAATGTGACTCCCGGACCTTTTTCTCTCATTTTTCGTAGACTGGAGTCGAAAAAAGGTTTTTAAATGATTTTTAACATTTTTGTTTTGTTTAAACAATTTTTTTGGGTGACTTGGTACACCCTAACTTAGTACCTAGTGGCGACTCTATTTTCTAAAATAAAACTTTTTTTCAAAAATTATTTGGCCAAACCTGTCGCACATTTTAGTCTCGGCCTTGTTATCTTTTAAAAATATCATTTTTTTACTAAATAACACTTTTTCTACTAAAATTTGATTTTTCTCACACACGCACGGTTTTTCCAATATGGCTTGGGAACCTATTGTGCTCAAAAGAACGAATAATTTTGATCACAATGTCACATCTCATTCCTCTAAGAGATAAATCAATGATCGTGATTATGCTACATATGCTTCAAGCAAAGTAGAAAGGAAGGTAGCATCGAAATATTCTCAATCTCATCATTCTTCTAAACAGTCTATCATTGACGATTGTGGATATGAGGGTGTTGCTTCAAAGAGGAAGGAAAGACCATTGAATTCTAAACCCTCTAGAAGACAACATCTTGATTCTCCATGGAAAGAGTTGAAGAATGAATGTGAGGATATGGATGAGCTTGTACAGAAGCTTATGGATGAATATAAAGCTCATATGGCTGCTCAAAGTGAAAAGAAAGCTCATGAAGTTGATTTCATACAACCATTGGGGGTGTCAAGTAAAGCTCATACATCACCATTGGAGGAGTCACACTTGGAACAGCAATTTGAGACCAATTTTAAGAAGCCAATGGAGGAGACGTGTGAGATTTCGAAACCACCATGTGGAGTTGATCTTGAAGTACTCTTGGAAACCACAAAGGTTGAAAAGTCACCTTTGGAAACAAAGCCAAAGAATGCACTCGAAGGAGAAAATGAGAGTAATAAAAAAAAAGAGAGTGTGCAAGACCTCAGTAAGAATGACGAGTTTCTTGAGGAAAAAGAAAAGAGCAAAGGAAAGAGTGTGAGAATTGAGGGAAAACAAATTGAGTGCAATGTGAAACAAATTGAGTGGGAAAATTCTGAGATAAAAGAAGAAAATAGGGGAGGGGAAGATAGCATAAGTGAGGAAACAAGTGTTGTGATTGTGAAACCAAAACTTCTTGTGCCCATGTACAAAGAAGATTGTTTATTCACTAATTCTCTTCACTTTTATTTTCCTAGTGTGTTTGTTCCCTTTGTGCAGAATCATGGAGTAATCCTTCAAGGGAGTAAGCCACAAGTTATATGTTCTCCTAACATTGTTCACATGCAATTTTATGTTACTCATACAACACATAAAAAGGTGGAAAGAGTTCGAGGGAGAAGTTTGGTGAAGCAAGGACATATTCTAGCAAATTTGTCATCTTGTGCCATCAATGGCAATTGGTTGCTGGGTTATGTGCTTGATTGGTGGTATGGAATACATTGGTATCCAAACATTAGATTTAAGTGTGTTTTACATTTTAGATTAACCTTGAATGATTGTGTTTACTTTGCTTTGAGCCTTAGTATGAATGAGTATGCATTGCATGTAGCATCATTGCTTGAGTTACATTCTAGTCTCAATGCTTTAGTATCGATTACTTTTGGTAATTTCGTCTTTACTACTTCTATGTGTAGTTTAAGTGTTTTGTTTCATGATATATTCTTGCATAGTGAGTCTAACTATTATGGCATACTTCATTTGAGCATTGGTAGTATGAACGAGTCTAGTCTTTTGCATGATCATCTTGTGCAAGACCTTGTTGAGGATTCACCTATTATGGATTGTGATTTTTATGTTGTGATGAGTTTAGGTGAAATATCTTGTGCTACCATGTTTAAGTGCTATTTGAGCTTGAATAGGGTTTACAAAGATGGCATACATGAAGCTATTTACTATGCTTTGATTAAGCTAGCTGATGCATTTTTATTTTCTTGGTCTAGTACTTTTGTGTCCTTTTTGCAGTTTAAATCAGCAAGAAGTTTGCCTTTCATAAAGGGACGATTCCATGAGGATGGAGTTGGTCAAGTGGTGTCCATCAAAGGCAAAGGATATGGGAGGATTCATAACACCATCACCATTATTCCTTACTTGCTTACTTCATTTTCTTGGTGGCGAGATTTTTTGTCTTTATTTCATTTAAGTGTTTTTAACATGCATCTTAGTTTTACTTTGTATGTTCATTCTAGTCTAAACAATTGTGTTGTGAATCTAAGATGTGACGATTTATATGTTGCATTTTGTTTTAGGAGTTTATTCTTGTTAATTCATTCTATGTTTGATACTTTGAAATTTTTGTTATATGATTCTTCATGTGATATGCGTTCTAGGATTTTCAATGTTCATGGCTTATTTATTCTTGAGTACCTTGTGCATGATCGTTTTCATTGTTATTCTCAAGCTAAATCATATGTGTGTTTAGACCATTTAATTGCTTGTTTAGATCTTGTTATTTATAATCTTGAGTTTATATTGCATCGTGAGCCTAGTAGGTCTACTTATGCACGTTGTCTAGATATTCTATTAGTTGGTTCTTTTTATTGTGTTGCTATTTTGGAGTATTTTTCTTGTGGTAGTTACATTACTTTGTGTCCCTATGTGTTGGTTCTTCTTCATGTTTTTAGGGATGATTCTCATCAACGTAAATTTATTACTCTAAGACATAAATCTATCTATGCATCTTTGTTACTTATATGTGAGTTTTATAGTGTTAACTCAAGAAACATTGATTTTAGGTTTATTTGTGTTGATAATTGCTTAAGGGAGTTCGAGTTTCTTGGGAACATTTATGGTTTAGTTTTGCAAGGTGAGCCTACTAATGTAATTAATATTTCCATTATTCCTCATGTTCCTTTTTATGATGTAGGTGACGATTCGAGGACGAATCGTTTTGAAGAGGGGGAGTCTGATATGAGTACGGTTCACGATGGATCCCGTGGAGATGAGCTTTTCACAACTGAGCAAGGGCAGCCAAGGATCATCTATCAAGCAACCCTATGTTGGTGCTCAAGAACAAGGAAATTGCACGAATTGATCATGAATACGCTTAAGGATGAAGCTACGTGGGATGGCTTTTTACAATCGTCAAGACTTGTTACACTAATTTGGGTCAAGGGAGGAGCTTTACGTGAAGATGGATCATTGGGAAAAGCCATGGTTGACCAAGGGGATGAGCAAGGTGTTCAAGTCATGCAAAAAGATGGAGGAACGCAGCTTCTGACCAAGGCCGCGACCCAGGCCGTGCCACGGCCTTGCCCACGGCTTCCATCAAATTGAGACGACGAGGCTAGTGATCATTCTAACCGAGGCCGTGCTCCAGGTCGCGCCGCAGACTTCCAAACGGCCTTCATTAGAATGGTTAAGGGAGAACAGCAGACGTTCTGATCGAGTCCGCGCCTAAGGCCGGCCCGCGGCCTTCCCCACAGCCTTCCCCAGAACGTACGACTTCGTCTTAGTTTAGGGTTTCTCTTAATGTTTTATTTATTCCATAGTTGTAATCCGTTCCTAATAGTTAGGCATGATAGACTATGATTAGTGATCGTGCTTATCTAGAGTTTTATTAGTGATTTACTTTCCATATTTTGTAATATGCTTCTAAGCCTATTAAAGGGCTAACTTGGTTCATTCAAAAAAAGATTATGAGATTTTGGATCATTATTCACCCTAATGGTGTGTTTTTGAGAGCTCTTTCAGAGCGCTTTCTTGGTTCTTGGATTAGAACCGTTCTCGGTCTTATCAAGCCAGAGTAATTCTTTCGCGTTTGATCAAGATTCATAGAGCCATAGTTTAGGTGAATGAACTCGCTCATCTCGACCTAAATTAGAACACTAGGATTCTTCGTTTTTCGTTGAAGAATATTCGAGGCTTTCACTTGGAATCATCAAGCGATCTTGGCCGTTCACAAACCCGCGCACATCATCATCTTGACAGTTTACCACCCTCCTTCCTCTCCTTGTACCTATTTCTTCAAAATCAGACTCAGCTCCCAATTCATCTTCATAAGTAGGGTTGTGGGTCACCATTGTGTGAGAGGAAGTACCACGGGCTCCCAAACTTCCAGACAACTCCTCATAACCCCTTGTCACATTCTCAAAGTTGTCCATCCTTAAAGACACTTGTTGAAGTTGTGTCATGATGGTTTGAAAATTTTCATTGTTTTTTCTTTGTGTGTCGTGCATAGCCTTTATGAACAGCTTAAGCTCATTATCCTCCATAGCTTTTCCTTCACCCATGGTATTCTCAACAACCTGAAAAAATCGTTAGTAACACAAGAAAAGAACAATGGATCAAGATAAAACCTCACTCACTCCCTTACGTGTATCCCTCGTCACTCGTGTATCACACCAATTATTCTTGGCTTTTACCCGATGATGAGCTCACACTTTAGCCTTTTACCACTCCTTGAGCGTACCATGTATGCCCTTGAATGAGAACCTGCTCAATTGATCCTTGGTACAAACCCAAGTAAGTATTCAAGATGAGTAGTAATGAAAATGGAAGCTTAAGGTAAGGTTTAAACCACTAGAATTCAAGAAACCAAGACTCAAGGAATTTCAAATTTAAGAAGCACGTTTGACACCCCTAGTGTGTGGTTTTCTTGATGAAAATCTTGATTTTCAAATGTCCTTTAATAACTTTAATGCACTTCTGTTCAAATAGAAATAACGAGAAACTTCACCAAAACATCAAGAAATAACAAGAGTAGAATCTGGTCAATTAAACTTTCGTACGTGGCGTTGTTCTCTGTCCAATGATCTGTATGTTTCAACAGGTCTATTCGATTTCACAAGGATAGTATTCCAGCCAAATATACTTCAGTTTAATTGGTTTAGTTCGTATGCTTGGCTTTTATCACTTTGCACGCCTCTTTCGCTTTCCTTTGTATTGCACGACTTTTCTTTGTGCACGACTTTTTTTTTTCACCTCTAACAACCTCTCTCTCTCTCTCTCTCTTTTTTTAACAACACAACCAACTCACAAAATACAAAATTTAACTCCCAAAAACAAACAAAAAATTAAACTGAAAAAAAAAAGAAAAAAAATTCGGATGAACAGTACCGGCGATGAACAGTCCCGTCAATGAACAGCAAACCCTAGCGTGAACATTGACGCCGCCGCTACAGTGCGATGAACAGTACGATTTTTTGTTTTACCAGAAATCAAGAGTAACCTTCAAAATAATTGTTTCAAGGTTTTTATGTAGGCCAAGATTCAATTTTCTCAAAAGTTTTAACACAAGAAACATTAAAACAACAAAGAACACCCGAAAATAGTCAAGATTCTAAGCAAACCACACACAAAACCCTAGAATTCTTGATGTATAGATATCAAGAACGACTCTAAAGGTTATGACAAACCCTAAGACACGAAACAAAAGGCACCAACACAATTTTTGAAGACAAGAAACACGAAAAACAAACTGGACAAAAACAGACAGAATAGAAAAACGCAAGAAACAGCAACAAGAACAAGAACAATACTCGACAAACTCCAAGAAACAAAATAAAGAGATATAGCCGAATCTTCCAAAGGAAAATTTGGCTTGGAAAACCTGGATTTCAAGATGAACCAATGCTCTGATACCAATTGATACGAGATCCACGGAAGTGACGGTCCAAGACTCTTGAAACCAAGGATGCAACCCAATCTTCTTGACCCCTTCGTAACTTGTCGAAGACCCCAAGAACAACTTGGATTGTTTTGCTTCAGATCCAACAAGATTTGTTGAACTCCCCCCTTAGAGAAACAACCCTAGACCCCTAACCAACAATGTGGAATAGACACTTAGTCGACAATCTCTTTGGACAGATTCAAACCCTCAAGAAGAACCCTAGGCGGAATCTTGAATACTCAACAAGAATTGTCAAGAATGCAAGAGTAGTTCTTTCACCCAAGAACAAAGGGAAACTCAATAATGCTCACACGCACAATTGAAGAGAAAAACTCAATATTATTGATTAATGTCCTAAAATTCGGATGAATAGTAACACCCTCTATAAAGAGGCGCATAACATCAAGATATAAGTTAAATATGGAAACTAACTTAACCCTAGTTGCACCATAACATAAACCTACAACTAAAGATACAACTTGGGCTATTAAACAAACGAATTAAGCCCATGAAACCCATAACCTCAAGTGGCCAACGGGCACTTCAATCGAATCCAAGTCCACTTAGCATCAAAAACTCGTATAGACAATCTGGCCAACTTTCTCTAGCTCGTTCACCAAGTTCATGAGCAATCAATGCCTCTTTAAGCTTCACACGAGATACTTTATCACCAACTCCATAATCAACATGCATCTCTTGTGTAGACGTCCAAGGGATCCTATCACAAGGACTCTCTAGGAGTTTTCAATGCCAGGAATGAATGGGACTCAACAACGAATCACAAGACCGGCAATCAATGCAAACAAATTCAAGATTAAACCGCCTCTTATTCAAATGCTTCAAGCAACCGTGTAGTTTTATGGCTTAGCTAATGAGGACCCCAATGCTCACATAGCTAATTTCCTGGAGATTTGTGACACGTTTAAAATCAATGGAGTGTCGGATGATGCAATCAAGCTAAGGCTCCTTCCATTCACATTGAGGGATAAGGCTAAGGTTTGGCTTCAATCTTTACCGTCACAATCCATCACAACATGGGCGCAAGTAGCTCAAGCATTCTTAGCAAAGTATTTCCCTCTTGCCAAGATAGCAAGAATTATAAAGGAGATCACCAATTTTCAGCAACAAGAGGGAGAGTCATTTTATGAAACATGGGAACGTTTCAAGGAGTTGCAAAGAAGTTTTTCACATCATAATCTTCCTAGGGAGTTGTTGATTCAAACCTTTTACAATAGAGTGAATACAACCACAAAGGGGACAATAGATGCCACTACTGGAGGTTTCTTAATGAGAAAAACCACAGACGATGCACATGAGCTTCTCGAGGAGATGGCTAACAACAATTGTCTGTGGCCAACAAAAAGAGCAAGATAGATTAATATAAAGGAGCAAAAGGGAGTTCTTGTTGTGGACCTACTGACCTCATTACAAGCTCAAGTTGCTAATCTAATTAGGCAAGTTAACGATTTGAGAGCATTATCAAATCCTATTATAGCTATTCAAGTTGGGTATGAACTTTGTGGTGATATAAGTCACAGTAGCAATGAATGTGGTATTATAAATTTTCATCATTCCGAGCAAGTCAACTTTTTGGGGGCTTAAGTGCAAGGAAGGTCGGTCAATAATCCTTACTCCAATACTTATAAACCGGGGTGGGGGAATCACCCTAATTTTTCGTGGAGTAAAAACAGTGGCAATTCAAATTTTAACATGGCAAGGCAACAAGAGCCATCGGGATTTCAACTGCCTCCTCATCAAGATAGGTTATCATCTTTTGAAGCCAAGATAGAGAAGTTAATGGAAGGATTGGATGAGAAGATAGCCAACCAGAATGAAAATCAAAGAAGAATGGAAGTGAAGTTCAATCAAGTAACGGAGAACCATGCCTCTTCCATTCACAATTTGGAGGTTCAGATTGGACAGCTAGCCAATGCCATGTCTTCAAGGAATCTTAGAAGTCTCCCTAGCAACACTGAAGTGAACCCAAAGGAGCAACTCAAGGCAATCACATTAAGGAGTGGAAAGGAATTGTCACAACCTCAAGAAAGGCAAGAAGGAGGAAAGAAAGAAGTTGATGTGCGCACGGTTGCGTTGCCAAGAAAGTCTTGGATTTTAGATATGCAACTCATTGAACTCAAGACCTCGTTTGATTCGTGAACCAGGGAACCCTTGACGCAGAGTTGTTTTGCCTTGAATCTTCCCTTGAAGATGAGCACACCTATGGAACAACTAGACTAGACCAAGTTGAGCGAGTTCAATCGTCTAACTTAATTAGCTCTAAAGACTTGATTAAAAACACAAGAAAAACTCTAAGCGAAGTTGGTGGTCGCTACAAGCAAGCTTGATAAGACCAAGAGTAGTTCTTAATCGACAAAGAACCAAGAAAATTCTCACAATAGAGAAAAAACATGATTTTTCTGAATAATTCTTGTTCCAAAATCGTATGAACAGTAACATGCCTATTTATAGGCTTACAAAGAAAAGTCTAGAAGCTTAAAATAAAGTAAACTACTAAAACTAGTTGTAACCTATCATAATTGGGTAACTAACTAAAAGTTACAACTTGTAAGACTTAGAAAACTTAACAAAAACATAATTAACTACAAAAATTATTGGAAATTCGTCCAAAATCAGACCATGGGCTGGACATCCCTCCATAAGATCCATTGGGCCTCCATTTAGCAACTTCAAGGGCCCTCAAAGCAAGTCCAAGTAACAAGCCCTTTAACAACTACTTTTGGGCCTTTTTTTGTAGATGAACTTGATTCATAACCAATAATTGAATCCTTGGCCCAATGTGATAGCTTGAACATTGCAAATTTCAAGCTTGTAACTAAATTCAAAATGATGTAACTTTTCAATCCAGCTACCATGTTCAAACGTTCCATGGATGGTTATCACTTCTTCAAGCTCTTCTTGATCCATATAAATGGCATCTTCAAGTCCACCAAGTATAAGTCCAAGTCCAATAAGTGTGAGTGCTCGTTGGATCACATCAATCCCTCCTTCCTCGAAAAGATTCATCCTCGAATCTACGAGTTCATATAAACTATCATTAGTAACTAACGGATTGATAGATGAGCAAGTATAACCACCATGAATATTAAGCACATAAAAATTAGATGGTATAATGCAAGCATGAACACAAGTAGTTAAAGACTTATTACTCTTGCAAGATGAAACAAAATAAAACTCAAAAACACACATAGATGATGTAAAGACAGTTTGAAGTTTAAAGACAGCAAACATGTCTAGATGAGAAATATCTTTAAAAACATGAAAAAGAATTAACATATATGAATGATTAACAAGAAAAACATGAAATTCAGCATCTATATAACTAGGAATTGACTCAAAATAACACTTATGAAAAAGATAGAAATCATGATCAAATAAGGACGTATGACCAAAATCTAAGTAGAAACTACTTATTACAAGTAAGTGTAAAAAACGTGAATTATGTAGATAACATGCAATAATTCTGAATGAACTATACAAAACAAACCCTAAAACATGGAAAATATCGTCATTCAACTCACTAGAATAATTCAAACGATATAACAAAAAACACATGAATATTGTTATAAGCTGTAACACTAGAAAACTTTGAATGAACTAACTTATGACAAAAATGAATTTTAAAAGTTAAACACTTAGGATAAACACACTGAAAATCATTTATATGACTCCCTATAATTCGTATATAAGGACAACACAAAACATAAACATTACCACTAAGTAGAACAAAAAAATGACTTGGATGATGAATATAGACTCAAGAATCCGAAAATTATCAAAAACTAAATCACCAAAACATATAGGGCAGCATGTATAAACAAATACGAGATCCCTAATACAAGTATTATGGCATGGAAAATCACATAAAAGAAGTTGAAATTCGTCCAAACATTGATGTAAAAACATAGGAGAACTTCTAAGACAAATTGCACTAGAAGAAGTAAAACAACTTAAATGCAAAATATAACTACCTACCCTAATAGAATAAACACATATAAGATAGAATTAAGATGCAAATTAAAGCTATTGAAACATAAAAACTTATGCCACAAATCAGTTGGAATCATCAAATCCTTGCTATATGTCATGGCACTTGAACAATTTTGTAATTCCTTCTCCATGATTTGATGCTCTTTACTCATTGAAGGAATTTGAACACAAAAACAGCAAGTATGTGGCATTTTTTCTTCAGTATTAACCTGCAATAACACTATAAAAACACTAGGAAAAGGTAGGTTAAGAGAATTAGCAAAGTACACATCTTCTTTAGAGTAAATGGATACAAGAGTTAAAGGTCTAACTAGCATAACACTCTTGCTCTTTTCTCTCTTCCCAATGTCACGGATGTTCACTTGTCTCCCTTTAGATCCACCAATTTGCATCCCTTCAAGGTTGGTTCGTGACTTTTTATGGGAACCATCATCCATACATTCCACTCTTTGGTGCTCCACACAATTTACTAATCCTTCTTTTGATGATTCGCCACTTGCTAGTTGACTTTGTTCCTCCTTTGCTTTGAATTCTCTTGCAATTCTCACTTGATCAGCATGTGCTTCAGATGGTGTAATAGAACCCAAAGTCACCTCACATCCATTCCACGTGAAAGAGTACCAATTTTTGAAGCCATCATAGGTCACTCTCCTATCAAATTGCCATGGACGCCTAAGAAGAATATGCCATGTATGCATAGGAACCACGTCACACCATACTTCATTCTTGTACTTATTGATGAAGAATGGCACCAACACTTGCTTGGTCACCTTCATGTCTCCAGTTTCAGTTAACCAATGCAACTTATATGGCTTGGGATGTCTCTTTGTTTCAAGCCCCAATTTATCTACAAACAAAGGAGAAGTAACATTAGTACATGAACCACTATCAATAATCATGCTACATATCTTGTTTTGCACAGTACACCTAGTGTGGAAGATATGATCTCTTTGAATGTTCTCCTCATCCTCCATAGGTGCAACACTAAGTGCTCTCCTTGTTACCAAAATCTCTCCATGGTCGCCTCCCCAATGAGTTTCTTCGTCCTCACTTCCTCCTTCCAATGGAGGCTTCTCCTTAGGTCTTGCAATTGATGGCTTATCCTTCTCTTCAAAAGGATTTTTGGATGTAGAACCCCTTACATTGGATGTATTTGTTCGCCTTTCTAGCTCTTTATAGATCTCATCTCTCATAATGCGCATCTTTCTTTCAAAATCACCAACAATTGCTTCCCTAAAAAAATTTAAATTCATTGTTTAAGTCCATTGTAGACACTATTTTGACCTAAAAAACCTACAAAAAATTTGTTAGAAATAAAAAAGAAAATAAACAAGAATATGTGAAACACTCCCTTAGTGTTTGGCACTCGATTCCCTCAAGTAGATTGGCTTTTACCCTCAAATGAGCTCACCACTAGGCCTTTTTACACTCAAAGAATCTTCTTGTAGGCTCTTTGATGAAGAACCAACTCAATCAATCCCACCTAGGACCTATAGCAACCTCAACTTATAAAGAGTAAATGTAGAGGCCAAGAAAAATTAGCTTAGAGTGTTTTTGATCAAGAGAATAAATTAAAGAATGGATGAGAATCAAGAATTGACACAAAATACAGACCCTAATGTGTGGTATAAATGTGTAAAAATTCTTGATTTTTAATGTTCTCTTGAAAAATAATAATATTCTTGTGCAAAAAAGTAAAACTCCAACACTCCTTTAAGGAATAGGAAAGAAATTCCTTTCTAAAAAGAATTCTTGAACAAATAATTAATTAAAACCAAGCACAACCACTTAGAAACTTCAAAGCATGAAATTTAATCCATAATAAAGTGAAAAACACAGAAAAAATGAAGAAAAAGGAAACAAGAACCACCACTTTCCAAAAAGAATGAAGAAACCCTTGCACCTTTAGGATTTGGTTTCCTATCCTTTACTAACTAGTTTTCCTTTTCCCAATTGGTTTCCCAAGACAAATAAATTCTATTTAAACACAAATAACACCTTTTTGACTCCTTTTAACACCAAAATTTCTGTAAAAATAGTAACAAAAATTCGATTAGACGATTGAACTCGCTCAACTTGGTCTAGTCTAGTTGTTCCATAGGTGTGCTCATCTTCAAGGGAAGATTCAAGGCAAAACAACTCCACGTCAAGGTTGTTGGGTTCAAGAAATCCATCGTGGTCTTGAGTCAACGAGTTGCATAGCTGAAACCCAAGACTTTCTTGGCAATGCAACCGTGCACACATTCGAAGTGCAAGTACGAGAGGAGGCTAAAGTGCAAGAAGAAGATGAAAGGGCTCGAATAAAGAAGCTACTTTCTCCGTATGTACCCAAGGTGCCATTCCTTCAAAGATTGATTAAGCACCAACTTGATCAACGGTTTGCAAGATTTTTGGAGAAGATTAATAAGCTTCAAATTAATATGTCACTTGCTGAAGCTTCAAAAGAGATGCCTCACTATGCCAAGTTTCTCAAGGACCTAAGCACAAACAAAAGAAATTGGTATGACAATCAAATAGTTTCTTTGACCGAACATTGCAGCTCATTATAATGAGCAAATTGCCAACTAAGCTTTTAGACCTAGGGAGTTTTACAATTCCGTATGTAGTTGGTAATTTAGAATTTGCTAGATGTTTGTGTGATTTAGGTGCAAGTATTAACTAGATGCCTTTATCTATTTTTAGGAAGCTTGGGGAAGGAGATATCAAAAATATTTCCATGTTGCTGCAATTAGTAGATCATTCAGTTAAAAAACCATATGGAGTTGTGGAAGACATTCTTGTCAAGGTGGACTGATTAATAATCACAGTAGCTTTCGTGGTTTTAGATTTTGAAGCACATAAAGAATGTCCTCTAATTTTTGGAAGGCCATTTATGAACACCGGAAGAGCATTGGTAAATGTTGATGAAGGGAAGCTCACCTTGAGAATTTGATGTGTCCACGGTTGCGTTGCCAAGAAAGTATTGGATTTCAGGTATGCAACTCGTTGAACTCAAGACCTCGTTTGATTCGTGAACCAAGGAACCCTTGACGTGGAGTTGTTTTGCCTTGAATCTTCCTTGAGAAGATGATAGATGCCTAAGACAAGCTAGATTAAACCAAGTTGAGCGAGTTCAATCGTTTAACCTAAGTTACCCAAGACTTGATCAAAAACACGAGAAAAACTCTAAGCGAAGTTGGTGGTCGCCACAAGCAAGCTTGATAAGACCAAAAGTAGTTCTAAATCAACATAGAACCAAGAAAAATCTCAATTAAGAGAAAACACTCAAATTTTATTCATAAATTCATGCTAAAAATCGTATGAACAGTAACATGCCTATATATAGGCTTACAAAGAAAAGTCTAGAAGCTTAAAATAAAGTAAATTACTAAAACTAGTTGTAACCTATCACAATTGGGTAACTAACTAAAAGTTACAACTTGTAAGACTTAGAAAACTTAACAAAAACATAATTAACTATTGGAAATTCGTCCAAAATCAGACCTTGGGCTAGACATCCCTCCATAAGATCTATTGAGCCTCCATTTACTTCAAGGGCCCTCCAAGTAAGTCCAAGCGACTAGCCCCTTGTAAGATTGTTTTAGACAACTTAGCAACTCCTTTTGGGCTTTCTTTATATGTTGACTTGATCCACAACCAATACTTTAACCCTTGGTCCAATGCACTAACTTGAACAAAGTGAATTTCAAGCTTGTAAACAAGCCCAAAATCGTAAGTTAAAGAACCAACAACTATGCTTCAACGTTCCACCCAAGCTTATCAACCACTTGAGCTCAAATTGATCCATATAATCAGCCTCTTCAAGTCCTCCAAGTGTAGGTCCAAGTCCAACAAGTATAGGTGCACTTCGGTTCATATCAATCCCTCCTTCCTCGAAAAGATTCATCTTCGAATCTTCAACATTAAATAAAATAACAAAAGTAACTTGAGGATTGAAAGATAAACAAGTATTACCATCAGGAATGCTTAGCACATAAAAATCAGATGGCTCAAGGCAAGAATAATCACAAGTAATTAGAGACTCATTGATAGGATCCAAGGATCACTTACACATATGAAGCATTACCTAGCATGTTTCAAGCTAAAAGGGAAGTCATTCATCAATGATATAGGCATGCATGAATGTTGTCCAAGTGTTTCATACGAGTTGAGCATGAATATTGGGCTTGAGTTATGTAATGATCAAGCTAGTAGATTGGGCCAAGGTTTAATGTATTGGCTTTGGATCAAATCTAATTATAAAGATAGCCCAATTGAATGTCCTAAGTTGTTCATAACAAGCATACAAGGGGCTGGTTACTTGGGCTCACTTGGAGGGCTCTTAAACTTGCAAGATGGAGACCCAATAGTGCACAATGGAGGTGTCCAGCCCAAGGAGACTTTTATGGACGAATTTTTTATATTTTCCAGATCTTATTTTATGTTTTGTTAGTTTTTCAAATTGTTTACAAGTTGTTTTTGGTAGTTTTCCAAATAGTTGAGTATTTAGTTTTTAGTAGTTGTCTTAAACTTCAAGTTCTAGAATTTTCTTGTAAACCTATTTATAGGCCTTCATAATTCAATGAAATAATCAGATTACTCCTCAAAAAAAATTCGTGAATAGTGAGAGCTCTTTTCAAGAGTGTTTTTTTGGTTCTTGGATTAGAACTACTCTTAGTCTTATCAAGCCTAAGCTTGTGGCGACTTAAATTCTTGCTTAGAGTGATTTTCTTTCGTGTTTGATCAAATTCTTAAAGCCTTAAACTAGCATATTGAACTAGCTCAAATTGGTCTAGTTTAGGTCCTTAGGAGTTCGTGATCTTCATTGAAGAAGGGCTCGAGGCGTTTGGCTTGGAATTCATCAAGCGGTCTTGGCAACGTTCCATGATTCTGTGCGTATCAATTGGTATCAAAGCTTTAGGCATTTTGAAAAAATCAGGTTTTTGTGTCTAACCCACTTTAGTATATCCTTTTATTTTTATTGTCAATCCACTTGGATATATGTTTTTAAATTTTGTTTTGTTGTCTTTGGTTCAAGATCTGATTTTTTCTTGAATCAAAGTTGTGTTCTTTTGTGATTTGATTGTCAAAGAAAAAAAAAATTGACTGTTCATCGTCACTGTTTACGTACTATAGCGTCACTATTCATGGGGGGTACTGTTCACGCTAAGGGTTTACTGTTCACCCCGAAAATTTTTTTTTTGAAATTTTCCATTTTTTTTGTTTTTTTTTGTGAGTTATTTTGTGTTAGTTGAAAAAAAAAAGGAAAGAGAAGAAAAAAGAAGGAAAAAGGAGAAAAAGGGAAAGAAGAGAAAAAGGAAGGGAAGGAGAAAAAAAAAGAAAGAGAAGAAAAAAAAAAGGAAAAAGAAGAAAAAGGAAAGAGAGGAAAAAAAAAAGGAAAAAGGAGAAAAAGGAAAGAGAGGAAAAAAAAAGGGGGAAAAAGGAAAAAAAAAAGGAAGGAGAGGAAAAAGTCAAGTGTTGTTAGAGATAGTAAAAGCCTAAATTGAGTAAAAAATATTTTGTATTATTTCTAACAATTTTTGTAGGTTGCATCATGGAGGAATTTCTTAAAGAATTTAAGCAGGAATTCAATATAACCATGGATTCTCTATTTGATCGTTGGGAAGCTGAAGGATTGATTCGCAAAAAGAGAAGTTCCAATTTTACCTCTTCCAAGAAGTTTGTTTATGATGGCTATGGTTCTAAAAGTGTTTCTTCAAAGAAGATGGAGCGTCCATCGCCTTCAAAGCCCACTCGAAAATCACATGTTGAATCGAAAGAGGAAGATTTAAAGAAGCATGGCAATACTACTACGAGTGAATTTGTAGAAAAGTGGATGGCAGACTATGAAGCTTTGGTCGCACAACAAAAGAAAGAGAAAGCTTGTAAAATTGAAAAGGAAGAAGTGCCACCTATGGAGGAGCCTAACCTTCAGGAGTCACCAATGGAGGAGCATATTGAGGATCCATATGAAGCACCATTGGAGGAGTCAATGGAAGAGGAGCCACCAAGTGTTGAACCACCACATCTTGAGATCGTGCACTATTCTGCATTTACCTTGGGCGACGATTCGAGGACTGAATCAGTTTCGAAGAGAGGGAGTTTGATACGTGCGTGGTAGCACCCGTTTTAAACTTGAAAGCTTCATCAATGATATTTGTCAATCTGTGTGATTTGATTGATTCTACAAGGAGTCTTGTGTTTTCAACCATTCTTCAGTTTGGAGAATCTGTGGACCAATCGAGAAAATTGGATTTGAAGATTGAGTTTTGGTTTTGGATTAAACATGCATTCAAAAAAAGGCCCAAAAAATAGCATATGGTCCAAAGATGATGCACACAAGTTGGCTAAGGTTTGATAGACCCAAGTTGAAGGCCTTAAAAATGCAAGATTGAAGTCCAATGGAGTCCAAGGAGGAATGACCCAGCCCATTTATTATTTTATGGCGAATTTCTTTTTATTTTTTTAGAAGTTTAGCTTTTATTCAGTTTCCTAAGTAGTTTACAAGTTGTAATCCTTAAGTAATTACCTATTGTGTTAGGATACAACTTAAGTTAACTTTCTAGACTATTCTAGCATGTTTTTAGGTTACTTTTGTAAGCCTATAAATAGGCCAAAAATGTGTTACGAATTTTATGATGATTTTTGTGATTAATAAAATTTGAGTTTTCTCTTTTAGAGAGCTTTGTCATGGATGCTTGGATTAGAACCAACTCTTGGTCTTATTGGAGTGATTCCATGGTGACCATTCTCATCGCTTAGAATTTTCTTCTTGTTTTGATTAAGTCCTTAGAATAAAATTTGGTTAGACGAATGAACTCACTCATATCGGTCTAGCAAAGTTTATCCTTTAGTTCAAGATTTCTACAAGGGTAAAATTCAAGGCGACCAATCTCCACGTTTAGGTTGCTTTGGTTTACGAATCAAAGTGGGTCTAAAGTTCAACGAGGTTATTTCTTTTGAACATAATTTGGTCCAATTCAGCGGGAGGATTTGGATTAAATTGTCGCCTGATTCTTCAAGACGATCTTTGGAGCAATATTCCTGTGATATATAAAAGGGGCCGCCCCCGATCGTATCACTCATCATTCTTGCAAGATGAAACAAAATAAAACTCAAAAGCACGCATAAAAGATGCGAAGACAAATTGAAGTTTAAAAACAACAAACATGTCTAGATGAGTATCATTCTTAAATACATGTAAAAGAATGAACACATGAGGACTAATAATGAAGTAAAAAGCATAATCAAGAAAATGAATAATCCTATCCACAGAAATAAAAGTACTACATGGACCATTCAAGATAAATTCTACATCATGAACTTCATTAGCATCTAACAAACTTGAATAATCTGTATGATGCAACAAAGACTTAAAAACATGAACATTATCACAAATTAAGACACTAGAATGCATAGGGCAAACTGCATAAACAATTATATAAACTTTAGAACAAGTATCAATGCATGAAAAATCACATAAAACATGCAGAAATTCGCTTAAGACATAATGAGAAATCACAAGAAAACTCCTAAGATAGATTACACTAGATGAAGTTAAATAACTTAGATGCAAGACATAATCACTTAGACTAATGGAATAAACATGCAAAATAAAATTAAAATAGAACTTAAAAACATTAAAATAAGAAAACTTAGGCGACAAAGCATTTGAATCCAGCAAGTTCTTCAATTCAATTGTGGCGTTTGGATTTTGTGAATCAATCCAATTGACACCATGCCACCAATCAAATATGTATTTGATCAAGCAATTGATGTTGATGGCATAAGACCAAATTTTTGTCTTAAAACATCTCTTCTTTCTCAAGTCATGCCTTTGAAACACTTGTATCGCCTTGCTTGATGATTCAAAAATTTGCAACTTTAAGTCATTGAAGGGACAATTTGTAGGTAGCACCCATTTGTCTTGAAATTGACTTCCAAATTGCTACAAAGGAGAAACAAAAATACTAGGAAAACAAGTGTTAGGAGAGTTAGCAAAATAATCTACTTCTTTGTACATGGGCACAAGAAGTTTAGGCCTTTCAATCAAAGCACTCTTTTTCTCACTTTTGCTAGCTTCCACCTCCACTCTCTTATTTTCTTCTTCTTTCTCAAATTTTCCCTCTCAATTTGTTCGCTCTCAAGATCTACACCATCCTCACTCTTCTCTTGCAAACACTTTTTTTTTTATCACTCTTTTCTTTGGATTGTATGCTCAAAGATCTTTCCCACTCTTTGCAGTCTATTGAAATTTTCTCTTTATCCTTATTTACCTCAAGTTAGGGCAAAGGAATTAGCTTGACATTCCTCCCATTCCATTTGAAAGAGTAGTTATTGTTCACCTTATCATATTTGGCTTCATTCTTAAGGTGCCATGGACGACCCAAGAGTATGTGACAAGTCTCCATTGGTACCACGTCACAAAGAATCTTATCATGATACTTGTTGAGTGAAAACTCCAACTCCACTTGATTGGTTACTTCAAATTCTCCATTATCAGTCAACCTTTTGTATGGATGTGGATGTTTCAATAAAGGCAATCATAGCTTTCCAACACACATAGTACTTGCCAAATTAGTGCAACTAGCATGATTGATGTGCATACTACATACCTTGTTTTTCACAGTGCATTTAGTATAAAATTCAACTTGTTGCACTTGTTCACCATCTTGCAATGATTGCATCTTCTTAGGTATTGAAGTTGATGGTTTATCCTTTTCTTCAAAAACAACGTGATTCCTCCTTTGGATGTGAGGTGATGAACTTTGATCTTTAATTGAGAATGTAAATTCCTCCTCAAGCACTCTTTATTTTTGAGTAGCCACAAGTGCTTTATAACTGCTCCAAAAATCATCCCAATCATCAAGACCCTTCATGTCATCCTCCATCTTTGAAGAACAATACTTCTTGGACAACTTTTTAGAGGATTTGGATGCAGAAGTTTTGACATTAGATGAGTGTGAACACCTACCCATCTTTTCATAGATCTCATCTTTCATTATGCACATCTTTCTTTCAAAATCACCAACAATGGCTTCCTTAAGCAATTTAACATCATTATTCAAGTCCATTGGAGATGCCATTATGACCTAAAAACCTGCAAGAAAAATCGTTAGAAATAACAAGGAAAATAGTCAAGAATATGTGAAACACTCCCTTAGTGTTTGGCACTCGATTCCCTCAAGTAGATTGGCTTTTACCCTCAAATGAGCTCACCACTAAACCTTTTTCCACTTAAAGAATCTTCTCGTAGAGTCTTTGATGAAGAACCAGCTCAATCAATCCCACTAAGGACCTATAGCAACCTCAACTTTTAAAGAGTAAATGGGATCAAGCTTCCCTTGGAATGATGGAATCTTCATCTTAATACTTCCAAGATTGTCATCTTGATGGTGTGCCACCCTCCTTCCTCTCCTGGGACCTACTTCTTCAAAGTCAGATTCGGCCCCCAACTCATCCTCATAAGTAAGGTTTCTAGTCACCCTAGTGTGAGAGGAAGCTCCATGGATTCCCAAGTTCTTATTCAACTCCTCACGGCCCTTTGAAGTATTTTCCATATTGTCAACCCTTAGAGACACCCTTTGAAGTTGCTGCATGATGGTGTTGAAATTCTCATTGTTTTGCCTTTGTGTCTCTTGCATGGCCCTTATGAACAATTTAAGGTCACTTTCTTCTTGAGCTATCTTTTCTCCCATAGTATGTGTGAACCTGTACAATATGGTTAGTAGCACAAGAAAATAAAGAAAATTATCCTCACTCACTCCCTTACGTGTTTCATTCTTCACTCGTGTATCACACCAATTAGGCTTGGCTTTTACCCAATGATGAGCTCACACCTTAGCCTTTTACCACTCTTGAGTAGCTTTCTTGTAAGTCCCTTGCTGGAAAGAACCAGCTCAATTGACCCTTCTCAAGGCTCCAAGTAACCAAAATCCAAGAGTAATAATAAGAGTAGTCAAAAGAGAAAGCTTGGAGTAAGGTTTGAACCACTAGAATTCAAGAAATAAAGACACACGAAATTTCAGATTTAAGAAGCACGTTTGACAACCCTAGTGTGTGGCTTTCCTTATGAAAATCTTGATTTTCAAATGCCCCTTAATAGCTTTAATGCACTTTGTTCAAATAGAAAAATGGAAGTTTCCTTATTGGTGTTAAGGTGTAGTAAAAACCCTAATCCAAAAGAATTCAAGAAGCTTGCCAAATTGTAATGTGAACACTTGAAAACAATTTTAGGCAACTGAAACAACCAGAGTCTATTCAAAAAGGAAACAAAATCAGATGTTGCACATGCAAAAGAAAGCTGGTAGAAGGCTGCACATGCACACAAGCACACTAGTTTCCTTATTTCCTTTCTATCCATTAGGAAACCCTTTCTCCCCCTAGGATTTGGTTGTTTCCTCCCTCATATAAGCACAAGATCAGACCTAAAACACCTTATTTCAACCAGTTTTAAGATGGTAAAATTCGTAGCTCAACCAACAGCTGCAAAGAAAAGAATTTCCAGCAACAACTAGATTGCAAGATCAAAGGAAAAACCCTAGTCTTGCCAAAACCCTATACCCAATGGAAAAGATCTTCAAGAACCCCCTCAAGAAGCTCAAGAACAAAGTCAAGAACTCCAAGATTTTGTGTTTAAGACTTCAAGAAACGAGAATATCATGCTGGACAGTCAAGTTTTCCCAAGACAGATTCAAGAAAAATCGCAAAACCCTCACACAAGTTCAAGAAACCAATTTCTAGCTTTCAAGAAGTGCAAGAACTGAAATTTTAGACCAAGAACTTGCTCACGAACCACAAAAGATTGATGCATGAACTTCAAGAAACACTCTAAGGATCTCAAGAAATGATTTTAACAAGCTAAAGACGTCAAGATATTCAAAAGTGACTTCAAGAAACTCAAGAACTCAAGAAACAATTAAAGACAAATTGTATACTTCAAGAATTAATAGAAGTAAATCCAAAAAACTCACTTTAAACCTCAAGAACAACAAGAAAACTCCACCAAACACCAAGAAATAAGTCTGGTCAAATTAGTGCCTTAGCTTTTTACCTCTTTTGCACGCCTCTTTTCTTTTGCTTTTCTTTTGCACGACTTTTTCCTTAGTGCAAGACTTTTTCTTTTCTTCTTCCTCTTTTTTTGTTTTAATCAAAACCCAGATAACCCACAATTTAAACACCCACAAAACTAAAACAAACAAGCAAAATTCACTGGATGAACAGTGATATTTCTGATGAACAGTAGATCTGCTACAGTGCGTGAAACAGTACTTTTTTTTTGGACCAAAAATCAAGAGTAACCTTCAGGAAAATTGTTTCAAGGTTCTTATTTAGGCCAAGATTCAATTTTCTCAAAAGTTTTAACACAAGAATAATTAAAACACCAAAGAGCAATTAAAAACAGTCAAGAAAACAAGTTTAAGCCACACAAACCCTAGTATTCTTGATATGCAAATATCAAGAACGACTCTATAGACTAGGACTACCCTAAAGCACGAACAAAAGACACAAAACACGAATTAGAGTGACCAGAAACATGGAGAAACAAAGCTGGACAGATTGGACAGAAATGATAAACGCAAGAAGATTCCAAAAGAACAAGAAACAAGACACGAAAAATTCAAGAAGCACATAAGGGATATAGCCGAAACCTTCCAAAGGAAAATTTGGCTTAGAAAACCTGGATTTCAAGATGAACCAATGCTCTGATACCAATTAATGCACGCAGAGTTGTGAATGGCACCAAGACTCTTGAAAACCAAGTATTCAACTCGTTGAACTCTTGATAAAATTTGATCCTTGGACCAAAACGATCAAGACGTGAAATTACCTGCCTTGAATTATACCTTTCTTCAATGAAATCAGCCCTATAGGGGACTAAGCAAACCTATAGCGCCTTAATCAACAAGAATGAAATAATTCTAAGCTAAGGATTTGATCTTAGAATCACTCAACAAGATCAAGGGTAGTTCTTATTAGACGAAGAACTAAGAAAACTCTTAATTAAGAGAACACTCAATATCATGAATAATCAACACCTCAATTTGGATGAACAGTACCATAGCCTTTTATAGGCTTACAAAGGTAACCCTAGGACTTAGGATAGTAAGTAACTACTAAAGCTAAACATTAGCTAATTAAAACACTTAATTAAAAACACTTGTAACTATAATGCAAGCCCAAACAATGAATAAAACTAAGTTTTAAAATAACAAAATAAGGTCCCAAATTTGATCTTGGGCTGGTTGTCCAAAGCTTCCAAGCCCAAGTAGTCAAATGCCTCCTTATCAAATAAATTGGGCTTCTCCCATTGATCCAACAAGGTGTAGACTAGACGGCTGAACTTTATGCTCCATATATCCACTTGAGCAGCCCAAAAACATGCATTCCTTCATGGCAGCAACATGGTTTAAACGTCCCCTTCATGACCAACCAAGACTTGAGCTCATCTTGAGCCAATCGAGCTCTTAACCTATGCTCAACAGGTAGAAATCCTGGCTCACCACAAGTATGCTCAAGCATCAAGATTGATGGCACCCCTAGGATCATATCAAGTAGTACTTATTATTATTTTAGTTTTTGTGTCAATTTTTTTGTGTGATTATCTTCGTTAATGGCTAGTCTTAGTTCTTGAGCTATTTGACATTGCATTTTGAAAAAAAAAATTAAGTGATGGATGCTTTGGCATAGTTGATGGAACTTGGTTGGATTTGAAATCTGAATGATAATGCTAGTTTGTTTGAGGACAACCAAAAGTCTAAGTGTGGGGGTATTTGATGTTTACCTGATTTATAGGTGTTTAGAGAATAATTTGTGGGGTTTTAATTGGGAAAATTTGGTCTTTTTCAAGTAATTTTATTTTAGGAAAGTTATTTTAAAAGAATGGAACTTATGTGTATTGTTTTTGGAATACCATTTGAAACTAAACTTCTTTCCATATTCTCTCCAAACTTGTCTCAACAAACTTTTGATTTCAAAATTCACAGCCATCTTCGTGGCCCAAGGCCAGTCACCGGTTCAAGGCTTTAATCCGGGAGCATCTTCACAACAACAAATCAAGACATTTGCTCAAGCACTAGCTAATAAGGACTCTAATAAGGATATTCTAGATTTTGGTACACTTGGTCCTTTTCGTGGGAAACCTGCTCTCAATATCTCACGGAAAGAATTACTACACCTAGCTCAGCCTTTTAGAAATGCATTGATAGGTAGGTTTTCCTACAGTCGGCCCTCCATTGAAAGCATTCGAAGGTTCATAACTTCTCTTGGGCCGAAGGTTGATTGTCCCGTTGGCCTACTAGATAATAGGCATGTATTGATCAGACCTTCAGTTGAGGAAGATTTTACAAGAATTTGGACTAGACGAACATGGTTTATACAAAATGTTCTAATAGTGGTTTCTAAGTGGACATTGGATTACAACCCTAATGAAGAAGCATCTATGGCACCGGTGTGGGTGGAATTTTTGTATGTCTCGTTGCCTCTTTTCAACATGAAATACATCCAAAACTCCCTGCTTTATTAGGTAGACCATCGCAAGTTGATAATGCCACAGTGGATCTCCGACGATCTTCTATAGCTATAGTCCTTGTGGAGATTAATATTGTGGCTGTGCCTCCCAAACGTATCTAGATAGGAGATGATACAAATGGTTTTTGGCAACAGGTAACGTATGAGAGATGGCTAGCCACTTTTGCAAGCATGTGAGACATCTAGAGGAGGTTTTCTTCAAAAAGGATTTGAGTCTTTAACTTGAAAAACAGCAACTGACAAAGCCCATAGATGATAAGAAGATGCCCAAACAAGTTTATAGGCAAAAGTAGAAGCCAGAAGAGGGTGAAATTGTGCTGCAATAGATGGGACTTATAGAAGATTCCATGCAGCCATCGAGTCAAGAAAGAGACAACTCTTCTTTCTTGATTGATGCTAATGTGTTCCAAAACAAAACATCGTCAAGGGAGAATTTGCTTTCAAACTCATCGCAGGAGAATGAGGAGAAGTAGGTGGATAATATGGAGAAATTGGGTGGACATTGCATAACAGATATTGTGGGAACATCAAAGGATGTTTAAGAGGAAAAATCAGATTCAGAAGGAGAAGAACTGAATATCACAAACTCATTTGACACTTTACAGAATCTATCTGAACACCAAGAAGAGGAACTAAAACTCTGGAGCATTCAACAAGATCTCTAGTTCCCTTTCTCCTCTACGCAAACCAGTTTCTATGAAACAGATACGATGCCAATCAATGAGTAACACTAGTGAAGAAGCTGTGTCACTACATGAATTGAGGGTCTTTCAGGAGACATTGCTGGATAGGTTTAAGGCTTCAAACATCCACATTGGTGCTTCACCAAACCCTTCATATGATAGGAGGCCAAAGTGCTTGGATTCGGTGGTGAAGAAAAGGCACGAGAGACCACAAAAAGAAGCGAAGAAGCAACTGGAAGCAAAGCAATCGTCAGCTAAGTTGTCTATTCAGTTTAATAATGATACAACCAATTAATGCATTATTTTGAAATATCTGTGGAGCCTCCCACAAGGATTCTCTGCGATATGTTAAAAGCATTTGTCAAAAGAATAAAGTTAATTATTAGTTTTGATTGAACCGAAGTCAGGTGTTGATCATATGACTTTAGTTCATTTGTTTTAAAATTTTAATAAAGCTAGGGTATTTCTTGAAGGGAAAATCTTGATATTTTGGATGGAGAAACTAGCTATTTCTTTCCAAGAATTTGGAGAACAGTTGGTGCATATGAAAATGTCATTTATTGCAGGCACTATCATCAACATATCATCTATATGTGCCAAATGCACGCGAACAACTAGGAGAGCTTTATGGCAAACCTTTGAGGAAATCGCAAGGGATCTGCATGAGCCATGGCTAGTTGCCGGAGACTTCAATATTACAGCCTCGAGTGAAGAAAGATCAGGAGGAACGGCACCTAATTGAGGAGCAATGAATGATTTTAATTCAGTTATGTTCAAGTGTGGCTTAGGTGCTGTAGATTTTGATGGTTCGCCATACACTTGGACAAATGGACGTGTATGGCAACGACTAGATAGGGTCTTAACCAACAAAGATTGGTCTGAGGCGTTCTTGTTGACAAGGGTATCGCATCTCTCGCGTGGTAGATCTGATCATGCTCCAATGCTTATGCACATCAACTGTGGCTTCATCATTCCGTTTTCTCAATGTATGGAGAGGCCACAAGGATTTCATGGATATTGTGCGTATGACATGGGCAACACCTACAGAGGGTGTTGGAATGCAAATGTTTTACAATAAGCTGAAAGCCACAGCACAAAATATTAGGGTTTGAAATAGACAGATATTTAGCAATATCTCTTCAAAGGCACAGGATGCAGCTAAAGCGTTAAAATGGCAGAAATGGAATATGATAATCATAGAGATGAAGAAACTAAAACCAAGCTTAAAGAAGCAATAGCTATTCATGCTAGGTGTTTGGCTACAAAGAGTGAATTTTGGAGGCAGAAAGCTGCAATGAAGTGGATTAGAGAAGGTAATGCAAACACTGCATAGTTTCATGCAGTTACTAGACAGTGAAGAAGCTCCAATTATATTCCGAGAATCAAAGATTCCACTGGAGATTGGCTGACATAAAACAATCGGTTGTGCAACACTTTTTACTACAAAAAAAAATACAGCAACATTTATGCCCCTATCCTTTGAACTACCACAAATTTCAGAAGTAGACAACCAGATGTTGCAAGAATTGCCTTTAGTTGAGGAGGTTCACAACGTGGTATTTTCTTTTGATGTTGATAGTACAGCAGGCCCTGAAGGCTTTGGGGCGGGTTTCTTCCAGAGTTGTTGGAGCATTATTAAGAATGACTTAATGGCAGCCGTTATAGATTTTTTTAAGGGAGTGGAGCAACCTAGAGGTTTCACTAACACCGCAATTGCACTGATTTCTAAAGTTCAATGGAAAGATTTTCAGCCTATAAGCCTGTGTAACATGACTTCGAAAATTATTTCTAAGATTTTGAACAACAGGCTAGCTAAAGTCCTTCCAAAGATCATTTCTCCTTTTCAAACTGGTTTTGTTCCTAGTAGAAGTATCTTGAATAATATATTGGTGGCTCAGGAAATGATGTACAGACTTGGACAGAGAATTATTTCATCCAAATCTAATTCTTAAATTAGATATGGAAAAAGCATATGACAGGATAGAATGGCCTTTCTTATTGTCCATGCTTAGGAGATGTGGCTTTCAGGAATGGGTCATAGATTTGTTGTTTCAAAGCCTTTCTAATATTTGGTTCTCTTTACTCATTAACGGCCAACCTACTAAGTATTTTAAATCTTTAAGGGGTGTTCGATAGGGAGACCTTCTTTCACCAACATTATTTCTCATGGCTTCAGAATATTTGGGAAGAGGACTACAGTATATTTCTGAGCAGCACAAAGACTGGTTTTTTGCTTCTTTGGGTGGAGAAATTCCCTATCTAGTTTTTGCAGATGATATGATGATTTTCACTAGAGGCTCAAAAACATGCTTAGAGGCTATTCGGGATTTCTTGAAGCAATATCAAGATTGTTCTGGCCAGAAAGTCAATGTTCAGAAAAGTTCTTCTATATGTTCTCCAAAAGTGGCAATGGAGATGGAAGCGTTGATCAATTCAATTATGGGTTTTAGAAGGCAAGCTCTGCCTTTCAAGTATGTAGGTGTACCATTGGCAAAAAGAAGGTACACAAAGGTGCTTTTCAATGGCATTATCTCAAAAATCTGGGAGAGACTTTGGTATTGGAGTAATAGATTTCTTTCTGTAGGAGGTAACTTAATCTTATTACGTCATGTTCTTTGTTCAATGCCCGTGTTCTTGATACAGGTGATTTGGCCTCCACAAACTGTCATTGTATCTATAGAGCACATATTCAATGCCTTTCTTCGGGACAAATCACTAGACAGTCGAAGGAAGCTAGCAAGAAGATTCTATTTTAGCCATTGAAGATCATCATTAGCCCCTAACCTTCTTCATCAGGTATTTTTTTATTTATTTCAATCCTTTTTTTGCTTAATTCATTTCAATCTGATTTCTTATGTGGATCTTGTTGTTTTTGTTTTAGGTTTGGGGTTTTTGTTTTCTATTTTGGGGTATCTTTCTCTTATTCTTCAATGACAAACAGCTCTCCGCCATCTTTCTTCAACCCCAACCTCCACCATTCAAACTTCCATCTCCTCCTCCCTCTTTTCCCCTATTCCATCAATCACTAGCAACCACCAGATACCTAGAATGCCATTTTCTCAACCTTCCACCATTACAGCTACCTTCAACTTCTAGAAACCCACTACCGAGAACCACCTTAGAACCTAAAAAACAAAACCACAAACCACACCAGTGAGAATCATCCTCAACCAAAATTCAATATCAATCACCAAAAAGCCACCAGAGTAATCCCAAAATCATTAAACCACCATAGCTCCTCAACCACCACTGCCAAAGACCAAGTCAAACCACCAGCCCACCACCGAACCACCTTCTTCCTCCATTTTACTCACAACCTCACATCCACCACAAAAACTCTGCTCCACCTCCCTCATCACCATCTGGCACTACTGGAACAACCAACCCAAGTCCACAGTCAACCATTGGATTCTTAGCCGCAACCCCAACAATCACCCTCACCTGGATAGCCATAGAACACCACAAATTGTCATTGCCCAGACACAACCACCTCAACCAAGAACGTCCTTCAACTCCATCACTCCATCCCCAAAATCAAGTGTAAGAAAAGAAAAATCAATTCCAAATGACCCAATTACCACCCCAATTCTCATCATCACAATCCCACGAACACAGTTCCTAATTACACTCGCCAAAGCCTCCAACGCATCTCTCCTATAACAAATATAAAAAACACATAGCCATAACATTAGCCAACTGATATCCCTTTTGCTATACTGTGGATACTTTAGGCAAGCGCACCTATCATTTCCAATAGTATAGTGTATCGGAGTATCGAGTGTCAATCCCACAAGGACTATGCGAGTACTAGTACTAACCTTCCTTCCTCACAAAGCGAGTGGCTAAATCAAAAGAAATACGAACTAACTAACACTAACTACCTAACTAAATAGCGATATAGAAGTCAATAGAGAGAATGAACAATAGCAAAGGTGAAATCTAGATGTAAATACCCCTAAACTAAACATGCTATGACTCTAACTTGATTAATGATTAAGCCAATTGCTTAGACCCTAGAATCCCTTAATTAGGTTATAATCTTTCTCAAGTATTACAACCTCTATCCCCTTGGTTGATTAATGATAGGCGTGTAATTAGGTATAAAAATATAGCAAATAATCCAATTCTATCACACACAAATAATCAAGTTATAAAACCTAATTACCCTATATACTGCAAGTGCATAGATCATATCGAGTATAGGGCAATAGGGTCGATCCCACAGGGAAAAGGTTATTGAAGTATTAAGGCTTTATCGCTAACTTTATTATCTAAACAACCCAATAACAATGAAGAGAACAAGATATAAAATAAACAACTAAACTAATCAACTCTATAGAATAACAATACTAGAGAAAACTCACAATCTTAAGACACTAGGGAATAGAGTTAACAAATGACTATACATATAAATGAAAGAATTAACTAATGCTCTTGGTTCTCGTCTCGTTTAGGGTCCAATCCCAATTATACTTAACCTTCACTCGCGTGACAAGTTAACGATTACCTCCTTACTAGTTCTTTACTACTCTTGTGGTAAAGATACTAGTACTGGTTCATTGGCCCTATGGATTGCTTAATTGACCCGCCTAGTAGCACCACTACTCTCGTGTGACATGCAACCTAGACTTCAACTATTCCTTTTCCATTACTATTACCAACTCTCGTTGCATAATAACGACTAACAATTCATAGTTGGTGATCAAGCAACTACAAATCTATGCATCCCAAAATAGAGAACAAATAAGACCAAGATAGCATGAATAATCACAAGCACATTATATGTGTAAATCCATTAGTTTTCTCTAACCCTAGATTAACAAATTAAAATATGCCCATGATGGATTTCACATAAAAGATCAAAACTTTAATAGACAAATCTGTAATAATCAAGAAAGAGATAAAAATAGAACAAGAAAAACTTATTGATTGATGAACAAGTTCAAATCTTCTATTCTTCCTCCAATCTTGATGTGTACAAGAGAATTCTCCAAATAGCACTATTTTATAGAGAGATTTGCTAAACTAAAGGGTTGGCTCTCTCAAAGAGAGAAAATCTCTCTAAGAGAAACCCTTGCTCATCTCTATTCTAATCTCTCTCTATACTATGCTACGCTTCTCTCTTGTGTTTCTAGCACTCCAAAACCCTCCAAAAATGTCTTCTTTCCGTCCACAAAGAGTATGAATTAATCCCATAAAAGATAGCCCCAAAGTGCCTCAAAATCGTACATCTACGGCCCCAACCCAGGCCGGAACCCGCGGCGAGGATACAATCACAGCTTCAATTAACAACTTTCTGACTGTACCCGCGGCGCAACCCACGGTGCAGATTTAGCCACGGGTTTGGTCAGAAAGTTTGCCAAAATAGCTTTTCCTCTAAACATGAAAGTTATAGCCCTTTGATCTAGCTTTCCAAGAGCATAAAAATCAGGTCGTTTGGAGTTGTGTACACAAAGATATGGCCAAAACACCAAGACATGGTCGAAAGAGCAATGCTGCACAATAATGCTTCAATAATGTGGCACTTTGACATTGTAAACATGAGAATCAAACTTTGAGATCTTCATAAAAATTGTAGATAATTCTCTTAGCTTTAAAATTCTTCCAAAATCATCTCAATTTAATTTCTCTAGCTCAAGATCTTGCCAGAACACAAAAACATGTTGGTGCAGTCAAATCCTTTTCTCACCAATTCTTCTTCTACCGTTGCTTCTTCATGCCACATCTTGGACCTTTTCGTTCCCTACTTCTCATCAACTTCAAATCACTTCCAAGTAGTATTCAAATGCACTTCACTTGATCCAAGTTGATGATCGTTATAGCTAAAACCTGAGAAACACAATGAATTGCACATTAAACCACTCATTTGCACATTTTAGCTACAAAACTCAAGATTGGAAGAAATAGACATAAAAGTGACTGATTGTTCATTATTTAAACCCTAAAAACTAGCCTAAAATACTAATCTAGACACACTAAGAAATATGCAAACTAGACACTTATCAATTAATTAGAATCTCTTCTCAATTAAAACACCAAAAAGATGCATTCATGTTCTATGGATTTTATGGTTTTGGTTAGGTTTAAATCTAACCGAGAAGACTCATGTAGTTCTATCTTTAGCAACCCATGCAAGCCTTATTATTCATGAAGTGATATAATCATATAAGTGATTTCTTAGTCTACCCATATGAAATTAATATTGAATCAAACGATGCTAGCAATTCTCAATTCAACAACAATGACATTCATGAATAAATCTAAGCATAAAGTGGGTCATTCATAAATCGAGAAATAAAATCATAATAATAAGAATTTAGGATTCATCCCATCTAAATCATAACAACTCAACTCATATGTACAAGAATAGACTCAACAAAACACAAGAAAAGAATGGGAAAACTCATTCTCATGTAGATTTTCTTTATTCATCCCTTGCATCTTGAAGATGCCTTCTTGCTTTGTACCATGGAAGCCCTTGAGTTGCTCCTCTACTCTTGCTTTCTTCTCTAAACATCTCTCTAGATGTGTGTAAGAGTGTGTTTCTTGTGCCCTAGAACCCAAAGAAATCACCTTTTTCCTTCTCCAAAGAGGTAGGGCTCTTCCCTCAAAAGATTCGCCCCAAAGTGCTTAAAAATGCAACTTTCCGCAACTAGTCCATGGCTAAGGCCGTGGCAAGGCCTTACCCATGGCTTGCTTCCTCTTTTTCTAACCAAGGCCGCACCCTAGGCCGTAGCAAGGCCTTACCTGCGGCCTTGGTCAAAATGTTTTGCTTCTCATCCATGCGATATTTCACCTTGAAGATGGCAAACATAAAAGTTTTAGCCCTCTGAGTAAGCTTTCGAAAACAACAAGAATCACATAATTTGAAGATCATTAGGCTGAGATATAGCTGAAAAACTAAGAACTAGTTAGAATAGTTCTGCAGTACAAATGTGCTTCAATAACTTGAAATTATCACCTTAATCTAATATCTCTAGCTCAAATTATTGCAAAATCACTGAAATATACCCAGGCTGCCAAACCGTTTCTTTTCCAATTCTTCGTCCCCTATTACTTCTTTGCACCACTTTGAGGGTTTCTTAACTCATCACCAACTTCAAATCATCTCAAAATATCATCCAATTGCCATCCAAATTGGTGATAGAATGTGCAAACCCTACGAAAATGACACAAAATCACATGTAAATTGCACATTTACACAATTTGGCATTCAAATTTGAAATGAGAAGAAATAGCAAAGAAATAAAGGAAAAGTCACAGAAAAACACTAAAAACCTACCTAAAAACCTAGTAAAAACTAATGCACTTTAGCACTTATCACCAACTTCCAACCCCAAACTCATCATACAACCACCATGTCAAACCAACAACCGAACAACTTGAAACCAACAGCTAAACAACCTGCAAAAAAAAAAAAAGGGAAAACAGAGCCCAACCATCACCAACACAACCAAAGTCATAGCAATTTCATCACCACTCATTTTCAAATTCAACCCATAACTCCCCTGTCATCCTCAAGACAACCTCCATTCCTCCTTCCCCAAGCCTTGAAAAATCATCAACCATCATCAAATATAATCGTCGTTATTATCTCCACCACCCCACTTACCACTCTACCAGAAAATACCAAAAATTTGAAATCACTGCCAACTTCTCCTCCTACCATTGCCCACTTCGTCGAGAGGGATTGATTGGGAGAAGGTTAACATGTCGCTCTAGAGGGAGAGGGAGAGAGAGCAGTATAGGTGGAAATAGAGAGAATAGAGAAAGATTAGAAGAGAAGAGAGGGGCGAGAAAGAGAGAAAATGAAAAAATAAAAGAAAGAAAAGAGGGAAGAGAAACAGAGTTAGGGAGTGTTTGGTAACTTCACTTAATGCTGAAAATTAATGCATTAAGAGCTTTTTGAATTCAGCGCGTTTGATAACAATATTTCTTTATCACTTAATACATTAAGCACTTATTTAATTTGTACACAAATTTTTAAGTGAAAAATTTTCACTTAATACATTAAGCAATTCTTTCATGCACACATTTATAAACACACACACACATTCAACACACATACAAACACACACACAATCACCTTTGCAAGCGCACACGCGCGCACACACATATATATTTTCCTCACACGTGCAACAACATAAACTTTCTTTTTATTACATACACACATTCTTTCTCACATGCAGAATCTCTCTCTCACACATGCATTCACACACTTTCGCACAAATACACACATTTTCTCCCTCTCTTACACACACAAACATACACCACATCCGCAAGCACGTACAAGTGCATGCACATACTTTCCTACATATGCAGTTTCTCTCACACAGATTCACATATTTTCTTACACATGCACACACACACTCTCTCTCACACACACGCGCACATACATTCACGATTATATTATTTTTTTGTCACTTCCACACATATTTTCTCTCTCATATACTTGCACACACTTTCATACATACATATTTTTACACTTTTATATATATACACATACTTTCTCTCACACACATTCACACACACAAATGCACTTGTCATTTATCTCTCACAAACAAATAATATATTTCTTTATCATGCATATTATCAATAAATTATTTATACTTTTTAAGATAAAATAATTATATTAATAAGGTAAATATTTGAATTTAGTGTATAAATTCAGTTAGTTATCAAATATGTATAACTTTATCAATTCAGCAACTTAATATTTTCAGTACTTAAATTTCAGATTTTAGACTTTAGACTTTAGTTTTACCAAACGGCACCTTAGCCAAGAGCTGGAGAAGAACAGAAAGAGAGAGAGAGAGAGAGAGAGAGAGAGAGAGAGAGAGAGAGGAAGGGAAAGAGCAAAAGAAAAGTAAAAGACAAAGGGAATGACTAGAGAACATAAAGAAAGAGAGAGCAAGATTAGAAAAAAGAGACAGAAGGGGTGGAGGAAAGCTTTTCATTTCTATTTCAGGTATAAGATGGCCGAATTTGGGGCAATTTATTTTTTTTCTGGAATATGTAGTTGTGTTATTTGTCCCTTTATATTAAGCAAGTCCTATTAATTAATGGATTCTTGGTTTTGTAAGTGTTTAATTTCAGTTTCGGTTGACTGAATTTATGGGAGAAGTTTTTCCTGTTTGATTGTTACCCCTTTTATTTGTTTAGCTATTTTGATTTTAATTTAACTGATTGTGATTTATCTTGTGGTGATGTTATTTAGATTTGTAATTGAGTTACTTACTTTAATTAGCTAAGTTAAGCTGGTTAATCAATTTTTAGCATTTTTCTTACTTTAAGTAAGTATTTGCACTTTCATCCTTGAGTTTTGAGTAATTCTAAGTGTGTGTCTAGATTTTAGTTTGGTGCATATTAAGTCCCTCATATTTATACTTTGTAAGGTGAGGCACTTGCATTATACTTTGGCTTGGAAATGTGTGAACAGTGGATTTCATAATATTATTGCAAAAGTTGACTCAAAGGTTTTAACTATTATGCTAGAAAAGGGAAGTGTTGGAAGTTGGGAAATTTGCTATACTTTGGAAAAAATTAGGAGAATATTGTTGAAGAATGGGGCCTATATTTCTCATATTTACAGACAGGCAAACACTATGGCAGATGCTCTAGCCGTTCTTCATCTTCCAAATGATGTCATATTTTTAGCTACTAATCTTCTTGAATTTATTTGCAATTTAGTTTCCTTAGATAGGAGTAGTACTCCTCATATTAGAATCTTTCATGTATAGTCTTTTCTTGTTGAATTTCTTATTTTGATTCTTGCACTAGGTCGGCTAGACTCAAACATTTATTTTTAAGTAATAATAAAATTGGGAGTGGTGTCCCCTCCCCCTCTCCCGCGGTGAACAAGGTTAGCCATTAGCCAAAAAAAAAAGTCCCTCATATTTATAGATTGACCCCCCAGGTTTTAATTGTTATTTCAATTAGGTCCTGCAATTTGCAATTTTCTTCCCTTGCTATAATTTACAATTTTACCCCCCCCCCCCAATTTACTTTGATTTGGCATTTCTACCCCCTTAGACTTATGTGAATTCCCCAAACCTTTTTTTCGTTAAAGCTTTATAAATATTTATTTTCAATCCCCTTAGTTACTATAGTTTACAGTTTATCCCCAAATTTGTTGTTGCTTCATATTTACTCATTTATATTGCAATACCTTGATGTGTTTATTTGTGCTTTTAAGCATTAATACCGGGTCTTCGAGAAGAGGTATTTTTGTTACTTTTTTATTCTCTCTTTACGTACTCCAATGTGCTCTTCTGTGATTTTTTTATTATTATTTTTTATGTGTTTCTTATTTTACATACTTTTTGTATATTTATTTATTTTATGTTATTTAGTTTCGAATTTCATTATTTGGCAAAAATGTAATAGATATGTTAATTTGGCCTATTTTTGGAGAATTTGTACCTAAATAGGCAATGTAATAGATAGTGGATATTATTCTCCAAGAATTGTGTTTTAAGATAGCAAGTGTAATAGATAGGTCATTTTAATTTTTTTCTCTTTTTTTAATTGTAAGTTAAATCCTCCGATGTAATAGCTAGGGCTTATGTGCTTTTGCATGCTTATGTGCTTATTTGTTTTATCGTTTTTCTTAAGATTTGTATCTAGATATCATGTCTACATGTTATGTTGATATGCACCAAAGGGCCAAAGCTCAAATTGACCAAGGTGTTCGTGTGATCTCAAGAGCACTGCCCAAGCAAAGGCCACCACCAACCCCTAATGGAGGCTTAGGGGCACCCAAGAGGGGCAAAAGGGTCGGGGAAAGAGGTCTTTCATGGCTGGAAGGAGTTTGCCCGCAAGTGGGAGGCAGAAGAAGGCTAGAGTGACCTCTGACCCTATCCATGAGGTGTATCCACACGAAAATAGGGCCGCAGATAGAAGCAGAAACAGATGACATCGAATCAAAGTTTCTGATGTTATCCACGCCTAATATCCACGCCCGGATATCAGGCACAAATATGGGTGTGGATATTAGGGCACGAATACGGGCAGAAGTTTCATTTCGTTTCTGTTTTGTGAATTTTAATTTGATCTTTCAATTGTAATAGACTATTTGACTTTCCATAATAGTTTTTAGGGTGTTTTACATATATATGTCTTTCTTTTATCATCAAACAATTAAGTTGGAAGATTAATAATATTAAACGAGGGTTTTTTCTCTTTTCTCTCTTGTTGAGAGTTTTGAATTCTTCGAGTGATTCGTTGGATTCCTTGATATCTCGAGTTCTAGCTAACACGTGGTGTTAGGTTTGGGATCCTCTTCAAACTAGTTTCAATTCTCGAGTAGAATTGTGGTTAGGTTGCCATTAGATACACAAGAATGATCTTTGGGAAGGATTGTCCTGTGGTTACATTCGTTCAAGGGTTTGAGTTAGGTGATTAACGAGGAGTCTTCAGGGCAAATCGCATCATATGTGCTCCTACGTGCTCTTATATATCTTTATATGTTTACTTGCTTTTGATTCATATTTTATCATTTTAATTCGTGTTTTAGTATTCAGTCACCCCACTAGTCCAATGCTAGTCATGATTTTATCACTTCCCGCTAGTCCAGCGCTAGTGAGGAATTTCTAGAAATGGCTAGTCCAACACTAGATCCTTAAGTCATTTTAGTACTAGTTTCACACCTCGTGTGCATTTCGTATTATTTCATACACTATTTTTAGGGATTTTCCATTTTGCATTGTTTTTTTTTTTTTGTATATATGTTATTATTGTTACCTATTTTTATACATCTTCAGTGTATGACATCTAGGTAACATTTCACATAGAAACTAGGTCATTTTGTGTGATCCGACTAGAAATAGTCACCTACTTACATGAGAAGTGGTGGCTTAACATGCCTTTCCCCCCTCTGTGAGTAGAAAAAGTCAAAGTCATGAGCTATTAGTTCTCCATACCTGTTATGCTACATACCCATTTTCTTCGATCACTTATTATCTATATTACTATTTTTCTTTTCTTTTGGCATTTCATTTTGCATAGACACTCGTGACTCCCTCGAGATCTTGACTCAAGTTTAGCAATTAATATGATTATCCCGACCAAACCTCGACGGAACATTTTAACCCTCTCGATACTCGCATTTAGACTTAGGACTTGCATCCATTTAAACACATTCAAACGTGATAGAACTTAGGGTTAATTTAGAAAAATTTGATTAAGCCTCACAACTAGTCTTGGCTAGGTGGAAAGGGTGCCTTAGGTGCGAGCCTTTGCCTTCCCTTTCTTCAAATGTGACTCTCGGACCTTTTTCTCTTGTTTTTTAGTAGACCGGATTCAAAAAAGAATTTTTAAACATTTTTTTCTAAAATTTTTATTTTGTTTTGTTAAATGATTTTTTTGGGTGACTTGGTACACCCTAACTCAATACCAGGTGGTGACTCCAATTTTTTAAATAAAACCCTTTATCAAAATTAGTTGGCCAAAACTATCACACTTTCAATTCCGGTCTTATTTTGTTTTCCAAATGCCATTTTGTTTAAAAAAATACACATTTTCACTGAAAACCCAATTTTTCTCACACACATAGAGTTTTTTTTTTCCAAAAACCTTCTTTTTAAAAAGAGTCATCGGATCGGACCGCCTTTTCAAGATGCAATAGTCACAAACCGACCTATGCTATGATTTTTTGGGACGTGACACAACTCACAAGCATATGACATCATTCTATCTTAATCTCACAATAACTTATGCGATACACTCCAAAGATGTGAATAAGAGATTAAAGAGATGAAACAATAAAACTCCCCTTACAAATTGGTTAAAGGTGCATATGTTGCATGTTTGTCCCTTTTGTTGTGCTTGACTCCTCTGAACATGCATTGGAAACTTGCTCAATATTTTCAAGGTCTCTGGAACAAAAGTGCATTCTGACCTAACTCTTTAACCTATGTCTTGGTGCCAATGTTCATAGCTTCTTCCTCTTCCAATTTAAACTTGGGTTCTTTTTTGTATCGTTTGGCATCCTTAACGTGGAATCCCAAATTCTTTTTCAGTATCACTCTCGTTTTATTAATAGTTTGCATTATTTCGAAATCCAGAAAAATATCAAAGATGCAATCATCAGCTTCAAGTAAGGTAACATCCAAATATCATAGTTATTTTTATTTTCGGCCATCTAAATATAGGAAAATGTTATTCTTTTCATTCAATTTGAACTTGCATTAATTTATCAAAAAAGAAAACTTTACAATTACACAAACCCAGCATTAGGTTTTGAGAAAAATATTATTTATTTCAGGGCCTCATGAAAGAATTATTTGCTCAATATGAACAAAGATGTGAAGAAAATTCTTTTCAAAATCTAAATGCAAAATGTGAAGGAAAAATTTGATGCCACAAACAATTTTGAGAAAGTAGCTTGTTTAGCGTTTTATCTGAGAAAAAAATTTGAACACAAGGCAATCTTAAATCTACAGAAAGATAACTATTATTAGTGCCTAAATTATTCCTATTCTTATTAAACCTAAAACGATCCCTCATCTAGTTATGAAATACAATTTCATTTATCACACTACTTATCCTAGTCAAACTCATCTATATGCACCCTCAGCACTATGAAGTCTAAAAACTAATTTCCCATTGTTCTTTGAATAAATCGACAAGAGGACTCGTGTTTTGATGGCCTAGTAGATCTCGGGAGTGTGGCGCTTTACTGGAATAGAACTATGATTTAAAATTCTTGAATCAAATATATATCCAATGTCATTCCCAATTTGCTGCCTCCACAGGAGGACTTGTAAAATGAAAAAAAAAATCACAATTAGTATAAGTAAAAACAAAAACAGATGCATGTCCTTGAGGGAGCCCTTATTGTGCCAAGGGTAAGCCTAGCATGAAATGCAATCGTTTAGGGTGAAACCCCCATTTTAGATGAAGATGCACCAAATCTGTCAGAAAGAAATGCCTCCATTCTGCTCGTGTTACCTTACCTAAGGTCTCACCCACTAGGATAGTACTGAAAATATAAACGTGCATGTCTTTTTGGATTATGTACCCGAGACAAAAGTGTGGCTCTCTTATAATGGGATTCTCGAAATGGCATTCCCTCTAGGGTTCATGCATGATGCCAATTTATTTAAGCAAGTCAAATAAATGTAAAAACGCAAAATGTTCTAAAATTTTTATTCTAATAATGATGTGTAATTTCTCCGAGAAAGATGGCAAATGAACTGTGCAAAAGATCATTGGCTTCAAATTTGTTTGATTGAAAAATCAAACCCTCATGAGGCTACGAGACACAACATTGAAAGAAAATAAAAAATCATGACTTTATCTAAGAATATACAAGTCAAAATGTCAGTTTATTAAATTAGAATGAAATATGTATTAAAATCACTTTTTGTGTAGTATGGGAAGGGAGGGTGGGGAATAACATGACATACAATTCCTTTAAAAAAGATGAACATGAACTGTACAAAAATTTGCCCTCTTGGGTACGTCTATTGACTTTGAGAAGAATTGATTCGAACAAAACTGATAGGTTCAACAAGGATGGGTAAATTTTAAAAAAAGTTTGAAAAATTACAATGATTGGACCCTTAGGCATTTTGTTTATAACCACGTGCAATTTCTAAAATTTTAGGAAAATCTCATTTTCATTTTTCTCGAAGGAATTAATTGTGAGATGGAAATTTAAACATGTTGAAAGAGAGTTGGCTTCCTACAAGAGCACCATGCCAGGGCTCTTTATTCTTAAGGTTCTGAATGCAATCAAAAAAAGAAAAAGATTGCATTAGTTTATTCAACAAATAACACATAACACCTTGGCAAAAACAAATAATACATGTAGATAGCAGTAAATTGCACAAGAAGGAAGATGAAGAAGGTGGGTCCCCTATCACGCCCCAAGCCCGCAAGCCCAGAGTGCGACCAAAATCTGAGCAGTCAAGTCTAACTTTTGAGCTCTGTCCTCGCTAGCCCAAAATGGATATCCCAAATTGAACTTGAGTGCTTAGACTCAACTTATACATTGGTCCATGTTGTAACACCCTAGAAAATGCACTTACAAGAGACATTCTTTTATTTAGAGTTAAGTGTTAATCCTTGATTCATTAGTTGAAAGATTACTTGAGTTAATTAGGTTAAGTAAATGAGATTCTTTCATGATTAAGTGAGACATCTAAGTACCTAGTTGGGATTAATTTTATTGGACCATTAGTTTATATTAGAGTTTAATAGCGACTAACTTATTCTACTATTTTCTAGTCTTTTGACCAATTGAATTTTAGCTCAATTTTACTCAAAAATTTCACTTATTCTCTTGCTTTCTTTTCTTTCTTCTAGGCCGAATTTTCTTCTCCTTTTCTCTCCTCATGGCCGGCTCTCTCTCTTCCCTATTTCTTTTCATTTTTGCTTTAATTTTGTGCCATAAAGTTGTTAATTTTTTTTTTTTTGGCTAACCTCGTTCACGAGGGGGGTTGCCACTCCCAAATTTTATTAAATTGAATAAAAAGTAAGAGGCCTCTGTAAATACATGATTAAAAAAATTGATGGGGACATTAGACCTTACTTGAAAACAGATATTTAAAGCATAAACGGGGAATACTATTCCCTTACATTAAGAAACCTGACAGAAGGACATCCTAATCTATCCATACGCATTTCACCTCGAGCCAAAGTAGGAAGATTGGATTCTTGCAAGTAAATATCTTCCTGTTCATTTTGAAGAAGAACTCCATTGTTAGATAAGCAGTCAGCCACTCAGTTCCCTTGACGCAAGCAATGAGTAATGAAAATATTCCCCTTTAGAAGATGACGAAGACCTTGTACCTCCTTTCGAATAGTCCATGGGCAACTGAATTCCCCCAACAACACCTTAACTAAAAGTAAAGAATCTGACTCAATCAAAAAATGTGAAAAACCATGCAAAATACTTAATCTGACTCCACACAACATGGCCTTTGCTTCTGCTTGGATAGAAGTACCATATCCAAAGGATGCAGAGAATGCAACCATCATTGCACCCTTAGAATCTCTAATAACTCCACCTCCACCCACAAGCCCCGGATTACCTTTAGAACAACCATCAATATTCAACTTGAACATGCCTAAAGGTGGAAATTTCCACTTCACCATTTTCCATAATCTTACCTTTTCATACCTATTTACCTGATCCAGAAAATTATGCCAAAATTGAGCTTGGTGCATAATTTTAAACTCCAAGTAGAAAGCATTTTTTATATCCTTAAAAATAGCCCCACAAACCTCATGGATCCCTAGGAACTCTCCTTCGAATACAGCCTTATTCCTAAATTTCCACAGATTCCAACAAACAAACAAAGGGAGCACATGAAAGATAAATCGCAACTGAATATTATTACATTTAATCAATCACCAATTCATCAACCTACCCCTTAGGTGATGTGAGGAATAACAAATTCCACAACTAGCAGCAAAATAACCCCAAACTGCCTCAGCTATTTCACCATTAGAGAATACATGCTCAATAGACTCTACATTTGATTTAACACAACATCTACATTTAGAAGGTAGATGAATCTGGAATCTTGACATAATGACCTCATCCAAAGGCAATTTGCCCTTTAACAATCTCAACATAAAGAAAGAGACTTTAAGAGAAATATGACGATGCCATAACTGAAAATGTATGAAAGATGCATTGCTACACTTTCGTACCTCTTGAAAAGCCGAAGCTATAGAAAAGCCTCCTGTGTGAGAAGGAGTCCACACCATACTATCTGGACCACTCCTATCTGGCACTGCAATCTTCAAAATCGCTATGATAGTATCCGGGGATAGCCACTGTTTCATCAATTCCACATTCCATTTACCTTCCTTCACAAAATCAATAAAAGTAAGAGAAGGTTCTACTGGATTCCTCAAATACAAAGCTCCTGATCCCATCCAATTGTCAAACCAGAAGTGACAATTTCCTTCATTGAGCATCCAAAGAATGTTGAGTTCAGTTAGACCTCGAGCATTTACCATCCTCCTCCATGTTGCTGAACAATTCCCTTGGATCTCTACTTGACAAGGATGACAATTTCGACAATATTTGGCTTTCATGTATTCTGCCCAAAGGGATCTTCCCTCCCTGAAATTCCACCACAATTTACAGGAAAATGCATTATAAATATCTTGTAAGGATTTAAAACCAGCCCCTCCTTCTCTGTAAGGCAAGCATAATTCCTTCCATCCAATCCAGTGATGTTTCTTTTCCTCACCTATACTTCCCCACAAAAAATCTGCACATACTTTTTCTATATTGCGAAAAACACCTAGTGGGATTGTTGCCGCTGCCAATAAATGGATGGGTAGTGAAGATAAAACATGTTTAATTAAAATTAGCTTCCCACCCATAGATAAAAACCGTGCCTTCCAGGAGAGTACTCTATTGACCACCCTTTGACATACTTCAGCATAGTGAGAAATTTTGCCCTTACCAACATAAAGTGGGCACCCCAAGTATGTAACTGGAAGCTCCTTCCTAGCAAAGCCCGTTAGTCTTTCAATGCTTCTTAGGCGGGGCATAGTAGTCTTGGGATGAGTTAAGTAACAGCTTTTGTGAGGATTGATACACTGGCCCGATTGCACTTCATATTTTTTCAAAACCTCCATCACCTTTTTCAGTGAAGCCGAGGAAGTATTTGCAAATATCATCACATCGTCTGCAAAGGCTAAGTGAGAAACTTTGGGGCATGATGGGGGCACTGAGTAACCCGATGAAGAAGATCGATCAATTAAAGCATTTAATGCTCTAGACAACACTTCTGCACTAATGATAAATAATGCTGGGGACAGTGGATCCCCCTGACGAAGACCCCTGGTAGACTTAAAGAAGCCAAAACTTGCTCCATTCACAATCACCGAAAACCAAACATTAGATATTAATCTCCAGATCATATCAATAAAACATTCACCAAAACCAAATCTTCGTAAAACATTAATCAAAAAAGGCCTAGGAAACTCTATCATACGCTTTAGTCATGTCTAACTTCATTGCCAAGTTCCCTCCTTGAACTTTTTTACCAATGTGATGAATCAGTTCTTGAGCCAACAAAAAATTGTCTGTGATATGCCTACCCTTGACAAAGCCAGATTGTTGTGGAGAGATAATCCTAGGTAAAATATTACCCAGCCGAACTGCTAGAATCTTGGATATTATCTTGTTAAAAAAATTACATAGACTTATAGGCCGAAAATTAGAGAAATCTGAGGGACTAAGTACCTTCGGAATCAAGACAATAGAGGTGGCAGTGACCGCCCGAGGTAGCTCAGCTCCATCAGAAAAAACTGGAAATTGCATCATGAACGTCTTTAGATATAATATCCCAAGCAGCAATAAAAAACCTCCCAGTAAAGCCATCAGGACCCGCTGCACTCTCTCCATCCATTTCCTTAATCACCTCCCGGATCTCAGTTTCAGACGGAATATTTTCCAATGCCGTATTATCTACAGATGAAATAATCTGAGGAAGACTATCAACCAAATCAAATTGTAGGGAGCATTCATCTGTAAATAATTTAGAGAAAAAAGATACTGCCTCCGCCCCTATTAATTCATCATCAGTTAACCAATCTCCACTAGCATTTCGAACCCTATGAATAATGGACTTCATTCTCCTTTGTTTGACAGTTGCATGGAAAAACTTTGAGTTTCGGTCCCCCTCCTTGAGCCACTTGATGCATGATTTTTGTTTCCAAAATTGTTCCTCCAACAATATAGCTCTACACAAATTTGCATTGGCCTTGCTTAATTTTTCCTCCCTATCTTCAGAATTGTTACTCTCCACCATATTTTCAGCTATCTACACCTCAAGTTCTGCCTTCTTCACATTTGCAAAAATGTCACCGAAAGACTCTTTGTTCCACTGTTGAATATTTCTTTTTACTGTCTTGAGCTTCTGACAAAATCTTGAAATAGGAGAACCATGAACTTCTTGTTGCCAAGCATTCCTCACAACTTCCAGAAAACCGTCATGATTAGTCCAGACATTCAAAAATCTAAATGGGTGAGGTTTATTATCTAACCTGGTATAGAAGCTCATTAAAAGTGGACAATGATCAGATGGATCCCGCACTAAATGTTTAACCGAGATAGATACCAAGTCTGCTGCTTCTGAATTCAATAAAACACGATCTAATCTCTTCCAAATTCAAGCCTTCCCTTTTCGGTTGTTGCACCTAGGTGAAATTAGAGCCTGAAAAACCAGCATCAAATACTCCTGCCTGACTCATGAAATCCAAGAAATCCATCGCTTCCAATGGATTATATGGTCTGCCCCCTTTTTTTTCCTGCTCATCTATAACCACATTAAAGTCTCCACATATATACCATGGACCATTATTCGGTTTATTAGCTAATAAACTAGGGCCAAAGACTCCTACGTTCCTCTGATGTGCATTTTGCATGAACCCATGAAAACACAACCGAAGATTGCAAATGAGGATGTTGAACATTAACAGACATATGCTGTTCCGAGACATCAAACATATTACAATCAAACGGATTATTGAAAAATAACCTAAATATCCCCTGAAAGACTACAAGTAACATGATCAAAGTGAAGTTTCCATCGAATGAAATCAGCTTTAGTCACACTTAATTTCGGCTCACAAATGACTAACACTTGAATTTTATGAAGACGAATTATTTTCTTCAAACGTCTAAGTTGGGGGCCTTTGTTAACCCCTCTAATATTCCAGAAAATTACCTCAATCATTGGAAAGCAAATGGAAAGCATTTAAAGTGAACCTTGAGGACGATCTAAGCTGGCGATCCGATGCAAATTTTGCACGTATCCCACGCTATTTAACCTCCTGAAACCCTGGTTCTTGGCCCTCTGTATTTAAAGCATCCAACACTGAGTGAGACTCTTCTTCATGCACTACCATTCTGCAATTCCGGGGAGATAAATTCCCTGCTGAAGGAAGTATATCAACCTGCATGTGCACCAGTCCATCGCCTGGTTCTTCGACAATGTCGTCTCTATCATTGTTCAACTGATTTACCTCAACATGACCCATGTTAACCTGTTCAAACATAGCCTGTTCACCAGAATTTATTGTGCGTATATCTTGCTTTTCTTGGCTATCGTCAGTATATTCATTCATCTTTGAAGTAACTGGAATTGCTGATAAATCTTTCTCTCCACGCAGCTGTTGATGAGCTATATTTTCTGCTGTCATTTGAAGTTGCTGGGATTGAACATTCTCCTCTTCCACAGGTTGCTTTCCCGTATGTTGTTTTTTTGGTGTCCAATGTTGCATATTAGCATTTAATGCAGATTTCCTAACACTGTTGACATTATCCTTTTGCTGATAATCCAAAGTGTTCATCTTGCATTGCTCAGTAGCGTGGCCTAGTTTCAAGCATGAGCAACAATATGAAGGCACATTCTCGTAAACTACAGGTTGCCAAAAGCCCGAACGTCCTTGCCCAATCCAGATTCGATAAGGACAATCCTTCAAAAGATCTAATTCTACACAAACTCGTGCAATGCTAGGCCTCACCAAATCAGCTGTTGAGGCGTCGATTTTTAGTGGTTCTCCTATCGTTCTTGCCAAAGAGAATAACGTTGTTTTGTCAAATAGATGAAGTGGCAGATGTTCAAAGCCTACCCACACTAGCACTATAGAAGATTCAGCATCCAACTTGAATTCTGGAGTCCACTTAAACACCCTCATTCCAAACCCTTGGAACACCCAAAATCCACGCATCCAACATTGCTGGAAATCCTCCTCCATTTCAAATTTAATAGAGATGTGCCTTGGATCCAAAAGACCAAGAGAAACCGATCCTTTAAATCCAACAGCAACAAAATCCTTCCTCAAGGCTTCCATGGAAGGTCTGCCACGTGAAAATTTCCCAACCAGAACATGCTTCAGTGGCGCTACAAGTTTTTGGATCTCCTCGTCAGTGAAGAAGATTGCCGGCTCACCCTTATAACTGGACGTTTGTTTCACAGGAACCAGAGATGCATGTTGAGCCACTACCGATGCAAAGGAGCGCTTTTCAGGCTGTGGAGAAGAGAGTATTAGGGTTTTGTGTTTAAATTCCACCGCCATAAAGTTGTTAATTACTAGAAGATAAATGATTAAAATAGCACCAATCAAATTTAACCAAGTTAGCCAACTTTTCATTAAAAGCATACAACTTCACATGACTCTTGTCTTGCCCTAATTGGTCATTCTTTTCTCCATTATTTTCTTTATTTCTTTTCATTTTCTTGGCCTATTTTTTTTTCTCTTTTTTTCCCTTATGGCCAACCCTCTCAACCTTCTTTCCTCTCTTTTGTTTTAAAATTTTATGTTATAAAACTTATTAATTACTAAGTAATAGATGATTAAAAATTTGGACTAATTGTATTTAGCCAACTAGTACCTATTATGTCAAAATATCTAAACCCTAGCATGACTTTTGTTTAGCTTTGATTGGTTGCACTTTCTTCCATTAATCTTTTATTTCTTTTATACTTTGTGAGCTAATTTCTCTTTCATTTTATTTCCCTTGGCCGAACCTCTTGTTCCTCTTTTCCTCTCATTTTTTCTCTTAACTTCTTGAAACTTTCTCTCCAAGATTAGAGCAATTTCACCATAGAAATTTAGTTTTTCTTCTTCCTAAGCAACCTTCTAAGCTTGCTCAAGGTATTTACTATGAACTTTTCCTATTAATTTCAAGTTTTATTTAGTGTTTTGTACAAGTTTATATCTAGATTCTTGGTACTACTACATGAAGAACATAGTTTGAATTGAAGATTTACTTGCTAGATAAAGTGTTCTTGTGCTTAGATAGACTAGTAGATAACCTTTAAACCTTGGAATTTCATGTATTATGTGTTACTTGGATGAAGAAATTTGGGCTTGAAACTTGAATTTTGAGTGGAATTTTGAAGGGAATTGAGTTTGAGTTGAACATAGAAGTTGTAGAACTTGTTGAAATATGGCTTGGTTGGTTGATTTTCTTGCAGGAAAAATTTGGGTTAGTCCGATTTTAAGTGGAGATGCTGCCGAAATTTTGGTAGAAATAAATAAGGGAAAAATGGTAGATGAACATTTCTAACCTAAAATGTGCTCAATTTAAGGAAATTGATGTGTAGGAATTTTTAGAAAATCATCTAGTGATGAATTGAATTTTCTAGGACGGGAAAACCCTAGAGCCAAAACCCTAAATCTAAAACCCTAAACCCTAGAGTAAAACCCTAAGCTCTAGAAACCCTAGAAATAATTGGGTTATTTCTTGAATTTTCTTGCTAATTTACATAGGGTTTTCATCAGATTATTTCTTTTAAATTTCAGGACTTGAAAGTGAATCTCGACTTTTTACGAAATATTTTCTGGGCATTTCAGGTGAGTGTCTCTATGTGTGCATGATGCATGAAATGCTTGTCCTACTTGAGAATGTTAAATTATGGAATATTATGTTATACTTGAAATTGTTATTTTATGACATGTGTTACTTGAGGAAAGAGGTGTACTTTATCACTTCTATTCCGCAATGTGTTACACGCTTTCATTATCCAATATGTTACTTGTGCATGAGACTTCCGTGACTAACTTCACCGTTACTTCATGGATAGTCAACTCGGACAGGCTTGGGAGGATATAAGGTGCTGGGTGTTTTAGGGCGTGATGTTCTTTCCCTTATGAGTTGTGAATCCTCAAAGAGGCCAACTCCGGATTGAACTTTCTTGCGTGCTGGCCCTCCAGGGTTGAGATTTCTCCCTGGATGTGGTAGCCTGTACGGAGGTTATAAGGTGAATGGTGGTTAGGGTTCTTGCTTGATAATACTGGCATGACCTTTGATAAAGACCCGAGCTATTATCTCAGTTCTAACATCATGGTTACATGATCAGTACTTGCTCCTTTTGCAGTTAAGCTTGCTTCTGTAGTTGAGCCCTATATCCGCCATTGACTACTTGTTAATTAAATTGTTCGTAATTTGTCTACTTAATCTGTCAATTATTTTGTTCAATAAAATAATAGATTCTTGGTATGATTGCATGACTTGGGCACTCACTGGGCTATTATAGCTCATCCCATTCATTTGTTTTCTTTAACCAGGTTTCTCAAAATACTAAAGCTGGAAAAGTTGATTTTGGACATTGTACATGTTTTGTTTTGTGTATTTTGATAGCCGCTTGTTTAGGCTATTCTTGTACATACTATGTAAATTTTAGTGTGTAAAACCTTTTGTAATACTTGTACTTCAAATGGATTTTATGAATACATTTCTTTAAGAATGTGTTTTATTTTGCATTAATTATGTGTACGTATTGAGTGAATGCTCGACTTGAGTCCTGGCGAGAGCTAGGCAGACAGTCCGCTAAGCCCTTTGGTGCGCCTTTGGGTAAGGTGGGGCTATTACACATGTTACTTCACTTTTTCGATGTGGGACAGGGTATCACATTCACCCCTTCTTATTAGGCTTTGCATCCTCGCAAAGCCCAATCCATATCATAATCCAGACTGTCCACTCGGTTGTGTCAGATTCTAGAGATGGCTTGTACAGGCTCTAGAGGTGGCTCCCGCCCTTAGGTTGACGTAGCACTTAGCCCCGCATAGCACTTAGTTCTTCCACTTACTAGCGTAGTCCAGCTCAATACCATAGGCCCAGTCTCACCCTGTGCAGAGACCACACGAGATTCACTTTAATACCATTCTATCACGCCCCAAGCCCGCAAGCCCAACGCGTGACCAAAACTAAGCAGCCAAGTCTAACTTTTGGGCTCCGTCCTCGCTAGCCCAAAATGGATATCTCAAGTTGGACTTGAGTGCTTAGACTCAACTTATACATTGGTCCATGTTACTTCACTTTTTCGATGTGGGACAGGGTATCGCATCCACTCCTCTCGTGCCTGGTGTACGTAATAAGGTAAGGCTAACTCTATCCTAAGCTTATTCTACATGGATGCATGAGATTGGGCTCACTAATGCATCTAAACTCGATTAAGGCTTCAATTCTTGAACCTTCAGACTGAGGGATCCAAAAAGTAACAAGTCTGTCAATTTCACGAATCCCAGGTCAGTGATTCAAGTGATCCCCTAAACACCGCTACATGTACGAATGCTATGGACGTATGTCTAGGCAGATCGATCCTAGTCCTAAAGGGATGGGTGGATGGCAACCACCAAAAAGAGAAAAAGGGTAAAAATATATTAAATGCACGTATGAAGTGCTCTTCATGAGAGAAGGCAATAATAATGATAACACGCATGGGCTCTAAGCATGATTGACCCTCTCCTCAAATGCAAGCGCGATCGAATAAAGCAATAATAAACCAAACATACATCACGTAGATAGGAACGAGAAATCAAGGTGTGTGAAAATGCAAAAACAAAACCTAAAAACTTAAAAAGAAAAATGTAATCCTAACATTCAAATGCGATAGAATAGAAGGGATTAAAGAAGGAAAAAGTGATTAAGCCCAGAGCTCGAACTCACTACTGATCCCCAATAGAGTCGCCAAAATCTGTCGCACCCTAAAAAATCAAAAGCACGGGTTGGTCCGTGATTGTCGTGCCCTGAAAAAGAAGGTCCGATCGGTGACCCTTTTCGAAATGAACGTTTTTGAAAAACTATGCATGTGTGAGAAAAAATTAGGTTTTTAGTGAAAAGTATTATTTAAAAAAATGATATTTAAAAAATAAAGTAAGGCCGGAACTAAAAATACAATAGTTTTGGCCAAGTTATTTTGAAAAAGGGTTTTATTAAAAAAAATAGAATTGCCACTTGGTACTGAGTTAGGGTGTAGCAAGTGACCCAAAAAATCATTTAGCAAAACAAAATAAAATTTTAAAAAATATTTAAAAACTCTTTTTCGACTCTGGTCTATGAAAAATGAGAGAAGAAGGTCCGAGAGTCACATCTGAAAAAAGGGAAGGCAAAGGCTCGCGCCTAAGGCACCCTTTCCACCTAGCCGAGGCTAATTGTGAGGTTTAATCAAAATTTTCTATATTAACCCTAAATTCTATCGCGTTTGGGTGTATCTATATGAATGCAAATCCTAAGTCTAAATGTGAGTATCGGGAAGGTCAAAATGTTAAGTCGAGACTTGATTGGAATTATCGTATTAATTACGAAACCCACGTCGAGACCTCGAGGGAATCATGAGTGTAGATGCAAAATGGAATGCAAAAAGAAAAGAAAAATACTATAGATAGTAAGTGTCAATGAAAGTGGAGAATGCAACATAACGGGTACGGGGTGATAAGAAATAAATTTACCAATATTAGTAGATAAGTTAGTATATGTTTTAGATATTATTTAAGCATAAATATAGTATTTTTGGTTGCTAATGACTCATTTTCCAACAATTCAAAAGAATTAGGGTTTTTTATCAAAATTAGGGTTTTTGAGGCAAAATTCCTATTTGAGCAAATTAATGCACAATTTTTGTGTATAATTACAGGTTGATGTGATCCAAAGAGCACTCACACTTATTAAACTTGGACTTGAACGTGGTGAGCTTGGAGAGAAAGCTTATAACGATCAAGATGAGCTCATATTGGTGATGATCATGGTTAGAATGTCTATACATCATTGCTGGTTTTTGGGTACCTATGATTTTGGGCTTGTTTACAAGCTCAAAGTTCACATTGATCATGCTTGTACGTTGGGCAAAGGGATAAAGTATTGGTTGTGGATCAAATCAACATACAAAGATGGCCCAATTGAAGATATTAAGATATCCACAACAATCTTACAAGGGGCTGGTCACTTGGACTTGCTTGGAGGGTCCTTGAAGTTGTTAAATGAAGGCCCAATGGAGCTTAGGAAGGGACATCCAGCCTATGAATTGATTTTGGATTAATTTTTTATATTTTTTTATTAGTTTTCTAAGTCTTTACAAGTTGTAACTTTTAGTTAGTTACCCAATTGTGATACGTTACAACTAGTTTTAGTAGTTTACTTTATTTTAACCTTCTAAACTTTTCTTTGTAAGCCTATAAATAGGTATGTTACTATTCATCTGAATTATGATTATGATTAATGATAATTTTCAGCACTTTGAGTGTTTTTCTCATGATGAGATCTTCTTAGTTCTTTGGTGATTAAGAACTGCCCTTGTTCTTAATGAAGAGATTTTGTTAAGTTCAAGTTCTTGCTTAGAGTTTATTCAATTGGTTTGTTGTTAGTCTTTTAGATTTGTCTACTTAGTAAATCTACACCACAAGTTGGTTAGGGGTCTAGAGCAAATTCTAAAAGGAGAACATTCAATGAAGTTGGATAGAATCAAAGCAACCATTTCGTGATTCTTAGAGTCTTTGAACGGGGTTTCAAAGGAGTCAAACATTCGAGTTGTTCAACCTAGAATTTTTAAGACTTTCTTGGCATTCACTACTTCTGCGCGTATCACAAGTTCATCATCATAGTAAAACTCATTTTGGATCAATTGGAGTAAAGGAAAATCAAAGTCAATAGTGATTCAAAGAGTTAAAATTGGATAAACAACTTGAAGGAATAATTGTGCCAAAATAGCAAAAAAAATCCAATTCTTCACCACAATGCTTGGAAATACGTGAAAAATGCTTGCACACGTGAGGTTAAGCTCAGCAAAAATCAGAAATCAAGTGGGAGCCACAAAGGTGTGATCCGCAGGTTGCCATCCGCGTATCACCATCCACGTATCACCATTCACGGATCATAAGTCGGCTGAATTTTCTAGGGCATCAACTTGTATCCTCTTCTAGCTGGTTTTTGCAGACATTTTTTGATGAGATAGAGTTTTGCAAGTAGGAGAATACATTGGAAGCATAAATGAAGACTTTTGTGCCCATTTGGAATCCCCAAGCAAATCTTTATTATTTCCATGCGTTAATGATCCATGCAAGTAGGAAAATAACTTGAGGAACATTTGTCTATAAATAGAAGTCATTTGTAAAGCTTTTGTAACAAGTTTTAGTGGTAGGAAATAGTATTAGCCCAATTTACAATAGTCTTGATAGAGAATTAATAGAATTCTCTTCATCCTTCAATAGAATAGTGAGGAACATTGTAAGAGAACTATTGTAAGTTCACTTTGAAGATTAATAAGAAAAGAAGCTTTGTCTAAACTTTGGTTGAGCAATTCTTACTTCCCTCTATTTACTTTCACCTGTTGAATGAATTTTTGCTTCAAAGTTATACTTTTAGTTGTTTCATTAGTCATGATTCACTAAAGGTTTCATCTAAAATATAGATGAAGCTAATGAATCCAAAAGCATTACTTATATTACCAAAACTTACTAAGCTTGCTTTTGTTTATTTATTTGTTCAAGTTTTAACACTTGTTTTTGCTTGGCGAACTTAAACAAGTCATTTAGTTGTTACTTGACGTTGAGAAATGCTTGTAATAATGGAAAATGAACAAATAATGCTTGAGTAGTTCATATGAAAATAATGGATACTTAAGTGAATCATTTCAATTCATGTTTTCATAAGATTTCATCATGAGAATAGTTTGAAACTTGTCACTGCATAGAGAGATCTAGTTATGACACTTATGGAACTGGATTCTAAACAAGGCAAGGTAAAACTTAGTAAATCATTCATACAAGATTCATTTGTGGATTTTAAGTTCTAGGCGTTTTTTACTTGAATTCTACGAAAGTTCTCAATCATATATCTATTCTATTGAAGGGATCCCTTATCTATTATGCTTTCAAGTGTGTTTAGATAATAAAAGTTAGTGAAAAAGCTTTAATAGTAGTTGCACATATTTGATTCCCTATGGGATTCGACACCCAATACTCCAAATACTACAACTGACCTGTGCACTTGCGGATTAAGTTGGGAGATTAGGTTTTTATTACTTGATTGTAGTGTTTTTGTTCATAATTGTTATACCTAATTTACACCATGTCACGGGGAACTAATTACTCGTGACTGATTTTTTCTACTCCCAGAGGGGGGAACGACCTTTTAACCCACTGCTTCCCACGAAGTAGACAACTATTTCTAGTTGGATCATACAAAAATGATCTAACTTCTAAGTGAAATACAACCTAGATGTCATGCATTGTCAAATGCTAAAAATAGGTAATGATAATAATAAAATACAGAGACAAAAATCATGCAAATATGGAAAGTCTTAAAAAAGGAAAGTGTGTGTGAAATGTGATGAAATGCACGCGAATGAAACTATCACTAAAATAACTTAGCATTGGACTAGCCTTTTCTAGGAATTTCTCCACTAGCATTAGACTAGTGGGGAAGCAATAAAAGCCACAACTAGTGTTGGACTAGTGTGGTGATGGATTAATAAAACTAATAAAATATGAATCAAAATGATAAAACATGAATCAAAATCAAGTAAACATATAAAGACACACAAGAGCACGTAAGAGCACATAACACATAGGCATGATATCTAAATGCAAAATCCTAAGGAAAGCTGTAAAACATATATGCACACAAGCACACACAAGCACATAAGCCCTAACTATTACACAGGGGGAATTAGTTACAATTTTAGGGGGGAAAAAGTAAAAACGACCTATCTATTACACTTGCAATCTAAATACCAAATTTTTTGCTAAAAATATATAAGAAACATAAGCTAAGTATTACATTGGCTAGCTAAATACAAAAATATTATATTTTTGCCAAATAGTAAAAATTTGAAATCAAATAATACAAAGTAAATAAATACAATCCAACAAGTCTATGCTAGTTAGGGATCTTTAAATAATAATGTATTACTGAAAACAGCAGACAATTATTCCATGAATAAAAATTGAGAGTTCTCTTAGCTTTCTCGAAGATTTCTTGAATATCTTAGGTATTAGCTTAAGGCATTCATAGGCTTTATTGGTCAAGTTCTGCTTGATTGTGGTGCCTTCAAAATTTTACAAAGGTTCGTTAGTGCAAGTCATCAATGGGTTGAGGTTTTTCCAAACTAGATACATTCCCAATTGATCTTGAGCCTTCTGTAACGTGGTTTATGTCATAAGTAAGGCATGGGTCACATCATCAAGGGAATACAAGAATGGCTAACACCCAAGTCGATTGGAGAGGTATGAAGCTTCCCCAATTTTGCAAGTTTCCACCATCGGTTTGTGAGAGATTTCAGCACCATAATAGCTCCATTGACCTTCATAATCAAGAAAAATGGAAAGTTTCAATAGGGGGAACACTAAGATATGGCCTCCCAACTGTTCAAACAAAAGCTCACACAAGCACCTATTTTACCTAACTTTAACAAAATGTTTGACATTGAATGTGGTGCCTCAAGTGTTGGTGTAGGTGTAGTTTTAATGCAAAAAGCAAGACCCATCGCTTATTTTAGTAAGAAGTTAGGAGGAGTAAACTTAAACTAATCAACGTACGATAAAGTGTTGTACACATTATTTCGAGCCTTGGAGACATGGAAGCACTATCTACAAACCAAGAAGTTTGTGATAAGGACTGACCATGAGTCCTTAAATTGCCTTAAAGCTCAACACAAGCTAAGCAAGTGACTTGCCAAGTGGATAGCCTTTGTAGAGACATTTCTATACGTGATCAAGTATAAAACCGATAAACCAATGTTGTTGCTGATGCCTTGACATGTAGGTATGCTCTATTAACTTCTTTGGATGCTAGATTACTTGGTTTTGAGTTGATCAAAGGAATTTACTTTAATGATTTTGATTTTGGCGAGCTTTATAGATCTTGTACTAAAGGTGGTCAAGGTAAGTTCTTCACACATGATGGCTTCTTATTCTATGTGGACAAACTTTGCATGCCTAACTGTTATATTCGTGAGTTACTAGTGAAAGAAGGTCATGGAGGAAGACTCATGTGACACTTTAGTGTTTCCAAAGCACTCTCCACTTTGCAAGACATTTCTTCTGGCCAAAAATGAAAATAGATGTAGAAAGATTGTTGGGCCGATGCATTGCTTGCAGGAGAGCCAAATCTAAGATACAATCTTATAGGTTGTATTTTCCACTTCCAATTGCCAAAGAATCGTGGTGTGATCTCTCAATGGTTTTTTTTTCTTGGGCTGCCTTGTTCCAAAAAAGTGATGATTCCATCTTTGTGGTTGTAGATTTTAGAAAATGGCACATTTCATTACATGTAATAAGACACCTGATGCACTTCACATTGCTGATTTGTTTTTCAAAGAGAATGTTAGGTTGCATGATATTCCTAAAATCATTGTTTTTGATAGGGATGTAAAGTTTTTAAGTTACTTCTGGAAGACTTTGCAGAGAAAGTTAGGAACAAAGCTCTTATTTTCTACCATTATTCATCCCAAACTGATGGCCAAACTGAAGAATAGAATTTTTTCTATTTTGCTTCGTGCCATAATAAAAAAGAACCTTAAAACTTGGGAAGAGTATCTACCTCATGTTGAGTTTGTATGTAATAGGACATTGCATAGTGCCATGAAACATTCTCTATTTGAGGTGGTATATGGATTTAACCCCTTAACTCCTTTAGATCTTTCACCTTTACCTATGTTTGAGAGTGTTGGCTTTTATGGAAAGAAAAAGGCAAAAATGGTACAAAAGCTTCTGTAGACACCAAATTTTGACACACTTTTTATAAAAATAGGTGTATTACTTTATTTAGGGGGTATTTTTTTTATTTTTAAGGGTCAATTATAATTTTTGTGTATATTGCGTCTAATTTGTTACATTAGGGGCAAAATGGTAATTTTACCAGGTAAATATTATTTTCTTGTATTTTATTTTCCTAAACATACAATTTTACTATTTTATCATTATCTATAATTTTAATGATTTTTTGGAGTCATTTATTATTTATTTAAAATTTTAGTATTTTTAACTTAATGACACGTTTTTCAATGCACTCTTTTTTACGAGAATTTTTAAGTGAAAAATTTCATATATGTATTTTGTATATTTATAAATTTTTTGTAAAAATTACATGATCTTTAGGAGTCATTTAGTATATTTTGTCTTTTTGCCTATTAATGGCACGTTTCCCAAGGATGCGTTAATCTTAAAATTTTTGAGTGAAAATTATTCTATATGCGCTTTATGTTATAATATATGTTGTGTAAGATTTTTGTGACGTCATTTATTAATTTCATAAATTTTTTATAATTTTGCCATATTTAAGTCACGTTTTTCAATGTACTTTTTATCTTTATTTAAAATTTTTCTTTATAAGAATTATGTGTTTGTGCATTTTATAAATTTTATGCAAAGAAAATTTTCATAATTAATTTATTTATTTACTTATTTTTAAATACCATTTGTTTGTTTATTTTAAATTGTATTTTTCTAACCTAGAATTAATTTTCTTACACTAAATTTTTCTTTTTTCTTCTTATAATGTTGTGTTTTAGTTTTAATATATAATCTAAAAAGAGTTCAAGTTGTTTTTATTTTATTTTTTATTTTTATTTTTCTGTTTTTCTTTGTTTTCTTCTAAAAAAAAAAAAAAAAGGGAAGCAGTTGCTACAGCAACTACAGTAAACTACAGCTGCTGCACGCAACTACAGCAAAAGAAAAAAAATCAATCACCACCTAAACCAGATTTGAAGGGATTTTGGAAGGATTTCTTTCCTTTTTTTCATTCATTTGCAAAACACACGAACAGCACACACCTCTCCTTCACCATCTCTGCACTCCCTCACTCTCTCGGCCATACACACAAGCACAGAACACCATTCACACACCTGCACATTTTCACTCCCTCTGCCTCCCCTTCCCTCTGCCAGACCAATACACACCTGCACCTCACAGGCACACAGACATCACCCTCAAAAACACACTCACATCTGCAATTGCACACAAAAAAAAAAAAAAAAACTCTCACCATCTCTGCACTCCCTCACTCTCTCGGCCATACACACAAGCACAGAACACCATTCACACACCTGCACATTTTCACTCCCCTGCAACACACATAGAACACAGAACCTTGCACAAAACACACACACACACATTTCTCTCTCTCGGCCCCCTCCAATCACTCACCTTCACCAGACACCCTCACTCACATTCACTTTCAGACACAGATTGCACACACTCTTCTATTCTTCCTCACTCTCGGCCAAAGCACAACCTCCCCTCATTTTCTTCACCTGCAAAATTCACTCACTTTTACACTCTCTGCACTGGTTCTTTCCTCACCAGATACACTTCATTTCACCAGCAAAACACTACCCTCTCCACTCCACAAGACACACACAGAAACACACGGCACATAGGCATACCATTAACACACACTACACACACCAGCACCCGCAATACTCACTTGCACTCACAAACTCACTTCTCACTCACTTCACTCACTCTCCCTCTCGGCCCCTCCCCCAGCACCTCCACCACAGGCACACATACAACACGCACCAAACACGCGCAGAACACAGCCACAAACCCACACATACACCTGCAACAGCACACACTAACACACTGCACATTTCATCCCACAAAACATACAATACAAATTCACACCAGTTCACTCAATCAGGAAAAAAAAAACGTACAAAACACACATTCAATTGCACACACCTGCAAAACAAGCACAGACACATTCAAACACACCTGCACATTCACGTCAATACACACACCACAACACACGCCATTACACATACACCACTGCAACACACAAGCACGCACCCACAATCACAGTTCAATCACACTCGTACACACAACTGCACAGAATACACACACAGACATACACACCCCTACAAATCAGCCAAAAAAAAAAAAAGAGAAACAGCAAAAACCACAACAACTAGAGCACCACAACCACCATTCCGCCAAAGACGTCGGACCAGCCATGCTTCTCTGATTCAGGTAAAAAAAAAAATTTCTCTCAATCCCTCTTTCATTTTGTACAATTAATTGATGAATTTAATGCATGATTTGGGGATTTTGGCATGCTTTGGGGAAGGGATCAGTTGAGAGAGATGAGTGAACTAAAAAAAAAAAAATCGAGAGAGAATCAGAGAAGAAAAAAAAAAGGAAAAAAAATCTGTAAAAAAAAATTTCTAGAGAGAAATGGTGAGAAGAGAGAAAAGAAAGAAGAAAGAAAGAAAGAAAGAAAGAAGAAGAAAGAAAGAAAGAAGAAGAAAGAAAGAAAGAAAAAAAAAGAAAAAAAAAAGAAAAAGCAAATCTGCAAGAGAATAAGAGAGAAACGGTGAGAAGAGAGAAAAGAAAGAAGAAAGAAAGAAGGGAAGAAGAAGAAAGAAAGAAAGAAAGAAAAGAGAGAGAAAAAAAAAAAGCAAATCTGTAAAGGGAGAGCAGATCGGGAGAAGAGAGAAAAGAAGGAAGAAGAAGAAAAGAGAAGAAGAAAGAAAGAAAGAAAGGAAGAAAAAGAAGAAAGAAAAGGAAAAAGAAAAAAAAAATCTGGGAAAACGTAAAAAAAAAAATTCGTAAAAAAAAAATTTAGTTTTAGTGAAACTACGTCGTTTTGACGTAGTTTCACTCAAAACTACGTCGTTTTGATTAGTTTAGTTTTTTAATTTATTTTTAATTAATAATAGATATTTATTTTATAGCCCTTATGCTTTTATTAATGTCACTGTGGCCCCGAGATTTTCTGATTTGTGCATTTAAGTTTCTGTTTTTTATAGATTGACCCCTATAATTTTATTTTCCTTTCAATTAAGGTCCTAATTAATTGCATTTAGGTCCCCCGACTTTTATATAATTATAATTTGACCCCTATATATTTTCAATTTCTATTTTTTACCCCTATATTTCTCGGTAATTACATTTTGACCCCTATATTTTTCTGGAATTGCATTTTTACCCCTGATATTTATGGAAATTACAATTTTACCTCCCAAGCTTGCTGTTATTGTATATTAGGTTTTAAATGTTGCTGAAAATTACATTTTTTGTCCTTATACATTGTTGGAAATTTTATTTTTGCCCTAGAATATTGCTGGAATTTTGCATTTTTGCCCCCAAACCTTGCTGGAATTTTATTTTGTACCCCAACATTGCTGGAAATTATATTTTGTCTTAGAATATTGCTGGAATTTTGCATTTTTGCTCCCAAACCTTGCTGGAATTTTATTTCGTATCCCAACATTGCTGAAAATTTTATTTTTGCCCTAGAATATTGCTGGAATTTTGCATTTTTGCCCCCAAACCTTGCTGGAATTTTATTTTGTACCCCTACATTGCTGGAAATTCTATTTTGTCTTAGAATATTGCTGGAATTTTGCATTTTTGCCCCCAATACTTGCTGGAATTTCATTTTTGTCCCTCCCAACATTGCTGGAATTTTATTTTGCCTTAGAATACTTGCTGAAATTTTATTTTTTGTCCCCCAAACTTGCTGAAATTTTTATTTAAGTCATTATACTTGCTGGAATTTTAGTTTAAGTCCCTATACTTGTTGAAATCTTAGTTTTAAGCCCTAGATACTTGTTGGAATTTTATTCTAAGTCCCTAATTTGTTCGAAATCGACATTTTATGCTCAATTTTTAAGTATTTCATATTTTATACTTTAAATAGTGGTACCTTGACATGTTTGTTGATTTTCTTAGCAATTTATACCGGGTTACGAATGGGAGGTACCTCGATTACCCTTTTATTTCTCTTTATGTGCTCCTACGTGCTGCTACGTGTTTTTCTATATGTTTTTTATATCTCCTTTTGCTTATAATTTTTATACATATGTGAGTGTTTATTTAGTTATGCCATGTTATTTATTAGAAATTAATTTTTGATTATTCAAAGAAATGTAATAGATAGGTAATATTCTATTGAGCAAAAATTCTGTATTTAGATAGTTAATGTAGTAGATAGTGTATAAACAAAAAATTTTTTTGTATTTTAGATAGAAAGTGTAATAGATAGGTTAGATAGGATATCTTTTATTCTTTTTCTATTTTTAGATTGTAATTAGGTTATTCTCAGGTGTAATAGTTAGGGCTTTGTGTGCTATGTGTGCTATGTGCCTATGTGTTTTATTTGCTTTTCTTTAAGGACTTTGCATCTAGAATATCATGCCTATGTGTTATGTGCTCCTATGTGCTATTATTTGCTTTTATGTGATTATTGCTTTAATACATGCTTTATTTATTTACTTGCTTTAATTATATATGTGTATCGTCGCCACACTAGTCCAAAGCTAGTTGTGGTTAATTCCGGTTTCTTCGCTAGTCCAACGCTAGCGGAGAACTTATGGAAAATAGGCTAGTCCAATGCTAAGCCTTTAGGGCATTTTAGTATTAGGGTCATTTCTCGCGTGTTCATTCTATGTCATTTCACACACATTTTATCTTTTTAGGCTTTTTCCCATTTTCTATGAATTTTTATATATACTTTATAACTTATTACTTATTTTAACATCTATTTGGTGCATAACATTTAGATTCCACTACACATAGAATTTTAGGTCATTTGCGTGATTTCGACTAAGAAATAGTCATCTACTCACGTGGGAAGCGATGGCGTACATGTCGTTCCCCCCTCCGTGAGTAGAAACAGATAGTCACGAGTCTATTAGTCCCCCGCACCCGTTATGTTGCATCCCCATTTTCTTTGTTCACTTACTATCTATACTATTATTTTCCTTTTCCTTTGCATTCCATTTTCGCACCTACACTCGTGACTCCATCGAGGTCTAGACTCGGGTTTCGCAATTAATGCGATAATTCCGACTAAACCTCAATGGAACATTTCGTCCCTTAACGATACCCATTTTTAGGACTAGATTTGCATTCATATAGTCACATCCAAATGCAATAAAATTTTAGGGTTACATTAGGAAAATTTCAGACTAAACCTCGCAACTAGTTTCGGCTAGGTTGAAAGGGTGCCTTAAACGCGAGCCTTTGCCTTCCCTTTCTTCAACTGTGACTCCCGAACCTTTTTCTCTTGTTTTTCAAAGACCTAGAGTCGTCTAAAAGGGTTTTCTTGTTTTTCCTTATTTTTTCCAAAAACCATTTCTTAAAAAAAAAAAGCATTTTGATTTTCTTACCTTTTATAAATATTTTCGGGTGACTTGGTACACCAAAACTCAATACCAAATGGCGACTCCTTTTTCACTAAAAACCCTTTTTAGACTCTATTTTCGGGCCCAAAAACCGTCGCATTTTCAAAGTCCCATTTTAGGCCCTTTTTCTTTTATTTTAAAATAAAGCATTTATTTGTCACATTTTATCGAATTATCTTTTACAAAGCATTTTTCTAAAAATTATTTTACAAAAATTTACACGCTTCTCTTTTTCCAATAAAACACAATCACATTTAACACTTCCTTTTCCTTTTTCCGACTTCAACATTATTTATCATTTTATTTTCCCTTTCGAAAAATGGGGCGCGACAGCTTCATCAACAAGATAGGGAGAACATAAAGAAGAGGATCATGCAATATGCGAAACAAGCAAACCGAGGAAGGCGCCAAGTGGCGTTTGAACCAAAAGATGTAAAGAGAGGTTTCCAGCCCAAAGAAGAAACAAGTTGCTTCTGAAGAGAGATGGATCCTTGTAGATTGTTGAGAGGATTAACGACAATGCTTACAAACCAGACCTACTTGGTGAATATAATGCAAGTGCAACTTTGAATGTGGCTAGTTTGTCTCCTTTTGATGCAAGTAATGAGTTGGATTTGTAGGCAAATCCTCCTCAAGAAGAGGGTGTCGCGCCTCGAAAAATCTAAAGCATGGGTTTATCTGTGACTATCGTGCCCTGAAAAAGGTTGTCCGATCCGGTGATCCTTTTTGAAAAGAAAGTTTTTGGAAAACCGTCCGTGTGTGAGAAAAAATCAGGTTTTTAGTGAAAAAGTATTATTTAAAAAAAATGATATTTAAAAAAATAAAATAAGGTCGAGACTGAAAATGCGACAGTTTTGGCCAACTAATTTTGAAAAAGGGTTTTATTAAAAAAAAAAAATAGAATCGTCACTTGGTACTGAGTTAAGGTGTACCGAGTCACTCGAAAAATCATTTAGCAAAACAAAATAAAATTTTAGAAAAATATTTCAAAATCCTTTTTCGACTTCGGTCTACTAAAAACAAGAGAAGAAGGTTTAGGAGTCACATTTGAAGAAAGGGAAGGCAAAAGCTCACGCCTGAGGCACCATTTTCACCTAGCCGAGGGTAGTTGCCAAGTTTAATCAAAATTTTCTAAATTAACCCTAGATTCTATCACATTTGGGTGTATATATATGAATGCAAATCTTAAGTCTAAATATGAGTATCGAGAGGGTCAAAATGTTCCATCAAGGCTTGATCGGAATTATTGCATTAATTGTGAAACCTGAGTTGAGACCTCGAGGGGGTTGGAGTCACGAGTTTAGATGCAAAATAGAATGCAAAAAGAAAAGAAAAATACTATAGATAGTAAGTGTCAAAAAAAGTGGGGAATGCAATATAACGGATACGGGAGACTAACAACTCGTGACTGAATTTTTCTACTCATGGAGGGGGGAACGACCAGTTAATCCACCGTTTCCCACGTAAGTAGACAACTATTTCTAGTTGTATCACACAAAAATAGTCTAACTTCTAAGTAAAATGCAACCTAGATGTCATTCACTGTCAATTGCTAAAAATAGGTAATGATAATAATAAAATACACACACAAAAATTATGCAAATATGGAAAGTCCTAAAAAAGGAAAGTGTGTGTGAAATGCGATGAAATACACATGAGTGAAACTATCACTAAAATGATTTAGCGTTGGACTAGCCCTTTCTAGGAATTCCACTAGTGAGAAAGCGATAAAAGCCACAACTAGCATTGGACTAGTGTAGTGATGGATTAATAAAACTAATAAAACATGAATCAAAATGAAGTAAACATATAAAGACACATAAGAGCACGTAGGAGTGCATAACATGTAGGCATGATATTTAAATACAAAGTCTTAAAGAAAGCGGTAAAACACACAAGCACACAAGCACACAAGCAAACAAAAACACATAAGCCCTAACTATTACATTGGGGGAATTATTTACAATTGTAGGGGGAAAAAAGTTAAAACGACCTATCTATTACACGTACTATCTAAATACAAAATCTTTTGCTAAAAATATATAAGAAATGTAAGCTAACTATTACATTGGCTAGCTAAAAAAATATTATATTTTTTTCAAATAATAAAAATTCAAAATCAAATAATATAAAGTAAATAAATATGCAAAAAAGCATGTAAAATAAGAAATATGTGAGAAAAATGCATAATAAATCGCATAGGAGCACATTGGAGCACATAAGGTGAAATTAACGAGAAATAGGAATACATTTTTGAAGACCCGGTACAAATGCTTAAGAACACAAAAAATATGTCAAAGCATCTCGGTATAAACAAATAAAGCCTAGAAATTTGAAATACTAACAAAATTAGGGTAAAACATAAATTCTATGAAACTAAAGGGGGCTACAAGTAATTTTTTGTAAAGCTTTAGGTGAAAAAATTAGAAATTCACAAAGTCTAAAGGAGTAGAAATACAAAATCAAAGTAACTTGGGGGGACAAAATAATAAATTTCAGCCAAAGTGGGGCATAATTGACAAATTGCAACAATATGGGGGCACAAATGTAAATTCGAGCCATGTCAATACCAAATTAGGATTACTTCAAGATACGATTGAAAATAAATCAAATTTCTGGGGTCAATCTATAAGAATTTGGGGCTTAATTGCAAGAATAAAAAAAATCTTGAAGACACATTGATACTACTTAAAATCCAGGGACTAAAATGCAAGTATTTACCCTACACTAAAATAAGTATAAGAAACGCTAAAAAACGAGTCAGATTAGCAAATTAAATTCATGATTAGATTAAGTCAAATTAACAAAACTAAAATAACTAATTACCCAGATTATTTGACTGGATTAAGAATAACAAATCAAAACAAAACTGCAATTAAACTAAAAAAACAAACCATAACTAGAATTCAATCCCAATTAATTTGACTAACTAAAATAATCGCTCAACCAAAATCATATTAACTTAAATCAAAAGACAAATAAACAATGATTGAATAACACTAATTGGATTTTAACGAAATACTAAAACAAAAAATCAAAATGGAAAAGGGAAAAACCAAAATCCATCCTAACACCCAAATCATTTGAAAAAGAATATCCCTCTCAATAAAATAAATTCTCTCAAGGGCTATTCTTTTTTTTTTTAATCCCAAAAATGGGTTGTTTATAGTGTAAGAAAGACTTATCTTCCAAGAATGAGTAAAAGGCCAAAATGCCCTTGACAACCAAAATTACAACTCTACCTCTACAAAAAAATTAAAAAAATATATTTCTCCCAAAAAACACAAAAAATGAAAAAATTATGAAAAATGTAAATAATAAACTTATTAATAACAATTTACCCGGAAAAAGTTAGAAAAACTTAGAAACATGCTTAAAAAACCTAAAAAATGAATTTGAGACCCAAAAATGATGAAAAATGTTCAGAAAGTGAATGACTATTTTGCCCCTACACTGTCAAAATATATGAAAAATATCAGTTAAACCCGAAAAAAATCACAAAATTGTAAAAATGTGTATGAAAGTACAAAAAATGAATTTAAACCCCCAAAACTATGAAAAATATTTACAGTTAAAAATTTACTGTATTGCCCCCAAAATTGTTGACTTTCTCACTTTTACCTAAAAATCAGAATTTTACTCTAAATAGTGAAAAAAGATCCCCCAATGTTGGAAAATGAGCAGTGTGTCAAAATTTGGTGTCTACAGAGCGGACTGATGTGAGCTCAAGGCAAGAAGTTGCTATTCAAGCTATGGATGATTAAGTTGTTAGAGTACCAATGGGTCCAATCACTCGAGCTAGAGCCAAGATTTAATGAACATGAATGAAGGGAACAAGAATAAACAAAACAGCAATAAAAAGAGACTGGAGTTCTCAAGAACAGTCAAGAACAATTTCAAGACAAAAAGAACACAAGAAAACAAATGGATATAACCAAATACCTCCCAAACCATCTCTGATACCCGATGAATCTGTGGGGCTGGAGGAAGGCTACATAAGGAGACCGAAACATAAAGGAGGCAAGAAGACCCATTTAAAGATGTTAAAATCAAGATCCCTTCCTTGCATGGGAAATCTGACCCTGATGCCTATTTAGAGTGGGAATGAAGAATTGAAATTGTCTTTGATTGCAATAATTATATAGAGGAGCAGAAAGTGAAGTTGACCACCTTGGAGTTCACTCACTATGCAATAGTATGGTAAGAACACACTACAACCAGTAGGAGAAAATATGGAGATGAACCACTACTAGATGGAGGAAGTTAAAAAAACTCATAAGAAAGAGATTTGCTCCAGTGCATTGCCAATGGGTCTTGTATAGGAAGTTGCAATCTCTCACACAAGGCAATAAGAGTGTGGAGAATTATTATAAAGAAACGCAGATCACCATGTTGTGTGCTAAAATAGAAGAGGACAGAGAAGCTACAATGGTTCGCTTCTTGGATAGACTTAGACCCGAGATTGCTGAGAAAGCTGAGTTACAACCCTATGTAGATGTAAAGGAATAGGTGGGTGTCCGTCACTACTAAGTTGAATACCATCAAACACCTGGAGGATCTGCAAAGAAAGCAAAAGACAGAGGATGAAAATGCACAAAGAAACTAAACTCAAAAATCTTAGTAAATATCAAAGATAGACAACAGAAGGTAAAACTAAAACTAACTTTTAGTAATAATCAAAAATAGACTAAGGAAAGCTAAGTCTATAAATCCCCATAAACTTGATACTTCACTCATATATGATAAAGTGGAATCATAAAATTGAGTTTATATTGTTGATTGAACGGGCAATCAAGGCTTTAAAGGCAACTTAACGGAACTCTTACAAAGAAGAGAGAAGCTCTCAACAAGAGAGAGAAGCTCTCAATAGAGAGACATCAAGAACATATATTGACTAAATAGGCAAGGAGTAGGCTTTGCAATGTATATGATGATTGGAAAATATCCATTAGTTGATGAACTATACACTATTGGAAATTTTTTTCCACTAAACATTTTAGCAATTTTGTCAATGAAAAGAGACGCAATGAATATACAAACTGCCAAATTAACATTTTTTTTGAAACTCGCGCCAATCATTGGTGTCATTATTAGAGTAGGTGTCTAATTTCAATGAAAGATTAAATTAGAAAGTATAACAAAATTACTAACCTTTGTAATTATTCAACCAAGGCTTGTTTTACAAACGGAAATGAGCCTCAATGTCCATTTGGAAAAGACAACCAGTGTCTTCTCAACATCCGCACCCCAAGCCCTTGGAGGCTTTGCTGGTACTTCAAAAAATTCCTAACAATAACTATTCCCTCCCTCTTATTTTAATTTAATCCTCATTTTGGAGAGTATCACAAACAAGAAACTAACGTACTAAAGTTTTTCATGAGAAATTTATGTTTTTTCTTTAAGAACGTTTTTTATTCTTTGTAGATAGTTTGTAATATATAGATTATTTGATGATAAGGAGATAAAGTTTTGATGATAACTCATAGAGACTTATTAATGTGTCACAACTAGAGCTTTTAATAAGCAGAATCGAGTCGAATACTTCTTGTTCAGATTTTATTTGTTTAATAAATGAACAGGCTTACTTTGACTCAATTATTAAATGAACTAATATTTGGCTCGTCAAATAAAACAATAGACTCAAGATTGAATTCGAATTCAGCTCGTTTGACACAGACGAACCAAGCTCGAATAAGCTCAAACGAGCTCAGCTCGTTTAATATAAACAAACAGAGCTTGATTGACCTCGGTTCATTTACACAAACAAACCGAGCTTGATCGAACTTGGTTATTACACAATCAAATTAAGTTCAATTGAGCTTGAAGTTTTTTATTTTGAGAATAATGTAAAAAGACATTATTACCAATATTCGCAAACATAAATAGGTGTTCATGAACAGTATTCAAGTTCGTTCATTTAATAAATGAACTCAATTCCTTGTTTGAATTTGGCTCATTTAACTATTCGAACGAGCCGAATTCAAACTTTCACAAGCCGAATACTTGTGTTCACAAACAGGTTGATTAATTAAAAGCTCTAATTGCAACTAATGTGACGAAAATCATGATAATAGTGTTTCTCTTGTAGATAAACAACATGATAAATAAGAGTTGCTAAAATGTGGATAAATATCCAACAATATATCACAATTGCTAATAGATAATTTCTATTTTGTTAAAATGTGGATAAATATCCAACAGTCAAGATGGCTAACAAAGTAGGGGCTTAAGGATAAAAATTACGTGTTCTTTGTCAGGGAGTCCTCCCTAAAGCTAGCGTCGGAGCCGGAGCTGACGCCGAACACCGCGGCCCAAAGTTAAGCGACCAAGTATGCCAGGTCCGGGGCCCCATATGATGTACACACTCGGATCAGGTCAAGCCCTCATGAGTATATCCAATGGGCGCTTCAGCCCTCATCACTGTTTAGTCTATGCAGTCAATGCTTTCTTCGGGCCGGACATGGGCTCCTTCTCAGAGTGGCTGACTTCAGCCCTCGGGCTCGGCCAGGCCATGGGCTCGGCAGTAGAATCATTCATACACCACCCCTTTTACTACATAGTCTTTCTGGGGTTCCCTTTATCACTATTATACAATTGGGTTTCAAGAATTCTTCTCCACAAGGGTCTACTTGATTCCGTTTCTGGGGTCAGTGTTGCATATTAAGTTTGTTGCTTCTAAATTTTTTTTCAAAATTTTGAAATGACGACAAGTTTATGTGGTTCAATTAATCTTCTGTACTGCCTGTGTAAATCTCTTTCATTCTTTCATATGGATGAATGCCTGGTGTAAAAAATAGATTTTCAAACATTATAAGGATTTCGCAGCATGAATCTTGTCTTGCTTGTGTAAAGTACATTCGGACAGAAGATTAATAGCTATGTTGTTTTCGGTTCAATTTTCACATGTTGATGCTATATTTGGATGGTATATGAATTTTTTTTTTTTTTGTGCGTCAATTAAGGAAGAATTTTTGGGGATGTTCAAAATTGAATTGGTATGCAACTACATTGTTTACAATATGAAGGCTGACTTTCTTTAGAAAGGTCAAGGGATTAAGTTCTGAAGGGCATGGTAAAAGTTAAGTGCTGTGGATGAAGCTTAACTGCTAGTTTGGGAGCAAGGATTAGTGGGGAAAAGAAAGGAAAAGTTAAGTTTTGATTGTTTGGGAGTTAGTGAGAAAAGAAAAGAAAAGAAGATTGGAAGAATGACTTTGTTTGGGAGTTGGAAGGAGGGAAAGAAAAGGAAGAAAAACTTCTTCCATCCTTGCTTTAAAAACTTTCTGCCCAAAATTGGGCAAAAAGCAAAGGAAAAGAAAGGGAAGGGAAGATCCTTCCCCTCCTTTTCTTATCTTTTCATCCTTTTCCCTTCCCATCTTTTCCTTTTTATTACAAACTCTTAAACCAAGCGTTGTTTAGTGAAATCATATTACGTTAAAAAATGCTATTAATGAGCTTAAGAATTGAAAACAATGCTATGATGATTTTGGTTTTTAGTTAATTTGTTTGGAAGAACTGGGTATGTTTACAAATTTTCTGCTAAAAATGCAAATTTCCCCCATTATTTTGAGTTTTTTTTTTTTTTAAATCGTGCATTCTCTAGTACAGAATCGTTGGCAAACATTAGAAAATTAATCATATGATTGTCTGCCAAAAGAATAAAAAAGTAATGCAGTGATTATTAAGAAAATTTGCTATGAATTAGTAAATTAGTAACATCAGATGGTTTTGATGGCTGTGTCTTGTTTCATGAGTGATTTGTGAGAAAGGGAAATTGAACTTGTTCGGATATGGGGCAAGTCAGCTATCTTGTAACAGATTAACCTGAATTTTCTCTGATGAGCACATATTGTTACTTGTCAAATACATCTGGACAGTGTATTAGTTGGACTTGAATGTATGAACATCCAACTTAGAAAGGCTAAAGTGAACCAGAGTAATTGTTGAAGCAAAATAGAACTCAAACAGCTGCAGTATAATAAAATGTCAATGGTCATGGTAATGACGTAATTTGAAGTGATAAAAAAGCTCTATTTTTAATGAACATTTAAGCACTGTACAAATATGACCCTTTTTACATGGTAACCTATGGCGATAAATTGAATGACCCACAGAGAATGAATAAACCAATATGAAATGACTATGTAATGCTATTTACTTGCTTCAGACTTTCCAGAGATATTTCCTCAAAATTCACATGAGTTCACTCCAAAATAGCTTCCTGCTGCTGATTATAAGGACACTGATCACCTTTTTTTTTTTTATCTTTATAGGAAAAACATAAACTGATTACTTGGCATTTCTTTTCCCGGTACTAAATTGTGTATTTATTGATGTCTAAGGCATATGACTTTGTGCATGGATATCTATATCGTGTTTTCATGTCATTAGAAGATACATGTGTTTAATCCAGTTGCTAATTTCCATTTCTCTATTATTACTGGGTAAAGGTACCACTTACTAGGTGGCAGTGCCTTTTGTTGGTGTCAGCAGGTTCTTTGTCCCATTTTTTCCTAGACCACTTGTTTGAGGTAATACTCATTGAATTATATTTGTATCGACTAGTGCATGACTTAATGTGGGCGTTCTTTCCTTTGTTGGACTTCTTTTGCTCATTCTTAGAAAACACTGTGTGTTATTTCTGTCATTTCATTAACTTAATCTAACTTTTCTCACTTCTTTCTCGTTCTGCATGAATGATTTTCTTGACAAACATGGACAAAAGGTTGAGGTTGTAACTTATGAACATCTCTCGAGACCTTTACCTGCTAAATGGTCATGTTATGAAACATAAAGAGAGAGGGAGTTTCTCTGAAGGAAACGGGTAGAAAGGGTTGAATAGCATGATTTATGGCTCATAACATTGGAGCAGTTAAAGTGTGATTGTTTTTCTTAATAACATCCAGGCTATGTTATCTCTTAGGTAAATTTTGTTTCTGGTGATTGCTAGTCTAAATTTTGCCTCCGAGTGGACTAGACAGAGATGTAATTTTTTAGCGGACCAAGTCCTTAGTGAACCCAGTGCTCAAAATAAGTAGTAGTGTTGTGAACCATTCATGAACAAAAATGGTTAACATGAATAATAAAGAAGCCTATTCAAAAGTTTGCACTTTAAGACATATTTCTATTTTGAGTCTAAAATTTAACACAAAATATTCCAATAATTCACCTTTTCAAATTTGTCATACTGATGCAAATTCAAAGATGGATTTAGGAGAGAGTAGAACCATGCATTGTATTGGTACTATATCGTATACTTCCTCTCTCCCAATTATTCTATCACTTTTCGATAGTGCAATTTATTAGTGATGGTATAAAGATGTTGACTAGTTGGTATTACATTTCCAAGTTCTCCCTTCTTGAAACCCACTAGATTTTTTAATTGTCTGACATATTTCTTATGAACATGTAATGCAACAAAACATGTGGAACCAAATGATTTCTAGAAATTTCAAGGAAAAATATGTGTGGGTATGTCTTGCAAAAGACTTGCATATTGCTAATACATGTGCAAGGAGTGCATCTTTGAAGATTTCATCCAAATTGCTGTCAATCCCATAATTGTGAGGAACTAGATGGGCAAAACGAGTAATGGCTAGAGATTTGCCAAGATTTTTTCTTTTTAACCAAATTTTGAATGTGACAAAAATTTTTGGGACAGATCAAAAAGAAAAACATGTCAATGATATCTGTGAAGATATTATAGCTGTAATATATGTGTAAATATATGCCATAATTAGATTAGATGTGTTGCTGTAATTATGGGACAAGATTTGCTGTAATTAGGGGATATGATTTGCTGTAATTAGATTAGAAGATTAGGATAAGCTGCTGTAATTAGGGGATAAGATTTGTTGTAATTAGATTAGAATATTCTGCTGTAATTAGGGGATATTATTTGCTTGCTATACATATTCTATCTATTGAAGGTAAAGCCCATAGTTTTTGGTATTCAAACATCAATACAAAAATTCTGTCTTGTGTATCTATCTTTGGTTTTGTTATGGTATCAGAGTCCCTCTTTGTTCATCGTGAATCTATTTCATTGTGAGTGTTTTTGTGTAGTTCTTGGAAAGAGGTAGTTGCTCTTTGGTTAAGATCTTGTGGGATATTTTTTAGTATTTTCTCTTACAATCCATTCATGGAGAAATCAGAAATAGCTTGTGTCAAGTTCTTGGGTAAGAATTATTTTGCTTGGGAATTTCAATTCCAGATCTATGTTCAAGGGAAGGAATTATGGGGACATATTGATGGCACTACCACCAAGGCTATTGATTCAACCAAGGCTACTGATTGGGAAGCCAAAAATGCTTGAATTAAAAGCTGGTTATTGCAGACTATGGAACTTGCTATTGCTGTCAATTTGTGACCTTATAAGACAGCCAAAGCTATGTGGGATTATCTCAAGAAAGTTTATAGTCAAAATAGTTCGGCTAGGCATTTTCAACTAGAGGATGGCATTTCAAATTACACTCAAGGGAATCTGTTCATTTAGGAATATTACACTGGTTTTATAATGTTATGGACTGAATATACAAATATTGTTCATGCTTCTATTCCAGCAACTTCTTTAGAAGGTGTCTAGACTCTTCATCAGACTAGTCAAAGGGATCAATTCTTGATGAAAACCTGAGTTTGAATCCATGCGTTCCAATTTACTACATAAGATTCCACCTCCATCCTTGGATGACTGTTTGAACGAATTACTTATGAAGGAGCAATGTTTTTTGACACAGGCAACTTTGGAACAAGGGAGTTCCACTAATGTTCTCAACATTGCCTATGCTGCTCAAGGGAAACAATGAATTCGTGATATGACCAACATTCAACGTTACAGTTGCAAGGCTTTCAGCCATATTGCTAATTAATGTTCCCAAAAATTTTGCAATTATTGTAAAATTAAGGGACATATTATTTCAGAATGTCAAAAATGCCTCCAAAATCGCAAACCCTATGCCTTTCATGCATCTACTGTTGACATTGAATCTCCTGCTGTAGTTGCTACTTCTCCTCCTTCACAACCAGTAAGCCCACCTCTTACTCACGAGAGTGTTCAGCAGATGATTGTATCAGCTCTCTCTGCCCTTGTCTTACTGGTAAAAATACATCCCTCTCTAAAATTTGGCTTTTTGACTCAGCTGCTTCAAACCACGTGAGCTCTTCATCTGAGAATCTTGTTAATATCAAAAAATATGATGGCAATTTGCAAATTGAGACTGCTAATGGGGAACATCTTCCCATTATTGCTATTGGTGATATCTCTTCTTCTCTAACAATGCAAAATGTTTTTTTTCTCTCCTGGCTTATCTGCTAATCTACTTTATGTTGGACAAATGGTTGAAAATAATTGTAAAGTTAACTTTTTCTCCTTCTGATTACGTTGTGCAAGAGCTGGTGTCAGGAAAGACAGTAGCGGAGGGACCTAATAAAGGGAAAAATTTTTCCACTTCATCTTAATACTCCAGCCAAGCCTATGAGGGTATCATTTTTATTTTGTAATTCTCATTAGCAAGACAACAAGTTATGGCATGTTAAGTTTGGCCGTCCAAATAGTAGAACTCTACTATCAATGTTAAGATCTGGGATGCTTGGAAATAAAACTTTGTTTTCCTATAAAGATGTCACCTTTGATTGTCCTAATTGCAAAATGGATAAAAGTAAAACTCTTCCATTTCCATCTCATGATACTCATTCTTCTCGTTGTTTTGACTTAGTGCACAGTAATGTATGGGGATTTCACCAGTCATGTCTCATGCCCATTACAAGTATTTGGTGACCTTCATTGATGATCATAGTCGATTTGTTTGGATATATTTTTTGTGCTGCAAATCTCAAGTTTTTGATGCTTTTCGAAAATTCTTAGCATTGATTGAAAACCAATTTTCCAAAAATGTCAAAATCTTTCGTTTTGATTTTGGGGGGGAATATATGTCTAAAGAATTTCAAGATTTTCTTCAACAAAAGGGAATTATTTCTCAATAGAGTTGTCTGTATATACCCCAACAGAGCCAAGAGAAAAAACCATCACCTTCTTGATGTGGTACGTTCCTTATTAAGTTTTCCGTTCTGTCACAATTTTGGGTAGAGGCCTTGTCCGTTGTTGTATATTTGATTATTCGACTTCCTTCACCTATTCTTAACCATTAGTCACCATATTTTTGTCTCCATCAGCAACAACTTAAGTATACTCACATCCTTTGGGATGGTTTGTTTTGTACTTCTTCCTCCTCATGAATGAAATAAACTCTCTGCCCAATCTGTGCGATGTGCATTCCTTGGTCATGCATCACACCAAAAAGGTTATATATGTTATGATCCCCACTCTCGACGGCTTCGTATTTCTTCTAATGTGATATTTCTTGGAAAACAATATTTTTTTCCTTTTTATACTGCCGCCCCTAATTTCCCTTCTCACTCACTTCTCACTTCTCCTTGCTTTTGAGGATGAGTTAAGAATATGGACCGATATAAAGCTCATCTAGTAGCTCTTGGAAATTGTCAAGAATATGAAGTAGACTACGAGGAAAACTGTTGCTTCAATTGCAAAAATGAACTATTCGGACAATTTTGGCTATTGCAGTTTCTTAGGATTGGGCAATCCACCAAATGGATGTAAAAAATGCATTCCTTCATGGGGATCTTAAAGAAGACATTTACATATATCCTTCCCCAGGATTGCCTACTTCCAATTCTACAGATGTTTGTCATTTGAAACACTCATTATACGGGCTTGAACAAGCTCCTTGTGCTTGGTTTGAGAAATTCAGACAAACACTCCATTTTTCTTTTGTGCTGTTTTTACTGAAGACTTCTCTGTGTATAGTTCTTTTACTTGTCTATGTGACGATATTATTATAATAGGAATTGATATTGGTGAGATTCAACAACTTAAAGCTTCTCTTCATGCATCTTTTCACATGAAAGGTCTTGGGAATCTTGCTTACTTTTTGGGGCTTGAAAATCACAAAAGTAGCAAAGGAATCTTTGTAAATCAGCACAAGTATCGTAGTGACATTAGTCACTTAGCAGGACTACAAGATTCTACTCCAGTTGATACTCCTATGGAAGTCAATGTCAAATATTGGAAAGATGATGGTGATCCTATCCAGGATCCAACATTATATCGGCAACTAGTTGAGAGCCTAGTTTATTTGATCATGACTTGACCAGATATATCATTTGAGGTCAATATTGTGAGTCAATTTATGACCTCGCCACGACATTTACATAAGGTAGCTATTAAAAGAATTATTCGCTATCTTCTTGGTACTCCTAACCGTGGGCTCTTTTTTCCATCTGGTACTTCTCTTCATCTCGTTGCCTATAGTGCTGCTGATTGGGCGGGTTGCCCTGATACAAGACATTCTATTATAGCCTGGTGTTTAGACTTAGGTGATGCATTCATTTCTTGGAAGTGTAACAAACAAGAAAGAGTTTCCAAATCTTCGACCGAGTCCGAATATTGGGCTATGTCATCATCAGTCTTTGAGATTACTTGGCTACGTGGCTTACTTTCTGAATTGGGATATTTACAATCTAATCCTACTCTGTTGCACGTTGACAATACAGGTGCTATTCAAATTGTAGCAAATCCTGTATTTCACAAGCGTACCAAACACATTGAGGTGGATTGTCATTCAATTCTTGAAGCCTTTGACAATGGATGTATTACTCTTCCTTACATCTCTACTGATTGTCAGATAGCTAATATTCTCACAAAACCACTCACTCGTGCTTGGTATTAGTTTTTTGTTAACAAATTGATGCTGATTGATTCAGCAGCATCAATTTGAGTTGGGATGTCAATTATATCTGTCAAGATATTATAGCTGTAATATACGTGTAAATATATGCCATAATTAGATTAGGTTATATTGCTGTAATTAGGGGATAAGATTTGCTGTAATCAGATTAGAATATTAGGATAAGTTGTTGTAATTAGGGGATAAGATTTGCTGTAATTAGATTAGAATATTTTGCTATAATTAGGGGATATGATTTGCTTGCTGTACATATTCTATCTATTGAAGGGAAAGCCCATAGTTTTGGGTATTCAAACATCATTACAAAAATTCTGTCTTGTGTATTTGTCTTTGGTATTGTTAAAGCACACTGTCAAAGGGACGAGGGCATGGTAGTATCAGAAGTGCCTGTGTTTCTGAATGTTTTAACCTATGTGTTTCTGTTTTTTCCCCAAAAAACAAGGCCATACTTGTTATGCATCAAGTTCAATCTAGATCATGGTGATGGACTAAAACAAGAAGTTTAATTATATGAGACTGGTGTCATATCTATGATTGACTTTTTTAGTAAATGAGCCAAAATATGTTTAAAGCAATTCTTATATGAGCAATTTTTATATGCATGAAGTCATGAACACTTGTCTTGCATATTATTTTTAAAAAACAGAGGTTGAAGCTTTTGTTTAGAAATCACACTAAAATTGAGGGAAAGGAATGTAAAATAGAAATATGATGGTGACGCACCACATGCTAATGTTATGTTCGATAGAGAGTTGAATCAATTTTCTAAGGACTAAGGATTGCAGAATATTGCAATTTAGTGATTAAAAAAACGGAATACAAGATCAAATAAAATCTGGGCAGAAATTTAAAGATAAACTGCTGAAAACTCAAAGTGAAGCTGAACAAATTATGAAACTCTAGGAATCACTCTTGTGCACCGTTAGGCATCACACCCAAGGCTAACTCAAACTAAAGAAGGAGAACAAATTAGGAAACTCTAGGCACCTGTAGGTATCACATCCGAGGCTAATTACATCATGCAAACCTTCAAGAAGCCGACAATGTCTGAGAGAAATTTTTAGTAATCTGAAAACTGGTTTCTCTTGAAGGAGAAACACTTATTTATAGATTCTCAAGGCAAATCGTGTTGTGTCTTGGATTCATCTTTTATTCCTTATAGGAATAAATTCCGTTCCTGACTCTATTGCTAAATAACAAACCAAAAACCACTTCCTTAATTGACTAGGACACAAAAATAATAATATGCTTAAACCAGAAAATTCTTGCAAAACAGCTACATAACTAAAATACCCCCAAGTACTAAAATTCAGAAAACACCTAAAATACCTAAGATAAGATTTGTACTTATAAAACTGAAGTGAAGATTCTTAACCCAGCTTTCCAATAGGCTTCTTGTCTTCTAAAGCATGCCAAATGGGAGTTTGAAATATTTTTACCGCTCCTTTTATAAAATTTAATGGATTGCTGCCACTTATCTTTGTCAAGTGGACTATAAATATTATAGCGCAAGAGGAATTATTGATTATTATTATTCTCTACCTTTTTTCCTTAAGGAATTCTTCAATTGTGTTTCGTCAATCAATTTTTGAAATGATTATGGTAAAGATGTGGAGAAATTCTTATATAATCTGTATATATTTGATATAAACAATTAAGCAATTGAAATAGCAGCTGCAGAATTGGATAAACACAATGAGGAAAAGGTATCTAATATCATCTCTGAATATCCTTTGTATGTAATAGCTTTCTCCTTGCTCTAATATAATTTAATTTGATGCTAAATGAATAGTTCGTCAAGCTTTGCTATAAAAAGTAACCAATGTGCTTTGCAAGTTTGGATTGCACTTTGGTTCCTCTGGACCTAGATATTCTTCTGCATATTAGTTATTTCTTGTTGATACAATGGAAATCATTGTTCAGCAGATTTCAGATAGGGTAGCATCTACTTTTATTATATCAGCAAGTTGTTTCTGACACTTCTTTTTATTTCCCATGTGTATATTAGCAGATTTTGAGTAATCACACTTTCTAATTTGTAATGTGTTTCCTCTATGAATTATAGTTGGATTGTAAAGCTAACTTAAATGTCTTTGCTAGTTGGCATGCTTTGGTTTCGGAAATTGGAAACCTACTTATGCATATAGATTTCCTGTGTGATTGTCTTAATTGCTTCTGGTCAATTAAACTTTGACAGTTGAAAGAAACCTACTAAAATGTGGTTCACTTAACCTGTGAAGTCGAGCATTTTTATTGTTTAACTACTTGAAGTATCTAGCTGAGTCACTTTTCTACCTTCAACTTTAATACCTTTGTATCTGTAGATGAAGTTGTTCAAACTTGTACTCTTTATAAAACCTGCCATATCCATCATTTCAGATGGCAATAGCTGATTGTTTACTATTCTATATTGATATTTCTTTAGCTGCTTACATCATTTATCTCATGTCATTGGCTTCTAACATCCACCGCCATCTTATCTCCCTCTGTTGTTGCATGTTATCCAAGTTTAAAAATCTTACATCTTCCTTATCTATTGGCCCTGTCCAGTTCACTAAATTCCCAAAATATGGGAAAAAATTTTTTCTAGGAAGATGTTAACTGATAAATACATCTGTGATAATCTATATATGATCCATAAAGAAGGGAATTACAGAATTCTTTGTGATTATTGACATGGTTTTTCTATACAGGAAATTAGATACAGTGTTGAAATGGAGAAGTAATATTGTGCAAGTTTGAAAATCTGTAAACACTTATCAGACAAAAAGAGAAGGCAACAAAATATTTATTAACGAAATTTGTTAGTTTAGCATGGCCTTTTGTTGTAAATGAAACTTATATTGCCAGCAGTGGTACTTTGTTTCTGCAGATGTTTCTTTTTGACCTTTTTCTTGATTTACCATGCCGTTTTAGTGCTGAAATGTGGCCGGTGGATAAGTTGGATTATTTTCTGTTAAACTTACTGGGTAGTTTTGTTTTACCCAAGCAGGGGAATACTGTAATCTTATGCACTAGAAATCATCTTTTATGATTGGATAAAAGTCCATTGCAACGGACAGTTCGGAAGAATCCGAACAGAAATAATATCTCTCTTCATAGTTGATTATATCTTCTTGTATATTTTCCTCCTATCAGATATTGAAGGGTCGATTTTATTACAAGAGAACTTTTTGCAAGAAATGGGTTTGACATTAACTGAGTAGTTATTATTCTAGGTAACAAATTATTTGCTGTTTCTTGATAAGGAATTATGCTGAAAATCTGTAAACTGATATAAATACGAAAAATAAACAGATATGCAATTTGTAACTTATGCTTCATTGGGAGTCTAGTTTCTGGTTATAACCTCTAAAATTCAATGCCTTACGTGGCAAAGGTTGGACTGCTTCAAGTGGTTGAGTGCATTAATGATTTCAAAATTCAGATTATTCCTCTGCTTGCTGCTTGAAATTAATTTAGAGGAATCAAAATAATTGTTTTGAAAGTATTGCTTTGTTAGGTTTCCTGAGAGGCTGGAACTCCTGAGAAAAATGAACAGGTTAGATTTGGAGACTCATTAAAGACCAAGTAGGCAAACTTGAAGTGTCATTAATGAATCAAATGTGGTGATTGTCTCGAGTGAAGAACGAAGCCAATAACTTTCTGGAAGTCTTGTATCTTTGTTTTCCTTTTTCTTCATGCAAGTTTCTTTAACACACTTCCGTTCTTCTAGGCTTTTTGATAGTGCAACAATCAATTTCCTTGTTTTCATTGTTGCTTTTGTATAAACAGGAAAATGGGCGCTCTACCATGTACACTTGGATACTGAGCACTGGTTGGTGGGAAAGTAGGGCATCAATCACCCCAGATGCAGTTGTTGTGATTAGCTTCCTTTGTATTTGCTTGATTGGAGGTTTTACTTATATTAACAAGTGAGCCCTCAGCCTACCGCTGAAGTATCCTTTAGCTGTATTCAATTACATGAAGTGATTACTAAACTTTTCATCATTGTTACAGAGTGAAATCCGCAAAATCGCTAAGAGCCAGATCTAATCTGTCTGCAAGACTAATACTGATAATAGCAATCCTGTATTCCTTATGGTGTGCTAGCAAGATATACTTGGTAAGTCCTCGTCAACCAGCAGTCGGTGAAGAGGCTGATCTTGGTGTTATTGTGTTTCTCAGCATTTACTTTTTCCTCCCACATTGGCTTTGCATTATGTCCATGAACATGAGAGATTTTACCGAATCATCAGAACAAATCCCACTTTAATTGTTCATCGAAGTTACATTAGCATGAACATGCTATAGTTTTTTAACAGCAGATGCTTGCAGAATGTCTGAAATGCCCAATCACAGGCTTGATCTTGAGTAGAATACCTTCATGTGTTTCCTTGAGAGGAAATTTTCCGATGCATTTGTAGCGGTCATATATATATATATATATATATATGTTTATTTTTCCGTCTACAAATCCATAATACGCTCATGCTGAATCACATTTCTTGGACTTTTTGTCCTCACCATATCAGCCTCAATCTTCAAAGATGCAAAGTTTTGCTTGACTGGGGAGCCATTTATTGATTATTTGACTGGATTTTTGCCAAACTGTTGGAACCCAAGATATTATGATCGGCATTGGAAAATTATGAAATAGCAAATGTATTGAGGAATGACATTAAAGATGGGTAAAGATGAGTGCAGCCCTCAAAGTGCAAGAGCGCCAATAATTGCATAAACCAACACCGGCAAAACATATAGGAAGAGAAGAGCGTGCGTGGCATATTTAATCATTGTTTTTAAATTTAAAATATTGCAACTTTAAATCAAGACGCCAATAGGTTTGAAAGGCAATTACCGCTTCTTTTCACAACTTTGTGTGTACTTGGGATCGAAATCATGGATGCCGTCAAAATTTTTGAGATTGTGCCGACTGTTGACGAGGGTTGTTATTAAAACAAAACAAAGGTAGGTTTGCGTAATTTCACCTTAACTGAGATAAACTTTATTCTATTTTAGGAAGACTTTGAGGATGCGCTTACATTATAGACAGCTAAATTACCCAAAGTTTGTATTTGTATGTATATGTTTAAGGAAAACTTGTGAAAGGGGTGCATTTAAATGTCTTATTTACAATAAGGGCATCATTTTAGGTTTTATTATTCAGGTGTATGAATTAATTTTTGTACAAAATCTATTACTAAATGTGCGTAAAAGTGTACATTTTATATAAAGGTGAGTACAAATATCCTTTATGATAAATAATTGCAAATTGTACCTTTTGTGTGAATTATGGGTCAAGTGCCCATCTATGGCACTACTTTTTCAATTGTTTGACTAATGTTCCGATAATAAGCATTGGGCGGAATAATTTGACAGCAAGAACTTCAGCTTGCCAATTACAAAGTTAAAAACTGGCCTTGTTTTCGCCTTTTTCCCTTTGACGGCTACTTGTTTAGGCACTGCTATTCTTTATAATGATTTGCTTAAGTTAAGAGCAAGCTATCTTTCTCTGAGTATAGTAATTCAAGACACAAGAAGGTTTTTTCGAACTGAAATTTTATTTCCCAACCCATTGGGAATCGGTGGGTTCAATGAGGTCAAATTTTAGGAGTTTTCCCAGTTTTCTTATGAGGTGATCCATATCAAGGGAAAATCCAATAATATGTCATGAATAAATAATTTAACTATATTGAACTTTGGTTGCTCTACTTAATATGTAGTAAGTTAAACATTCAATAATATGTCATTAATAAATAATTTACCTATGTTGAACTCTGTTTACTCTACTTAATATGTTGTATGAAATTAATTTTTGAAACAATCTCTGTATTTTCGTACAATTCTTGCTTCCTATCTCTTCCTGATTTTTTTTCTATATATGTACATATTTTTTTAGGGCTTTCCATTAGTAAATAGATTACACAAACTTATCTTTTCTACATTCTTCTCTCTTTGGTAATTTTTTTTTTTTAATCTCCCCTTTTACAATTGTGGATTAGACTATGGCAAAATTATGAATTATTGTGCTTTGCTATTTTTTCACAATTGTGGATTAATACTACGATAAAATTATTTTTTCAAATTACTTTTATTATACGATAGTGAAAATTTTAAAAAGAGTTATTTCTTAGACTAATTCGAGCAATCTATTAAATGTCATATATAAAATAATAGATACAAGTCTTTTTTATATTTTTAATTGATTATTTTTTGAGATAAATCAGTTTTATTATTTAAATTGTTTTTCAAATACAAAAAAAAAGAGGAATATATTGAAACTAAAATTAGAATAAAAAAATTGACGAGCATAGACAAGTTGGTTGATACATAAAGTAATATTTAGACGAATGAGAGAAAGTAAAAAAAAAAAAAAAGGCCAAAAATGAGAAAGAGAAAGTCAATTAAAGACGAGGTGAGAAAAGAAACAATTAAGAAGAGAGAGGAGAATAGGAGTGATTAAGTTAATAAAAGAGCATAGAAAAATTAATGAGAATATATGGTGTTTGACATATTAATGTTAATTTTAATATTTGAATAAAAATTACTCTGGCAAAAAATTTTTTGCTTTGGCAATATTGCCAACCACATTCATAACAATGATGTTATTGGCCAAATTAATTAAGAAAAATCTTAAAAATACCAAATCTAATAATCTCGAACTTGCTTCATTCACCAACTCTATTGCTCATAACCATCATCTAATTCATTCTTTTCATCGAGCAAAAAGATATAACTGTACACAGCAAATTTCAAATCTATAGAAAAATCAACAAATAAGAAAATAGTGACAAATATATAAAGAAGAATTTATAAATTTGAAAAGATTACAATATCTGGAAGTTAAATCCTTCTATTTATTTCTTCAAATCTTGACTTAAAGGCTTCAAGCTTGTGCTCGAATTGGTGTTGACTTATTCAGACTTTGATATGAAGACTTGAAGAGAGGATTTGATTAACTTCAAATTTTGATCTTGGTGTAGAAGACTTGAAGAAAAGACTTGATGAACTTCAAATCTTGATCTTAATATTGAAGATTTGAAGAGCTTGGTTAAAAACTTAGAGCTTTCATGGCCTTAGAGCTTCAAGATGATATAATAAGTGTATACATTTGATAGTCTTTCTAGGGGTGATCCCCCTATTTATAGTTGTAGGATGGGACAAAGAGAAGCATTTGTGATATGAATCTGTAGGCATCAAATTTTGACACATCACTTATTTTTCTAACATTGGGGGATATTTTTCTACTTTTCGAGGTCAAATTCAAGTTTCTGAGTAAAAATGGCAAAGTTAGGAATTCTAGGGGCAAAACGGTAATTTCAGCATGTAAATATCTTTTTCACCCATTTGTTTTAGATTCATGTCTTATACTCTTATATATATTTTTAAATTTTTGTGATTTTCTTTCGGGATCAACCACTATTTTTTTGTATATTACATCAATTCAAGAGCAAAATAGCCATTTCACCTTGTGAATGGTTTTTTCACCAATTTTTAATCCTACATTCATATTTCATACTTTTAAGCATATTCTCAATTTTTGATAATTTTTTGAGATAAAAAACTATTTTTTTTTTGTAAATAACGAGTGCGAGGGGCAAAATCGTAATTTCGACATATAAAAGTTTTTCCCTCTATTTTGTTAGTGTATGCCTTAAAACCAAGTTGGTTTGAGACTTTTTTGTATTTACACTTATTTATGTTATATTTATGTATGTGGCATTTTTCTTTATTATTTTTACTTGTATTTCCATGTTACTTGTTTTTTTGTTAAAATCCTTAAAATATTGACTGTGTATTAGTGATTGTAAGGGTTACAATTATGAGACTTTAATACATAGTCATATTCTTAAATATCTCTAGTCATAGTATTAATGAGGTTGGACATCATTAATACAGATAGACTAGCACATACTTTGCCTCTATTTATGATAAGTAGTAGTTGATCTCGTTGACTATAGTGTGCGTGACACCTAAACTGGTATATGGATGCTTGTTTGGAGCAAGTTCATTAGATTGATTCGCCAAGAGTTTCCAACTATAGTGCTAGTGGTTGAACTCTTAATGGCAATGGTGTAAGTGATCCTTTGACTTGAGATTATTATAGTGTCTTGAGTGTTGATTGCTATACTTTAACTCTATTTCTCGGTGCTCGTAAAAGAGTAGCCCATAGATTAGAGGTTGGGTATAGTTTGGAGCATGGAAGGATAGTAAGTAATTAATATAAGATTCGCCATTCCTTAATAGGAGAGTATATTATTGTGAGTTTAGGTTATATCAAAATATATCAAGAAATCTACTTAAAATTACACAAACAAGTAATACAATTTATAACCTAATACTCATTCCGCAAGTGCACGGATCAATTGTAATTGTGACGAGTATTAGGGTCGAACCCGTGAGGAAACAAGATTTAGCAACTACCAAAGCTATTAACTTGCTTTATTATCTTAGACAATCAAACTTTAGAGGCGGTGAAATGGTAGGAGCATCAAATTCAATAAGTAAATAATGAAGAAACTAGTCAAACAAAGTTAGCTAGGTTTCAGAATCCACCAAATATGTGAATTTAGTTTATGACCATAATGGTTTTATTCACGTTTAGAATTCATTTCTATTTGTACTCCAAACTAGATCTCACTATGAATGAAATACTACTGATACATGAGCTTTCTTACTCTCGTGGTAAAGACTTGCATGCGTTAGTTCATTAAAATCATGAACTGTGGCTTTTAACCTTAATCTACCTATGTGAATCACTGTTTTAGTGAAATTCAACATAAATTCCATTTACTCCTTCCATTATTAAGTGCAAATATCTTTGTCAAATAACAACTAGATGACTTGAAATTTGTAGCTAATCAATAACAAGTGTTAAGGCCAAGTAAATTAATAAGCAAGAATGAATAGGTCATAAACCAATTCAAACATATTAGAGCTTTATCCTAAATCTAATAGGAATTAACTTAGTTTAACAAGGTAATATTAAGCAGATAAATAAATGTAAATAATCATGAATGAATGAAACTAAAAGAAATAAGGTTAGAGTTGCTTATTTGGTGGATGAACTTGGCTCCAAAACTTGTCTTTACATTTCATTAAACATGTTGAATACAAAGTAGTTCCTCCAAAGTCTTGTTACAAGAATATGACTTTGTCTACTACAAAATTAAGAAAAAAAATCTACTCTTAAGTATTTACAAGGAGTGCTTCTCATACTAAGCTTCAGTTTCTTTTGAAATCGAAAGGAATCCAATCAAAAGCATTTTTAAGCCATACCAAGATCTTCAAAATCTTTACCTCAAAACACCTGTTACAAATGATGAAAGAATCTCTCAAATCAAAGACCTTTTGATTCATCAGTCATGTGCTGAAAATCATGTCTCATTTCTGGAAAAATGTTCTAAACCTCTTTGGAAAAATCAAGATTTTTTCATTAAACTTTCTTTCAAAAGAAATGAAGAAATCAACCCCACAAAAGCCAGCCATTCTGGAATGAACCCCGAATATACAAAATTGGCTGAAAAGGAGTGTTCTGAGCTCCTTGAGTATGATCTCATTAAACCCTCTGATTCCTCTTGGGCTTGTCAAGCATTCTATGTTAACAAAAGATCTGAGTAGATTCAAGGAAAGTTAAGATTAGTTATTAATTATCAGTCATTAAATTTTTTCTTGGTAGATGATAAATTTTCAATTCCTAACCGAGCCTCATTGTTTTCCAAAATTGCCAAAGCAAAATGGTTTTCAAAATTTGATTTAAAGTCTGGATTTTGGCAACTTGGAATTTTTCCAGAAGATCGGTTCAAAATTGGTTTCTGTATCCCTAATCATCATTTTCAGTGGAAGGTTATGCCCTTTGGGTTAAAACCTGCACCTTCTTTATTTCAAAAAGCAATGATTAGGATCTTTGAGCCAATCATAAGTACAACATTAGTTTTTATTGATGATAATCTCTTATTTTCAGTGTCAATTGAGAATCATGTATAGTTGTTGAAAAAATTTTCTGAAATTGTAAAAAGTTTTGGAATAATGCTTTCTGAAAAGAAAATGTTTTTTTATCAAGAAAAAATTTCTTTTTAGGAATGAAGATTGAAAATGGTTCTTGTACCCCTGAACAGCATGTTGGAGATTCTGTAAAAGATTTTCCTTCTGAAAATCTCACTTTAAAACAAATCCAACAATTTCTTGGCATAGTTAACTATGTTAGGAAGTTCATTTCTAATGTTTCCAAATACACCCATTCATTGGAAAAAATACTTAAGAAAAAGCCACCACCTTGGGGTACTTCACAGACTGAATCTCTTTCTTCTTTGAAGACTCTTTTAACTCAACTTCCTACTCTTCACATTCCCTCTTTTGAAAATCTTGTTCTTCAGACTGATGCAAGTGACAAATTTTGGGGTGCTATTCTTCTAGAACAAACCTCTCTAAAGGAAAGATAATGTTGTGGTTTTGCGAGTGGCAGATTTAAAGATTCTGAGATTCATTATCATTTTTCTTTTAAAGAAATTCTTGCTGTCAAGAAAGGAATGAAAAAATTCAGTTTCTATCTCAGACTGTGTCATTTTCTAGTTGAGATGGATGTGAGTAGTTTTTCCAAGATGATTCAGTTCAAACAAAAGAAAATCCCTCATTCTCAATTGTTAAAGTGGTCAAACAGGTTTTCACAATTTTCTTATGATGTAAAACATATCAAAGGAAAATCAAATATCATTGCTGGTTTCTTTTCTAGAAAACCCATTTCATCAGCTATGATGTTTCAACCTGTTTTAACCCACCCATCAGAAATTTGGGATCTTCCTCAACCTTGGGAAAAAGAAAGTTTGGAAAGAAAGCGAATGAAACATAAATTGGAAGTGTTTAGACATTAGGGGGGATTGATCTTAAATCCTTTCGGAATTAATCCTGAATTCCCATTTTCACAGATTTTCATAGGACACATCAATAATTTTTCAGAACCTTTACTTCGGGTTATGTGGTATCTTTGTCATCAATATTACATTATGATGGAATTTAACTGTCCTTTTTTCACACAATTTTCGGGATTAAATTTTCATTTGAAAAGATTCTTGCAGTGGTTGAATTCACAAGCTTGGTGGGAAAATCTTTTCTAGTTCTTACTCTGGATATGTATTGGTACATTTGCATAGACCTTTGAATGTACAAAACAGGACAATTCATGCCTTTCCTTCTTGTTTGCTGTATGATTCTTCTAGCTCTACCATTCAGGATGATGAAGAAAAATATATTGAGGTTCAACGATACTTGTTTCAGCATAATGGTATTATTCATTCAGAAATTTGGCTTGGTCCGTATGGACATTGGAATTTCATAAATATCTATCCTCATTGGATTGAAATTCAAAAGGCACAAAAGGAATATAAAGAGCTCATGGAGTACAGTATGCTGGTTGATTCACAGGATCCTTATTCAGTGTTAGATATTCCTTCTTCATCCAAAAAAGAAAGAAATGAAAAAAGAAGAAGAGAAAATAAACGGAAAAATCGCAAAAATTATGAAGACTGGATAACTGAGCAAAATATCATTGATCCCGGCAGTACACCCTCTGATACTCTTGATGATTCTAGATAATCACATGTTTGCATTAGATTTTGAAAAAGGATCACATGATGGCATTGGAATGAGAGTTCAACTTTTACTTTCATGGTTGTAACTTTTACTTTTGCTTTTACTTTCATAATTGTAACTTCTACTTTTACTTTTACTTTCACGGGTAAGGTTGCTTTTATCATTATGTATGTACTAAGGAATCTCTCTTCATCTATAAAAGAGAGCCCTTGTCTTCAGATTGGATCATCGAGTTTTAGAGTGTGTTAAGAAGTTATTTTCTATAAGTGTGTGCTTTATAGAGTCGAAGAACAACAGTTTGTAAAGTTTGAATATTAATAATATTCAACAGTTCTTCAAACCTGTTTTGATCCTTGGTTTTATATCATTCTGAAGTATTGAATTATTTTCCAATAATCTCTTTCTCAAGTATTGTTAGTCCAAAACAAAATTTTACTAAGGGCTTGAAAAGTACCGCCAAGTACCAGTAAGGGAATTAAGGGAAAAGGATGGCTAAATAGTAACCTTTGCATTGGAAGACCTTTGCTTTGGAATCATTTGATTGTTGGAAAATCTTTCCCAAATCGACCAAGGAGAAGTATCTTGACCAACTAATCAGTACAAGAGTACCCTGGCTCCATCAACTATAGCTTTTGGGCCTGATGGGAGTGCTTGGCTTATTGGGCCTTAAGGTGGTATCAGAGCCAACCTTGGCGGAGGTGGAGAAGAAACATCCCATATCGACCAAGGAGAAGTATCTTGACCAGCTAATAAGTACAGGAGTACCCTGGCTCCATCAGCTATAGCTTTTAGGCTTGATGGGAGTGCCTGGCTTATTGGGCCTTAAGGACTACTTAACTGGTTCCCTTACTCTTAAGTTTGAATCATATGAATGTATTTATGAGCTTTCTATAAAATATCGATTGTTTCATGAAATCTAGTGTGTGCTTGACCCAAGTCCTGGCGAGAGCTTGGCAGGCAGTCCGTTGAGGCCTTTGGTACAACTTAGGGTAAGGTGGGGCTGTCACAATTGAATCCAACACAACTTTCTTGACCTCTTCGTAACTTATCGAAGAATCCAAGAACAACTTGAATTGGGTGCTTGGAATATCACCAAGATCGTTGGTGTTCTCCTTCTAAGACGCAACTTAGACTCCTATCCAACCCGTAAAATAGACTCCTAGTTAACAATTTTATTAGACAAACAACAAACCAATTGGATGAACAAACCTAAGTAAAAGACTTGATCTTAACAAGGTTGATTGTCAAGAACAAGAGTAGTTCTTGTTTTACCAAAGAACTAAGGTAACTCCAATTTGAGAGAAAACTCATGTTTTTTTTATTCAATTGTGATAAGATGATACGTTTGTTTACACAAAATACCTTATAAAGGTTTATAAAGATAATTATAAAAAATAACTAACAGTAGTTGTATCCGATGACAAATACTACCCTATAATTAGGGATACAACTTATTATTCTGCTAAAAACTCTTAAAGAAAACGTGTTTTCACTTTTCGGAGAAAGTCGTGGCACGACCTTCCTTGCGGCCTCAGTATAGCAACCTTCTGATGAAGGCCGTGGGGAAGGCCATGGCACGGCCTTGGGCGTGGCCTTGGTCAAAAGGTCTGGCTTGTGTTGGCTGGCATTGGCGCGGTCTTGGGAGGGGCCTCGGTCAGAAACATCAATTCTCCTTTATCCAGCTTGACTTGATCACTTTGCTCGCTCCCGTTGATGTCATCTTCAAGCCAAGCATACGCAATCATCCTAGTCGGCACATTTCTAGCCCAAGTAGTTTCTTCTTTTTGCAATTGCGTGAGAAGTTCTTGTATAGCTTGCTTCATCCTCTTGGTCCTAAGCCTTGTCATTAGACATCAGATGCCTTGCAAGGGATCTACATTGAACTTGTTCACACCTTGATCTCCACAAACCTTATCACTTATGGGGAACTCATTAAGCATCCACATGCCTTGTAGCCAACAACGAAGGAAATCTTCCTCTATATGAAATCCAATTAGGACATGATGGTGGTCCAACAGCCCCAACAAAATAGCTCTTGAAAATCCAGTAGTTGAAAAGGTTTTCTAAATCGTTTCCATGCTTGGTCTGCCATGGGAAAATTTCCCAACCAAAGCAAATCTAAAAGGTGTCGCCAACTTGTTAATTTCTTCTTGTGAGAGAAGCACGCGGTAGGTTCTCCTCTATATAATAAAGATGGAGGTTTAATTTTCAAAGGAGAAGGATTTTTGTTCATCACAACCTCAGCAAATGATCTGTTCACAACCGAAGGTTGCCCTTCAACCATAGGCTGAAAAGCACCCATTAGCCCTATGTTTCAGACACAGATCACAGTTGCATGATCACCTAAATCAGAAATGACCAAACAGCTGGCAGGTAGAGAATGCCGGCCAGCTAGTAGCTAGAAAGCAAAGGTAGAAATTTGAAATTCAAATTCCACGAAATGTGGAAGAAGAGAGAAAAGAGAGATAAGAGAGTAGAGAGACTTTTTCAACATAATCAGCGATTGTACCAAAAAATCTCATAGCAAAATGCCAATCAGGCTAATCTAGAAGTAGTTCATTGGTCTATTTGACAGTAAGAATAAACTTCTTTACATGAGCCACAATTAGACTAGGAGTTAGTTCAACACCTCTATAGTCTATGGGTAGGGAGAGTCTTCCTTAAATTGCCAAGATCAAATTATTTAGTGTGCCATGTTAGTATTTATAGAATTGTCGTGCTTTAGCTTTTATTCTTTAGAGCTAAATTTCACTTGCTCTTGGACAATGCCGTCATTATTCTGATAATCTTACTGGTGAAATGCACAATACTCGTTATAACATATTTTTATTGCCACTTTCAGATCCAACACATCTTTTCCCCCTTATATTTTTGCATAGTTGGTCTCTTTTCTTGGTGGTATGGAAATTTTAAGCAGGCATCTACATAGGCTACTTTTTCAATTTTTCTAAATAGGTCTAGGTTAACTAGAGATAACCATGACTATGAATCAACTGAGTTACTGATTGTTGTATAGTCAGCTGCTTTATTATGAAAAGTCATTACATAGCTTTAGGCCTTGTTAGAAAACTAGGATTGGATAGATTTGATGTAGGACTAAATCTTTGCATTAGTTCTTGAGAAGATGTAACTCTATTTGTGTAAGTATGAAAACCAAAAGAGCAATATTCTTATTTGCAGCTTTAGTACTTGTTAGTGTATGCTCTAAAACCAAGTTGGTTTTTGAGATTTTTATTACGCTTATTTCGTGTTATACTTATATATGTGGCATTTTCTTTGTCATTTAATACTTGTTATTAATATTACTTGTTTATTTGATAAAGTCCATAGAATATTAACTGTGTATAAGAGATTGTAAGAGTTACAATGATGAGACTCTTATTACACATTAAGTTATATTCTTAAATATCCCTAGTCGTAGTATTAATGAGATTGGACATCATTAATATGGGAAGACTAGCACATACTTTGCCTCTACTTATGGTAAGTAGTAGTTGATCTCGTCAACTATGGCGTGTGACACCTAAGCTGGTATGTGGATGCTTGTTAGAGAACAAGTTCATTGGATTGATCCGCCAAGAGTTACTATTCATAGTGCTAATGAATTATACTCTTAATGGCAATGGTGTAAGTGATCCTTAGACTTGAGATTACCATGGTATCTTGAGTGTGGATTGCTATGCTTTGACTCTATTGCTCGGTGCTCGTAAAAGAGTAGCCCATACGGTAGAGATTGGGTATAGTATGAAGCATGGAAGGATAGTGAGTAATCGATATAGAATTCACCACTCCTTATTATAGGAGAGTATATCCCGGATTGGCCACTTGTTGAAATATGACTTAAAGAATCTTTTGCGCAAAAGTGAAAGTATGACTTGAAAGAGTTTCAAGGTTATACTTTTATGGAAAGTTATATTTCGGGAACAAGAAATTGTTAATTAGTCATTTAAAGAGTGCGCACTACACTCTTATACTAATTGGGATATAGTGTGGTGAAAGGATATTAATTACGCGGTAACATTGTCATTGATAGGTGTAGTCTACCATATGACTTTCCTATTCACTTGGGTGGTCATGATGCATTGCTAGACGCCACTCATGATCTATAAGTACAAATTAATTAATTAGTGAATTAATGATAAATTAAAGTGTTAATTTATCTGGCTCTTAATTAATTAATTAATGAGTTATAATTTGTACTTATTGCCAACTGTGAATGGAACCTAATGGGTCACACACAATAAGAACATGGTCTTTGGGTTAAATTGTTATTAAGATAAGTATATGATACTTATGGGGTTAATTTATGTGATAAATTAACTTAAAGGACTTAATTATAAATATTCTAAGTCTTGATGGAAATTAGTTTCCTAAAAGGAATTAAGAAGCTATTTGGTTTCCTTTTGGAATTGGTTTCCTAAAGGAATAGGATTAGCTTAAGGCAAGCTTCCTAAACCTTCTTAGTTTCCAATTGCTCTTGTTTCCTTAAAGACTAGGATACTACATCTATAAATAAGTCCATGCCTTGACTCTTGATAGATTGATGAAACATAACACAAAATTTAGAGAGAGAAAAAATTGAGAGCTTGGTGGCGTTTTTCTCTCCAAGTAAAACGCCACACCTCCTTCCCTAATTGTTAGGGTTTCAACTTCTTTCTTCTTCTTGTGTTCTTCATGAATCATTCAAGGGAGCTAGCACTCGAAAGGCAAGGCAAGCAAGCCCAAAGGTTCCTAAAGATCGTGTTCGTGTGGATACCATTGGAGGCTCGACACTTGGAGGGCTTTTCGTGATAGATCAACACCTTCATCGAATAGGATCTTGCCCTTTGAAGCATAGAAACCTTCTATGCTTGAGGTATTTGTGCTAAACACCCTTTAATCGTATAGATTATATCAAAGAGATCCATGGCTAAGGTAATAAATTTTTAAATTTTCCGCTGCGTTACTCTCCTTATTACCTTACAGTACTCACCACATTGATCTTTGCTAAATAGTATTTTGTGTTTATTTCTTCATATCTAGGCTTGAGGTTGACTCACAAAAACTAGAATAAAATATTAGTAATTTTGTGTTAACACCTTTTTAATGTAAGGTGGAATTTGATCTATATATTTTCATTTTGATCTATAAAGAGTGGATCTTGATGCTTCTTTTGCTATTTTTGCAAGTACCCAGCTAGTGAAATTGAGTCTAATTTTTTTGAAGAATTTAAGCAAAAATTTTATGCTTTTAAGAGGGACCATCAAGTACCTAATTTTGGGAGACTGTTTCGATAACCTGCAAAATTTTTTGTGCAGTTTGATTGATTTGTGTTCATTTAAAACTTAAAAGTAGTTTTTAATCCAAAGAACTAAGAAGTAATTCTCACAATTGAGAAAATACTCATAAAATTTATTAATCTCAAATATCAAATTTGTGAACAGTAACTCGTCCATAAATAGGCTTACAAAATAACTAATAGAGAATTCTAGAAGCTTAACAAAATTCACTAATTGCAACCTATCACAATATGGTAACTTTCTAAGAGATTACAACTTGTAAACTAAGTAAAATACTTAACATAATAAAAGACTTAAAAATACTGAAAATTCGTCCAAAACATCTTCAAGGGCTGGACATCCCTCATTAAGCTCAATTGAGCCTCCATCTTGCGACTTTGAAGACCTCCAACAAGTCCAACAACATCCAGCCACTTGCACACATCTTCCATTGGACTAAGTGATGTTCTTTGGGCCTCTTTTGAAGACAAATTTGATCCGTAACCAATATATTAATCTTTGGCCTAGATGATGCTTCTTTGAATCTTCTTTGAACACATTTAATCCATAGCCAATGAATAAACTTTAAGTCCAACTTCATCACTTGAATTCCATGATTCTCAAGTCCAAATGAAATCTTGAGTCCAAGAATACGTTTGAACCAAATTCTATTGACTCGCACACCATTGTCAATGATGAACAAACCCTCCTTAAGCTTGCAATATGCTAAGTGCTCCTCAACTCCATGCTCAACTTGCTTGACTCGTGTAGGTGCCCTTAAAATTCTATCAAGATATTTCAAGAAGAAGAAAAGATTTTCAAAATATTCATCTTCCAAGAATGTTAGATACTTTGTCTACCAACAGAAGGGACACTTTGCTTCAAAATGTCCTAAGAATAAAAAGCAAGTGAATTTAATTTCAGAAGTTCAATAAAAAATAGGCGCCCCTATTCTTGATGAATTAGAAAACATTTTGATTGAAGAAGATGAACCATCCGATCAAACTATTATTGCTTTGTAGGTTCCATGGGAAGAAGCTTCAAAAATTTTCCAGTACAAAATGCTTGAACCGGCAAAAACTTGTCCTCAATGGATCAAGATAAAACCTCACTCACTCCCTTACGTGTATCCCTCGTCACTCGTGTATCACACCAATTAATCTTGGCTTTTACCCGATGATGAGCTCACACCTTAGCCTTTTACCACTCCTTGAGCGTATCTTGTATGCCCTTGAATGAGAACCTGCTCAATTGATCCTTGGTACAAACCCAAGTAAGTATTCAAGATGAGTAGTAATGAAAATGGAAGTTTAGGGTAAGGTTTAAACCACTAGAATTCAAGAAACCAAGACTCAAGGAATTTCATATTTAAGAAGCACGTTTGACACCCCTAGTGTGTGGTTTTCTTGATGAAAATCTTGATTTTCAAATGTCCTTTAATAACTTTAATGCACTTATGTTCAAATAGAAATAACAAGAAACTGCACCAAAACATCAAGAAATAAGAAGAGTAGAATCTGGTCAATTAAACTTTCGTACGTGGCGTTGTTCTCTGTCCAACGATTTGTATGTTTCAACAGGTCTATTCGGTTGCACAAGGATAGTATTCCAGCCAAATATACTTCAGTTTAATTGGTTTAGTTCGTATGCTTGGCTTTTATCACCTTGCACGCCTCTTTCGCTTTCCTTTGTATTGCACGACTTTTCTTTGTGCAAGACTTTTTTTTTTTTTTTACCTCTAACAACCTTTCTCTTTTTTTTTTTTTAACAATACAACCAACTCACAAAATACAAAATTCAACTCCCAAAAACAAATAAAAAATTAAACTGAAAAAAAAAGAAAAAAAATTCTGATGAACAGTACCGGCGATGAACAGTACCGTCAGTGAACAGTAACCCCTAGCGTGAACAGTGACACTACCGCTACAGTGCGATGAACAGTACGAATTATTATTATTTTTTTACCAAAAATCAAGAGTAACCTTCAGGAAAATTGTTTCAAGGTTCTTATGTAGGCCCAAGATTCAATTTTCTCAAAAGTTTCAATTTAATTTCTTCGCGTTACTGAATTTCACAAATAAACGAATCATATGATCAATTGGAGAACATCACATGTCTTTGATCAATTTCATTTTTCACTTGAGGGATATTTGTAATATTGAACTAGTCACTTAGGATACGAGAGTGCCTTTTGACGCGAAAACTGACATTGGATATGAAGGTTCTCGATTACTCAATACCTCAATCTATAAGCAAGTAGCAAAAACTGTATTTGAGAAATACAATTGCCTTTTTACGTAAGAATCGACATTGGGTAAATGATGACCCCTAGTTACTTAACAATTTACTTACTCAAATTTACAATGCATTACTCATAATTCCAGTAACCTTTGATGCGAAAGTCGACATTTTTGGATGAATACCTCCGGTTACTAAGCACAAGAATCATTGGAGTAGAAAAACCACATCATTTTTATTCTTCTTTTTCGTCCTTTTCTCTTTTTTTTTTGTGCAGCATAAAAATCCCCCGCAATGGACTTTACATCACAATTACATGAGTGCACTAATTGATCATAATCAGCATTTAATGTGTGAAATTAAGTAAAGAAGAGAAATTTTCATCAAACATGCAAAATTTAGACATAACTCCAACCACTTTACAAGACATACTTTCTATAAGAACAAAACTCCAAACCACATAATAATCATTTCTTATTGCTTGAAGAAAGCATTTGCCAAAGCACATAAAGTAATTTCAACCAGCAGGAGAATTAGACAAAAATCAAGATTGCAAGCCAAAACTCACAAGCATGTGACATCACCTTATTTTAATCTTACAATAACTTATACAACATGTTCCAGAGGTAAATGAGAAATTGTGGTTGTAAAACAATAAACTCCCCTTGTGAAATGGTTGAAGTCGTATCCTCTGCATGTCCATTCTTTTATTGTGCTTGAATTCTCCAAACATAGATACAGACTTGCTTTGTCAATTCACAGTGGTTCCTTTTCTTAATGATTTGAATGCTTACAAACGAGAGTTTGAGCAATCATTCTTGCTAATTGAATTTATGTTTTTGAGAAACTATCCCTATCTTTTGGGGCCTTTGTAACTGAAGGATCTACTAACTCAAACTTCCTTGGCTCTTGCCTTAGTACCGTTGTTGATAGCTTCTATCCCTTCTAGGTTAGGCTTGGCTTCATTTTCGTATTTGTTCAGAATACATAACCCAAAATCCTTATTCCTCTTCGATATCACTCCAATTCTCATCAACAGTTTGCACTGTTTATAAGCTAGAGAGATATTAAAGTTGCAATCATTTGCTTCAAGTAAGATGACATCCGAAGATCATGGGCATTTATTTTCACCAGCAAAACATACAAAACATACAGGAAGATGCTTTTTTTTTAATCCAATTTGAACTTGCTTCATCAAAGGAGAAAAGCTTACAATTACACAAACCTAGCACTAGGTTTTGAGAAAAAATGTGATTTATTTCGAGCCCTTATGAAATAATTATTTTGCTCAATATAATAAAAAGATTTGAAGGAAAATTTTTCAAAAATTAAATGCAAAATGTGAAGGGAAAATCAAGTGCTACAAATAAATTTGAGAAAGCATCTTGTTTAGCGCTTCATTTGAGAACGAATTTTGAACACAAGGCAATCTTAAATTTATAGAAGGATGCAATTATTAGCATTCAAATTATTACTATTCTTATTACATCTAATAATTAACAATTGTCTAACTACGAAATACAATTTCATTTATCATATTGCTTATCCTACCCAAACTCACCTATCTAGGTTTTAGGCATTGTCAATTCTAAAAAATCGGTCATCCATGATCTTTCGAATAATTCAAAAGAGCACTCATTTTTTTAATGTCCTTATGGGTCTCGAACACGTGACAGTTTATTTGGAATTGGACCATAATTTAAAAATACTCGAACATAAGACTAAATATGTATCAGATGTCGTTCTTATTTTACTGCCTCCGTTAGAGGACCTGTAAAAATGAAAAAAAATCAAAATTAGTATAGGTGAAAACAAAAACAGATGCATGTCCTAGGCGAAACTCTTATTATGCCAAAGGTAGGCCTAGCATGAAATGCAATCATTTAGGGTGAAACCCCCCTTTTTAATCATACACGGGCCAGATCCGCCGGGACGAGATGCCTCCACTTTGCTCGTATTACCTTACCTAGGGTCTCACCTGCCAGGATATACTGAAAATATAAATGTGCATGTCTTTTAGGGTTAAGTACCCAAGACAATAGGATGGCTTTCCTATTCGGGATTCTCGAAGTGGCGTTTCCTCTATGGTTTATGCATGATGTCAGTTTATTAAAGCAAGTTAAATAAATGTAAAAATGCAAAATGTCCTAAAGACTGTATTCTAATAATGGTGTGTAATTTTTCCGAGAAAGATGGCAAATGAACTGTACCAAGGATTATGGACTTCAAATTTATTCGATTGAAAATCGAGCCTTCACGAGGTTACGGGACACAACATTGAAAGAAAAATAAAACAAACATGACTTTATCTAGGAACCTACAAGTAAAAAATGTCAATTTATTAAAGTATGATGAAATATGTTTTAAAATCACTTTTTGTGCAATGTGGGATGGGAGGGTGGGGGATACTGTAAAAACGACGCATTAATTTCTTCGAAAAAAGGATAAATGCAAACCGTGCAAAAGTTCGACACTTGAGTACGTTTATTGATTCTGAGAAAATTTGATTCGGACAAAACTGACAAGTACATCTAGGATGTGTAAACTTTGGTAAAGACCTAAAATTACACCTCTTATTTAGGAATGTACAAACCAAAAATCAGATTTTCTGGCATATTTTTAAAAACCTACAACGATTGAACCCTTGTACTTTTCTAAAATTTTATGAAAATCTCATTGTCATCTTTCTCAAAGAAATTAATTATGAAAATGAAATTTAAATGTGCCGAAAGAGGGCTGGCTTCCTACAAGAGCACTATGCCAGGGCTTTTATTCTATGGTTGTGAATGTGATCAAAGAATAAGAGAGTGTGTGTTAGTTTATTCAACAAATATCACATAACACACTGGTAAAGCAAATAGCAGTATACAGTACAACAGAAAAAATAAAGGGGGCGGATTCCCTCCTTTCGTGCCTGGTGTACCTAATAGGGTAAGGTCGACTCTATCCTAGACTTACTCTACATGGATGCATGAGGTTGGGCTCACTAATGCATCTAGACTCGATTAAGGCTTCGGTTCCCAAACCTTCAGACTGAGGGATCCAAAAAGTAACAAGTCTGTCAATTCCAAAGATCCCAGGTCGGTGGTTCGAGTGATCCCCTGGACACTGCTACGCGCATGTCGGGCCACGGCCAAATGTCCAAGCGAATCGACTTTTAAAGCTCAAATCTCTAGACTTCTGGACTCAAGCCAAGAGTTTGGGTGATTTCCTAGACAATGTTACGTGCACGTCGTGCCACGGTTACACGTCTAAGTAGATCGATCCTAATTCCTAAAGGGATGGGTGGGTGACAACAACCAAACAAGAAAAAAGGGTAAAAAGTATCGAATGCACATATGAAGTGCTTCTTATGAGAGGAAGGAATGTAATAGTAACACGTGGGCTCTAAGGGTAACTAGCCCCTTCCCCAGATGCAAACGCGATCGGATAAAGCAAAAGTAAATAAAACATACATCACATAAGTAGTTGAGAGACGGGAAGTGTGTGAGATGCAAAAGAAAAATCTAGAAATCTAGAAAAGAAAATTGCAATCCTAACATCCAAACATGATGGAATAGAACGGTTAAATAAGGAAAAAGTGATTAAGCCTAGTGCTTGGACTCACTAGTGATCCCCAGTGGAGTCGCCAAAATTCTGTCGCGTTTGAAAAATCGTTGAGGTACTAGTGGGGTCGAGATTGTCGTGCCTGAAAAGGCGGTCCAATCTGGTGACCCATTTTGAAAAAGGTAGAGTCTTGGAAAAAACCGTGCGTGTGTGATAAAAATCGAGTTTTAAGTAAACAAATGTGTTTTTTAGGAAAAATGGTATTTTAAAAAAAAAGTAAAGTTGGGACTAAGAGTGCGACAGTTTTGGCCAACTGATTTTTGAAAAAGAGTTTTATTTGAAAAAATAGAGTCGTCACTTGGTATTAAGGTAAGGTGTAACAAGTCACCCAAAAAAATCATTTAAACGAAACAAAAGTAAAATTTTAGAATAGTCATTTAAAATCCTTTTCTGACTTTGGTCTACGAAAAACGAGAGAAAAAGGTTCGGGAGTTACATTTGAAGAAAGGGAAGACAAAGGCTTGCACCTAAGGCACCCTTTCTACCTAGCCGAGGCTAGTTGCGAGGTTTAATAAAAAAATTTTAAATTAACCCTAAGTTCTATTGCGTTCGGATATATCTAAATGAATGCAAATCCTAAGTCTAAATGTGAGTATCGGGAGGGTCGACATTGTAACACCCTAGAAAATGCACATATAAGAAGCATTTTTTTTATTATTTAGGGTTAAGTGCTAATCTTAGAATTATTAGTTGGGAGATTTCTTGAGTTAATTAAGTTAATTAGTTAAGATTTTCATTCTAAGCAAGAACACTTAGGTACTAAAGTTAGAATAATTTCTCTTGACCATTTAACTTATAGTAGTGTTTAAATTTTTACTAGTTCATTTCACTATTTTCTAGTCTTTTGACTACTTGAAATTTTGCTCAATTTTATTCAAAAGTTTCACTTATTTTCTTACCTTATTTTCTTTTTCCCTTGGCCGAAATTTTTCTCTCTCTTTTCTTTTCTTTTCTTTAGGCCGAAATTCTTCTTTTCTTTCTTTCTTCATGTGGCCGGTTCTCTCTCCCTAATTTACCCTATTTGTGTTTTAATAATTTATGTTTCTTTATTGTTTATATTAAGTGATTAGAGTTGATAATTTTAACCAATTAAATTAAACCAAGTTGCTAAACTTGCATTAAATGCTCTCTTTTTACTTTATTCTTGTAATGATTTTATTGGCTAATTATTTTCTCACCTTTTCTTCAATTCTTTTTCATTTTTCCTAGACTATTTCTTTCTCTTTTTCTTCTCACCTTGGCCGGCCATACCTTTCTTCTTCTTCCCTCATTTTTGCTCTCAACTTCTTGAACTTTCATCTCTCAAATTGACACAAATCAACCATAGGAAGTGGACTTCTATCTTTTCTAATCAAAGTTCTAAGCATATCTAAGGTATTTACCATGAACTTACCTTATTAATTTCATGTTTAATTAGTTTTATTCAAGTTTAATACCAAGTTTCTTGTTAAGACTACTTGAAGCAATTAGTTAGAACTTGATATATACTTGTTAGATAAAGTGTTCTTATGGTTGAATAGACTAGTATGTGGCCTTGGAACCTTGAAATTTCATGAAGAACATGTTGTTTGGGTGAAAGTTCTTGGAGCTTAATCCTTGAGATTTAGTGAGATTTTGATTGAATTGGAGTTGGGATTGAACTAAGAAGTTGTAGAACTTGTTGAATTATGGGTTTGATGATTGAAATCTTGATGAAAAACAAGATTGGAAAGGCCGAAATTTAGGGGAAATAATGCCCAATTTTTGTTAGAAAACCCTAGAAAAAAACCCTAGAAAACCCTAGAATAAACCCTAAACCCTAAACCCTAAACCCTAGAAAAAAAAACTAGAATTTAATGGGGTATTTCTTGAATTTTCTTACTAGGTTAATTAGGGTATAAATTGGGTTTTTCATTAGATTATTTCTTTCAATTTGCAGGACCCGATAGTGAGACCCGACCTTTCTACGAGATATTTTCTTAGGCACCAGGTGAGTGTCTTTATGTGTGCATGATGCATAGAATGTGATAATTTTATTTTGTGACTATTATGCTTAACTTGCAAATATTATGTGAGTACATGTGTTATTTGAGGAAAGATGTGTACTTTATCGCATCTATTCCACAATGTGGTTCACGCTTTTATTATTTAAAAATGTTATTTGTGTGTGTGAGACTACCGTGACTAACGTCACTGTTATTTCACGGTTAGTCAACCGGGCTGCAAGTGGGAGGACATAAGGTGCTGGGTGTTTTAGGGTGTGATGTTCTTTCCTTTTGAGTTGTGAATCCTCAAAGAGGCCAACTCCGAATGAACTTTCTTGATTGTGTGTTGGCCCTCCAGGGTTGAGATTTTTCTCCCCCGGATGTGGTAGCTTGTACGGAGGTTATAAGGTGATTGGCGGTTAGGGCTTGTGATTGATAAAACTGATATGTTCCTTGATAAAGACCTGAGCTATTATCTCGGTCCAAATATCGTGGCTACATGATCAGTACCTGCTCCTCTACGGTTAAGCTTGCTTCCGTAGTTGAGCCATGTATCCGCCAGTGACTACATGTGAATTAAATTGCTCATATATTGTTTATTTAATTTATTGATTATTTTAATGACCCGAAATCATGAGTGCTTGGTATGATTGCATGAATTGGACATTCACTGGGCTATTATAGCTCATTCCATTTTATTTGTTTTCCTTTACTCAGGTCAACTGAAAAATTAAAGCTGGACCAACTAGTTTTTGGGTTATTATAAGTGTTTTAGTTGTTGTAATAGTCACACTATATTAGGCTATTATTGTGAAAAAATTATGTAAATTATGACTTGTAACTTTTTGATATGACTTGTATCTTTAAGTTAAATAATAAGAGTTTGTTTTGTTTTATTCCATGTCACTTCATGTTATTTTATTTTAAGTTAAGTACGTTTGGATTTTCACGTGAGTGCGTGCATCGAGCCCTGGCGAGAGCTAGACAGGCATTCCGCTAAGCCCTTTGGTGCGCCTCTGGGCAAGGTGGGCTGTCACAGACATGTTCTGTCGAGGCTAGGATTATCGCATTAATTGCGAAACTCGAATTGAGATCTCGAGGGAGTCACGAGTATCTATGCAAAATGAAATGCGAAAAGAAAAGAAAAATAGTAATATAGATAATAAGTGGTCGAAGAAAGTAAGGATGTAACATAACGAGTACGGGGGGCTAAGAAACTCATGACTTGTCTTTTTTCTATTCACAAAGGGGGGAACGACCTGTCAATCCACCGCTTCTCACGTGAGTAGACGACTATTTCTAGTCAAAACACACAAAATGACCTAATTTCTAAGTGAAATGCAACCTAGATATTATACATTTGAAGATATGTCAAAAATGAATAAATAATAGTAATAATAATAATAAAAATCATGCAAAATGGAAAGAAAACTAAAAATGTGTGAAGTGGAATGTAAAATGCACGTGAGTGCACCTAATACTAAAATGTCCTAAGGGTCTAGTGTTGGACTAGCCCTTTCTAGGGATTCCCACTAGCGTTGGACTAGCGGGGAAATGATAAAGCCACAACTAGCATTGGACTAGTGTGGTGACGGAATAATAAGAACTAATAAAACATAAATCAAAATAATAAAACATAAATTGAAAGCAATTAAACATATAAAGACATATAAGAGCACAAAGAAGCATGTAACACATAGGCATAATATCTAGATGCAAAATTCTAATGAAAGCGGTAAAGCAAATAAGCATGTAAGCACACAAAATCACACAAGCCCTAACTATTACACCGGGAATTTAGTTACAATTTTTTAGGGGTACTACCTATCTATTACATTTATCTATCTAAATACACAATTTTGCTAAAATATAAAAAATGTAGCATAACTATTACATTGACTAGCTAAATTAAAAAATATTACACTTTTTGCCAAAATAATAAAATTTAAATTTAAATAACATAAAATAAATAAATACTCAAAAAGCATGTAAACTAAGAAATATATGAAGAAACATGCATAAAAATCACATAAAGGCACATTAGGGTATATAAAGATGAAATTAATAGGTCATAGGAATACCTTTTTGAAAACCTGACACTAATGCTTAAAAACACAAGTAAACACGTCAAGGTACTACTATTTAAAGCAATAAAGCATAAAATGTAAAATATGACAAAGTAAATTTCAAGAAATTGGGACAAATGCAAAATTCTAGCAAACCAAGGGGAGCCAAACATAAATTTCAGCTAGTAAGGGGGCACAAAAAGAAAATTCCAACAGCTATCTAGACTTAATTGCAATGAATCAAGACTCAATTGAAAGAAACTGAACCTAACGGGGTCAATTTGTAAAAAGTAGAAACTTAAGTGCTAAAATCCTACACGTATAGGGTCACAATGATATTAACAAAAGTCCAAGGGCTACAAAAACAAATGTTATCATTAAAATAATTATAAGAAAAAAAACCAAAACTCAAAAATCAAAATTAATTAATTGACTATAAACTAAAATAAAATAAAACAAGAACAAAACAAATAAGTCACCCACCCCCCAAACCTGATTTGATTGTTTTCTTCTTCATCAGAATTTCATTTCTTTTTACTTCTCTCTTCTTCTTCTTTCTGATCATTCTTTCCCTGATTTCTTCTCTCCCTGATTCTTTTATGTTTCTCTAGCCTCTGTCTCTTTTCTTACCCTTCTTCTTCTTCCGATTCTTACTCTTTTCTCTCATTCTCTTAGTTTGGGTTCTTCAACCCTCTATTTCTTCTCTTATTCTCTCCTCGCTTCTCTCTGTTTTCTTCCTCTTCACCTCTAATTTTTGTATTCTCTCTTGAACTCTCCGTTTCTTCTTTGTTTCCTCTCTGTCTCCCCATCGAGCTCCCCAAATTCAATCTCTCCTCTCATATCTCCAAGCTCATCCCTTTCTATTTCTCTCTCCCGGCTACTCTCTTTCTCTATCTTTCTCACTCTCTCTGCTCTCTTTTCCTCCAATCTTGCTTCTTCTTCAGCCCTCTCCATTCCTATCTTGATTCTCTCCTCTCTCTCTTTCTTCTCACATCTTCTCTCGGATTTTCTCTCCCTCCCTTATACCAGAAACTTCTTTCTCCAGTTCTCGATCATTTTCTTCACTCACCATTACAATTAGATAACTCATATACAAAATTCACGGGTCTTGTGCTACAAAAAGCAAATTGAAGAATGAATTGATAATTACCTGAATTCGGAATATAGTTTAAGTGGGACAATGGTTGTCTCGGCGTCGACAGTGATAGGTTGCGGGTGGGTGGTGGTGGTGGTCTGAGCTGCTGACAGTAGCGGTTGGCATTTGATTGTGTTGTTTGTGTTTTGTTTTGTTTTTCTTTTGGCAGGTGGAGAAGACTGGCTAAACAATTGGAGATTGAATGTTTTCATTGTTGTTTGCAGGTGGTAAAAAGTGGTTGTTGGGCTGGTTGTTGGTGATTCGGCCGGCGATGGACTAATAAGGATGGATTGAAGGCTGTGGGTTTGGGTGGTTCGTGTTGTTTCGGCTGTGTGTGTGCTGGTGATTCATTTGGTAGAGACTGGAATTGGTGAGGGTGAGAGTTTAATCAGGGGAGGTAATGTGGGTGATTGATGCACGCACGGTTGCATATGCCAAGACCCCTTGGATTTTAGATCAACAACTTGTTGAACTCAAGACTCTGTTGGATTCGTAAACCCAAGAACCCTTGACGTGGAGTTGGGGTGCTCACGAATCTTCCCTTGAAGATGAACTCATTCCTAGGGTTTTAGATTAACCAAGTTGAGCTTGTTTAATCGTTAACCTAATTCTCTAAAGAACTTGATCAAAAACTCAAGAAAACTCTAAGCAAGATTGTGGTCACTACAAGCAAAGCCTGATAAGACCTAAGGGTTAGTTCTTAATCACCAAAGAACTAAGAAAATTCTAAAGAGAATTCATTCAAAATATCATAAACGTTCTGTTCTAATGTTGTTCACAAGAAACCCTTATATAGGCCGTAGCTTAGACATAAACTAAGAAAGTACTAGACACTAGTTGTAACCTAACACTTGACTACTAAAGATTACAACTCAAAAATTTGCGTAAAACAACTGAAACGATTCTTGGATTGTACCCGCGGTGGAACACGCAGCGCGGATACGGGCGCGGCTTTGTCTCGCCTCATCGCTCTTCAAGGTTGGACCTTCTGATCGTACTCGTGACACCTATCCGCGGCGCGGGTTCGGTCAGAAGGTTTCGCACTTCAAGGTCGAACCTTCTGTTGGTACCTGCGGCACCTATCTGCGGTGCCGTTTCGAGTTACGGGTTCGGTCAGAAGGTTTCGCACTTCATACCCACGCTTGAATCATCCTTGGTCAGCCCATAAGCAATGCACAGTACGTGACAAAGGATCCATGTTGGTCGCCTTGCACACTTCATCCAGCGTGTCCACAATAAGACCATGCAAAGCATTCTTCATTTTCCTAGCTCTTGATCTAGTCATAGGACCATCCAAGCCTTGAAGTACATCTTCAGTCACCTTGGAAGCTTGCTGACCTTGGGACCTATCACTTCCTCCTTCCTCGAAAAGATTCGTCCTTGAATCACCTACATCAAACAAAGACAAGTTAGAAACATTAAAAGTGGCACTAACGTTTCCATACTCACTAGGCAAATCCACTTTGTAAGTGTTGTCCCCAATTCTTTCAAGGATTTGGAAGGGTTCGTCCCCCCTTGGATGCAACTTAGACTTCATTTGTTGTGGAAATCTTTCCTTTCTCATGTGCACCCAAACCCAATCTCCAGGCTCAAATACTACTTTCACGCGACCCTTGTCTGCTACCTTTGCAAAATGCTCATTCTTTTTCTGCATATTCTCACGCACCTTAGCATGAAGATCCCTAACAAATTGAGCTTTCTTTTTACCTTCAATATCAGCAACCTCATTAGTAGGCAAAGGTAAAATATTTAAAGGAGTTAGGGGATTAAAACCATAAACAACCTCAAAAGGTGAGTAAGAAGTAGTGGAATGAACAGTTTTATTATAAGCAAACTTAATGTGTGGCAAACATTTTTCCCATCCCAATTCTTTAAGGGTGCGTTTGATTCTCTAGAATTGGCATTATGGAATTGGAAATGGGGGCATCAATTTCAATTCCACTGTTTGGATCATTTCTATTCTCATTGAATTAGAATTGAATTTTAATTCCATAGCCGCCAATTCCACAAATCCAATTCTCCAGTTGAACTTAAAAATTCCAATTCTAATTCTGCGCAAAGTATCCCACCCCATCCAAAAACACGTGCATTTCAAGCTAACCAAACGCCATGCCCCCATCCCCCATCTCGACGAGACGTCTATGCCCTTTTCCTTCTTCCTCTCGTCTCTCCTCTCTCTCTCCATCCCTAATCGCTCCCTCTCTGTCCCTCTTCCTCTGCCTCTCCTCTCCCTCTCCTTCGACAGCGATTTGTCAGCTTCTTCGATGACATCTCCAGTGAGGTCCAGTGACTTGCCAACGCACCTAATTTTGGAGGTGGAGACGAAGGTTTGAAGTAGCAAACCCTAACCCAATTTGATTCTTCGGCTAATGAAGTTGAGAAAATTATTTAATCCATTGCTCCTAATTTTAGGTACATTTCGTATCTTTTCTTATTTTTTGGAATTTCTTTCTGTTATTTGATTTCTTTTTTTTGAATTAAAGTATGAAAATTCAGGTTTTTCTCAGGTTTGGATTTAGGGTTTAGCCTGTAACATGTGTTTGTTGCTTTCTTGGTGGATTTCTCTCTCTTTTATCCAATCTAGCATTGTACTAACTTTATTGCGGTCTCTATTTTCGGTTATGTAAGCTTTGTATTTTTGGGAGCTAATTAGCAGGATAGGGGTGAAATTGGTTGTTTGGGTGATAGCTTTTACTTGATGATTAGAGGTGCCTTTGAAGGTAGAGGAGAAGCTCTTGTTGAAGGTGTGACGGAATTGCTCAAGGAAATTAGAGCTAGTCTCTGAGGAAGTTTTGGGACTTGATGGAATTTTGATTTGATTTTACTCCGATTGAAAAGGGAAATTTCTCACTAGTTATTATGAATTTCTAATTTCATGGGGTTTTGTTAGTTGCTACTGTTATTAGAGGGAAAATAAGGTGGAATTAACTAGAAAGTTGCATCTTTCCTTTAGATTCTACAACTTTTATTTAGCCCAATGTTGTTCTCTGTTATCTTTACAGATCTTGTATATGGAGTCTAAGTAGTACTAGTAAAATCAAATACTATGAAGTAATGATCTTATTAAATACGTACTCAAGTAAATCATAATTAAGCAATCATTAATGAGATCTGGTTTACTGTCCTCTTTCTGTTCCAAATCCGTGCATTGGAAGGTGCCACCGAATAAAATCTGCTCAAGTTTGTCATTTGCTATAAAAAGTTACTGTTGCTTTTACATCAAGAAATGTCTTTTTAGTAATGAGAGTTTCATAAACTTCAAACTCCCTCAAATCTTTCTGTGTTGAGTGCTTGACTTGGTCAGATAGATCAGAATTCAGATAGATGGATGGCTTTTTCCTTAACTTTTCAGCCAATGAGACGGCATAAAATATGCTAAAAACTCCTCTGCTGCTATCTCAACCAAATCTGTTCAGTAACTTTTTTATGTCCTCTTGCAAAACGTCCACATAGTTAAATTCAATAATAAGTAATGTTCTCTTGTATTTTTTGAGAAATTATATAAGTTGTCTTACATTTATGCAGGAATCTCACAGCATTCCTACTTGGTAGAGATACAAGTGGAAGACTGCTAAAGTATGAACCAAAGACGAGGCAAAGAACAGTTGTACTAACAGGTCTCTCGGGGCCAAATGGAGTGGCAATTAGTAAAGATGGCACATTTGTTCTTGTTTCAGAATATGTTGCTGGAAGAATTCAAAAAATTTTGGGTTAAAGGTCCCAAGGCCAATTTTTCAGAGGTATCGGTGAACCTACTAGGAAGTCCCGATAATCTTAAAAGGACCAGGTCTGGTGACTTTTGGGTGCCAGTGAACTTTGAAATGTTACTGCCAAAGAAGACTACTTTTCCTTTGGCACAAAAGTTTAATTCACATGGGCAAATCTTGGAGACTATAAACTTTTATGCTGAGTACAATAACGCATACATCACTGAAGTCCATGAACATCATGGGACTCTATATGTAGCATCCATATATGCAAATTTTGTAGGTGTTTTTAGGGATTTATGTGTTGAAGTGGTGAATTTTATCTGCAAGATACTTACCATTTTTAAGGTCAAATGCAAATGCAAATACATCTCTCCAAGTGCCCCTTTGACAACAACATTAGCACACTTTCTTTTGGTATGGATGGTGTATGTTTGTAGTTGGAAATTTTACTTGTTATGCATCAATAGACCTCCCCTGAAATTGGTTTTGAATGTGCATTTTTAGTTTGAAACTATTTTTTGGATGTGCATTTTTTGTATTCGATTGATTTTCAGATCATAGTTGAGTGATCTATATTTGTTGGCTAGTTCATCTTTGGATACCATCTTGTTAAGAAAGAGAAACTTGGGACTCTAGGGAACTAAATTAGTGGAGTTCAAAACTCTTCTAAAATTCATTATGTGCTGAAGCATGTGAAGTCCTGTAGTTTTATTGTCCTACAATTAGTTTGGTATTTGGTTTGCTTAAATGTCTTCAATAGTTCTTTAGAAATATTTTTGTATTTACGCTATATGCCAGGAATGTGCTTTATTGCAGTATTCAAGTTATTTGTTTCCTGAGGATGTGGTATTGTTATTTGAGCCTATTATCATTCTTTTGTGTACTGCAGCAGTACCTTTTACCTAATTTAGTGTCTTAATTTAGAAATTTGGCTCTATTGGTTTTACCGAGACGCCTAAGTATTGCTTGTGACTGTGACTTTAAAGTGGCATCATTTGTCCAAATTTACAGATTTTGTTAGACACCTCAGTTCTTCACCTTCATTTTCAGAAAACAGTTACCTTAATTGGGGCACAATTTTTGTCCTCAATCTTATGTCGATTAAAATATCAGTATGGAAACATTGCCATTTGATATGAGGTTATTGGTATTCTTTTTTTTTTTTTTTTTTGAGAAAATTATTAAGATAGGGTGGTCGGATTTAAGATTGAAAGTTGGAACTTGGAACTTGGAACTTGGAGCCTGATATCCCTTTTTGTCCCAAAACAAAAAAAAAAATAAAGTTTATATGACAATATGATAGATATTCAAGTTACTCAATCTCATAACTATAGAGTAAAAATGCAAAGGAGGTTTTTTGACTGTTATTCCAAAGTTTTAATTGATGCGTCAAAATGATATTTACTAATTATTAATTATTATTATTAATTTTTTAAAATTTAGTTGAAATCTTGATAGGATGGTTTAAGAAACTTAAAATAGTCTCAGGAAGTTCATCAGTCCATTTTTAACTTCAAACATTGCATTATAAAGATATGTAGGAAGATAACAATTACAAATTTTTGTATAAATTTTTTTTTAAAAAAATCTACAATTAATAAACAATTTTATTGTTTAAATAAATCCTCTATAGCATTTACAAGTACAAGCAATTCTAATTCTAACCAAATTCTTAACATACAAACAAAGGATTTAGAAGTTTGAGTGAATTCCATGCTAATTCTACACATTTCAAACAAAAAAATTCTAATACTTTGGCATTACAATTTCATGGATTTACAATTCTACAGAATTGTAATTCCAATTCAATTCCAATGCTATGAACCAAACGCAGAGGATATTTAAAATGATCTACAAGGCCTCTATTTACAAGAACAACCCTAGCTTAAGATTTTTCTTAAGTTGAAGATAAAATGATAAATTTTGATTCCAAATCTTGAAAAATCTTGTCTTGAGCTTTGCAATATTCCTCTAAGGCAGTGCAGAATTAGCTAGATATTGAATTTAGCTGTAAAGAGTATGTGAACGTGCTGTAAGTTGAAAGAGTCGAAATTTGTATCCGCGAGTGGCAACCTGCGAATCATGGTCCGCGAATCATTCCCAAAATGACCCTTTTGCCCTTTTGAAAATTTGGTTATTCCTTCTATGTCCTTGAGACCTTTTTCCAATATTGAATCATAATTTTCTTGGTAGAATACATGCCACAATCTTGAATCAACCTTCAAATTGATAATGCTTGTGTTCCAATTGATCCAAATTATATTTATTCATCATTTTCTTGCAAAATCAATAAACTTGGGCATTAATTTGCTCAAAATAATAATTTTGCCTCAAAATTTTAATTTTCGGATGAAAAATGTTAATTTTAGAGCAAATCTTGTTTTGAGGAATAATTATGAAAATGAGCCATTTTACTATGAAAAATATTAAAAACATATTAAAAATATATATAAAGTCATATGCTAAAATAGGTAATAAGGCTCTTATATATTAGATTGTTTATCTTTGAGATAAACTCTCTTATCATGATTTCCATCACATTAGTTGTTGATAAGTAATAAATTGACAAATATTATTATATATTTTATTATACGTTTTAGGTAACAATTTAGTAGAATTATAGTAATTTTGATTGCGAATGACTTATTTTTTAACTTTTTATAGAATAAGGGTTTTTATTCCAGAATTAGGGTTTTGAGGCGAAATCGATATTTTGAGCAAATTAATTCACAATTCTTGTACATATTTGTAGGTTCATCATATTTAAACTCATTTTCAATCAATTGGAGTCAAGGAGAATCAAATTCAGAAGTGATTCAAAGGGCTAAGTTTGGATGAACAATTGAAGAAATAATTGTGCAAAAATATTTAGGAGACCTAATTCTACATCAAAAATATGTGGAAATACGTGGAAAAGATCTACACACATGTATGCCACATCAACAAAATTAGAAAATCAAGTGGAGCCAAGTAGGAGCAATTCGCGGTTCATGATCCACGAATTGCCACCCGCGGATAGACATCGGCCAGCAGCTTTAGGGTTTTCAACTTGCACTTCCTTCTAGCTATTTTTGCAGACATTTTCAGATGAAGATAGGATTTTGAAAGTTGGAATTTCATTGAAAACATAAATGAAGACTTTTATGCAAGTTTGGAATCTCCAAGCAAATCTTTATCATTTCCATGTATTAATTGCACATGCAAGTTGGAAAATGACTTGAAGAACAATTGTCTATAAGTAAAAGTCATTTGTAATGCATTTGTAACAATTTTAGAACTGGTTTTGGTAGAAGAAGATAGTTGTTAGCTTTAGTTTTACATTAAATTTGGTAGAGAATTAGTAGAATTCTCTTCATCATTCAATAGAATAGTGAGAAACATTATAAGAGAGCTTTTGCAAGTTCAACTTTTGAAGGTAAATAAGAAGAGAAGTTTGCCCCAACTTTGGTTGAGCAATTCTTAATTTTTTTTTTACTTTCCATTGTTGATATGAATTCTTGCCTTGATATTGAACTTTTAGTTGTTTCACTAGCCATGATTCACTAAAGGCTTCATCTAGAATATAGACGAAACTAATGAATTCAAAAGCATGACTTAAATTATAAAAACTTGCTAAGCTTGCATTTGTTTGTTTACTTGTTCAAGCTTTAATACTTGTTTTTGCTTGACCAACTTGAACAAGTCATTTAGTTGTTGCTTGACATTGAAAAATACATGTAGCAATGGTAAATAAACAAGTAATGCTTAAGTGATTCATATGAGAATAATGAATGCTTAAGTGAATCAATACAATTCATATTTTCATAAGGTTTCATCATAAGAATAGTTGAAATCTTGTCATTTTATAGAAAGATTTAGTTACTACACATATGGAATTGGATTCTAAACAATGCAAGGTAAAACTTAGCAAGTCATTCATACATGATTCATTAGTAGTATCTATGTTCTAAGATTCTTTGCATTGAATTCTACAAAAGTTCTTAATCATTTGCCTATTCAATTCAAGGGACCACAAACTCACTTTGGTTCATGTATGTTTAGATAATAAAAGTTAAGTTATAAAGCCTTAGTAGTTGCACATATTTGATTTCTCACGGGATTTGACACCTAATACTCAAAATATTACAATAGACTCGTGCACTTGCGGTATAGTTGCGAGATTAGATTTTTATTACTTGATTTGTGTGTGTTTTGCCTATAATTTATATATCTAATCTACATCATGTTAGTTGTGATAGATTAATCACTCTCTGTGAGTTATCATCTAACGTTTATCTCTGTATCCTCAAAGAGTATATATATTATAAAGCTACAAAAAATAGATACGTTCTTCAAAAACATAAATTTCTTACGAGAAACATTAGTACCTTAGTTTTTCTCTGTGTGATACTCTTTAAGGTGAGGATTAAAATAAAATAAAGAGTGAGGGAATAGTTACTAATTAGGCAATTCTCTAGACCACCATAGTCTCCAAGGAATTAGGGTGTGGATGTTGAGAAAACACGGGCTTGCATTTTCAAGATGGACATTGACACTTGTCTCCATTTGTAACACAAGCCTTGGTTGAATCATTACGAAGGTTAGTAATTTTGTTGTACCTTTTAATTAAATCTTTTAGTTAAAATTCTTGAAATTCCCCTTTTAAAATGTTATCAGCACTCTTAGCAATAATTAGTTTCTCAAAAGAGATTGGCTTTACCAGAAGCTTAAATCCAGGCAGGCAGGCATTTTGAGGCAATAAAAACACAATTCTAATTTGAAAAAAGGGACTTGGTAATGACAATAAAGCACAGCCAATGTATAAATTTTCAAAAAAATGTTTATGAGAGTCATTAAGCATGACAAAATACAATTCATTTCAAGATTAGGCATGATGAGCAAACCTAAATTTTAACAATGAATAATCTAAAAGTTCTCACTTTTAACTCCTATCAATAAATAGTTAGGAACCAAATATGTTTCTACCTTAAATTTAACAGGCTCTATTAAGAAAGCCTTCTTGCAATCTCAAATTCGACTAGACCCTTCACAATTTCCAAAAACTACATGAAGAAAGATGAATTAATGAATGAAGATGGGTTCTTTGCATCTTAAATTCGAGTATTTAGAGGGAAAAACTTAGAGAAAAAAAGATTAACAGACGAATTTGCAAACATGATAAAGTTAAAAATGAAAAAAAAAATGTACGTGTACCATGCATATGTCAAAGGATCCTAAACTTATTAATATCACCAATTACTTCTAATTTCTTCTAACTCTTAATGGTTTTCATGATATTAGAAGAATCCTAAACTTATTAATTGTTTTTTTTAGGAACCAAATATGTTTCTACCTTAAATTTAACCGGCTCTATTAAGAAAGCCTTCTTGCAATCTCAAATTTGACTGGACCCTTCACAATTTCCAAAAACTACATGAAGAAAGATGAATTAATGAATGAAGATGGGTTCTTTGCATCTTAAATTCGAGTATTTAGAGGGAAAAACTTAAAGAAAAAAGATTAATAGACGAATTTGCAAACATGATAAAGTTAAAAAATGAAAAAAAAATGTATGTGTACCATGTGTATGTCAAATGACCCTAAACTTATTAATATCACCAATTACTTCTAATTTCTTCTAACTCTTAATGGTTTTCATGATATTAGAAGAATCCTAAACTTATTAACGTTGTTCAAAGGAAAAAAACAGCTGGCGTATTTTTCAATCTAAAAGGCATTGCTAACTATTCAAAGTGTCCTAATGGGCATGTAAAGGCTTTTCATTCTATATTGTCTGGATGCATTTTTATCTACCAGAATCCGGATTTACAATCAAATTTGCCAAATATTTTACAACCATGAATGTTGTTTAATAATTGCATTTTACGTGGTATATCATCTACATCTTCTATTGTATTATTATTTAGTCTTTTATAATTTATTACCATTCTACTTTTTCCTCTTACTATTCACTATGTTTGTTTACTATAAACGCTGCACTCCTATGCAGACTAGTGCTTCATCTAATTATTCCTAAATGGGATTATATGCATTAAATAAAGACAAAATGAGTGTAATATCGAAAATAATAGAAAATAAATAGAGGCAATTGGGAAATTTTGTGTACTACAATTTATTACCCACTATTGTTAAATCCCCTTATAAAAAAATTTCAAAAACCCCAAAAGAAACCCCAAGGATTAAGATTGCAATTACTTCAATTGATAATTTGATATAACAGGATAATTGAGTAGGGTTTTGACCTTCGGGAACTATAAATTTTGGCATTTTAGTTGACTGGGGGTTTTAGAATCCTTCCTTGGTTCGTTTTCCGTTTCAATCTGACGCCACCCGCTGCTATTCCAATGGCGACCGACTACGAGCAAGAACAAAACGACGTCGTAGTATCACAAACCGTAAGAGAAGAAGACGCCATAGACGAAGACGAAGACGAAGACGAAGAAGAAAATGAAGAAGAGCTGCAGAACTGGGAGGATTGGAATGCAGAAAACGATGAAGAAGGCGATGGCGAAGACGTTAATAACTCGGAGATGATGCTTTGTTTGTTCTGCGACTCTTCTTCCTACACTTCTTCCGGTTCGCTCTTTCAACATTGTGCTTCCGCTCATCATTTTGATTTCAACGCTATTATGAAAGCCCTCCGTTTGGATTTCTATGGTTGTTTTAAGCTCATAAATTACATCAGGTCTCAGGTATTCTACTTGTGCTTATTTTTTTGTACTACGTGTTTCGTCATTGTAATTTTTTAGTAGTAATATTACTACAATTTTGTGAGAAAATGAAAGGAATTTATTTTATTTTTATTTTACTTTATTTTTGAGTGTGTGAGCTATTGAATGGGATGATGCTTGATTTTATTACTCCGTTCATGGTGCTATCTAATAAATTAGTGAAAAAGCTTGCTTGGATTGGAGCCCTAATAAATTAGTTAATTAATAAACTAATTAAGTAAACGGGAACCATTATAGATTGTTTCTTGTAAAGGGCATTAGTGAAGTACTAAATACTAACTTTTGTACAAAATGTATTGTTACATATATGTGAAAAATGAAAAGCGTTCGTTTCTTGCAGTGATCACTAGAATATTGTGCCCTGTTTATTCTAGATATTTTCTCAAAATTGAGTTTTCTCTATGTTTTTCTTGAAGTTACATTTCTGTATACCATTGTGGTTTACTTTCTCTCTTGGTATTTATTCCTATAACACAGTGCTGGGAAACTGCCTACACGTTAACCAACATTAGTACTTGCCCAGTATTTTGCACATATTTGTTAATGCCTGGAAAAGGAGAAAAACTTTGTGAAATCCCTTTTTCTTAACACCTTTCATCTCCATCACTCACGTTCACTTTTAACAGACATAAAAGTGGTAGTTCAAGGTCTTGCTTAGTAGGAATTATGGCTGGTTCTTCTTCTCGTCTTTCTTGCTTCCAACCATGAGGAAACCATGAGATATCATAGAGCTTATACCAGATTTCATTTACTTTCGATCTTGATTTTCTTTACTGTCAATCTTAGAAATTGTGTTGATAATGAACATTGATATGATTAATTATTACAGCGTATGGAAAGTATATGTTGGTTTTTTGTTTGAAGTTTTTCAAGCAGGGTATATTATATGTTGCTGATGCAAATTCTAATTTTGTTTCTATGCTGATATTCTTAATTACTCCTCTCGAAGTTGATTACTTGACTAAACATGACTTCTTTCTGTTAGGTGGCTGAAAAGATGTGTTGGTGCTGTGGAATTGCCTGTGAATCGAAACTAGAGCTGCTACACCATTTACATGTGGCTGCTAGTTTTGATGATAATAGGCTTCCTTGGGATGATGATAAATATCTAAGACCTTTTATGGATGAGGATCCACTATTGTACAGTTTTGGTGATGATGAAGGTGAAGATGAGGATTTCATGTCTGAAAAAGTACCAAGGGATTTGAGTAGTTATGAGGAAGTTTCTGTTGATGATAAGTGTGCAATAGAACAATTTTCATATGAATTAAAAACTCCTTTAGAGAAGAGAGATGGGGGTGGTTTCACTGAGAGTGATATGGACACTGCAAATCTTTTGGAGAAGTCTACATGTAATGGTTTACTTGGTGTAGAAGGAAGTGTTTTGTCTCATAGAAACCTGAAGGATAAGCACTTGAGTCTTTCTGCAGTGAAGGTTGCTGTCAATGAAATCAAGGATATTAATAAAAATTATTTTGGTTCATACAGTTCATTTGGCATCCACAGAGAAATGATTAGTGATAAGGTACCAAACTTGAATTAACTACTATTTTGAAAATGTTCTTTTAGAAAAAAAGGAAAGAAGAGTTCTCTAGTCTATTTGATTGATAGTTTTACACACAAGTATTTAAGTAATGCAGGTAAGAACTGATGCATACAGGCGAGCTATTCTAGAAAATCCTTCTCTCCTGGGAGGTGCTGTTGTAATGGATGTAGGTTGTGGAACAGGCATACTAAGGTGAATGGGCATTATTTATTGTAGGCACTTTTCATTCATGGATATCATGCTGTTGGATATCTTTTCCTTACTGCTGTCTTCTATCTTTATTCGATTTTTTGTGGTGACTTAATAATAAACTATACGACTCATCATGAGGTCATTTTGAACCAATGGCCATGTAACAATTACTACTTGCTTTCTACTTCAAAATTCAGAGGTACCGGGGATTAGATCTGCAAAAACCATGACGTTTTGTGTTATATTATGGTCTGCTGCTCTACACTACTTCAGTGGTTTTTAGTGTGTTTAGGAATTCAGAGCTTCAGAAAAGTGCTGCTGTTGATGAGCTGATATTTTAACTGGAATGCTATGAATTTGAATTGAGATCTTGGTGGTTGGATAGCTCTAGGCCACTAAGTATGTGTCTCTGAGGCAGATTTTGAGATATAGGAAGATTGCTGAAATAGGGAAGAAGAGAAATTAGAAGATAAAATAGCCTTCGCACCTGTGAAAGGACTAGAGAATCACAGCTGAAATATTCTTCAATTCATTTCTTTACATTAATCTGTTACAACTGACAATTTATAAATATAGAAAATTAATCTTAGGGGGCGTTTGGTAAGAGGGGTTTGGGGTTGGGAATGGGATTGAAACCCATATTGAAAGTTTGGATTAGAGGGATAGGGTTTGGAATTTGGGAATGAATTCCAAAAATTTGGGTTTTGCCAGAACCCAACCATTTTTGGGGGCTTTGTCAAAACCCAAATTTGATTCCCAAATTCACACACACACACACACACGTGCATACACACACACACACACGTGCATACACACACACACACATAAATACATATACATATACATACATATACATATACATATACACACACACACACACATTTATTTCTATGTGTACACACACATATACATATATATATATATATATATATACCTACATATATATGTACACATACATACATATACATACATACATACATACATATATTTATTTATAAATATATTTATATTTATTTATTTACTTATTTATTTATATATATACACACACACATATACATATACCTACGTATATATGTACACCTACATATACATACATACATATATATATTTATTTATAAATATATTTATATTTATTTATTTACTTATTTATATATTTATTTATTGTATACACACACATATACATATACCTACGTATATATGTACACAGACACATACATACATACATACATACATATATATATAAAGATATTTATATTTATTTATTTACTTATATATACACACACATATACATATACCTACGTATATCTGTACATGTACATATATATATGTGTGTGTGTGTGTATATATTAATTTATATATTTTTATTTTTTTATATATTTATATATGTACACACGCATATACATACATATACATACATATATTTATTTATTTATTTACTTATTTATATATTTTTATTTATTTATATAAAACTATATATATTATTTATGTATTTATTTATTTGTTTACTTATACACACACACACATGTACATATACATATACATATACATATACACATACATATATCTACGTATATCTGTACATGTACATATACATGTATACGTATGTGTGTATTTATTTATATATTTTTATATATTTTTATATATTTATTTATATATTTATTTATTTATTTATTTATATATATACACACATGCACATATACAAGTACCTATGTAGATATGTACACGTTCATATGCATACATACATATATATATACATATATATATATTTATATATATACATATATATATTTATTTATATATATACATATATATATATATATATACACATGCATATACGTATACATATAGTAATGATACCTATTCCAGGTATTAAACCAAACAGTAATTATAGTAATGATACCCATTCTAAGTATTGAACCAAACACATGTATTGAAACTGCGGGTTTCATTCCAAACTCATGAGTAATGATCCGATTCCAATTCTGATTCCCGAGTGCGAATTAAACGCCCCCTTAGAGGTTAAGGGCTCTTAAAGGACTAAGTAAATTTTGTAACTAAGCATACCTGAAAACTAAAAAAGTGAAGGAAAGAAGTTTTCCCCGGAAAACTAGTTGAGTTTCAAAACCTCCAAAAAATGGCAATTTTCTACAGGCACACTATTTGGGATACAATTCTTACATTCAAAATCTTGGGAAAGAGGAATAATAATCATATTAGCTTGGACAAGAGTACGTACAGATCATCCCGTGTTATCTTGTAAAATGTTGCAAGAATGCCAGGGACTGGTGTTAGTACGTTTAGTTGCCAATGCCACGGTTGGATATCAATCACCAATGGAAATTATGTTCCACAGAAACATCAAGAGAAAAATGCTTCATCTTCTCCTCCTCCTAAACAAACAAGGGGAACTGAAGCCTTAACCATGGGTTTTGATTTCCATGCTCCTATTCCATCACTTTTTCATCTAAAACATGAGTATTAGTTTGCCTATGATGCCAACTTCTTTCTTAGTTTAGAGAAAAAAAACATCACTCATAATGTTACTAAAGCTGCTGTGGATGCTAATAATTTTGGTGTTATTTCTCTTTCTAGAAGAAACAACTAATTAACACTCTTAATTATGTATTTTCCAAGTCTCTTTGCAGCCCAAGCGGGAGCATCAAGGGTTATTGCGATTGAAGGGAGCAATAAGATGGCATCTGTTGCAGCTCAAGTTAAGCATTCTTTTATTTTAAACTCTTCATTGTTATCCCTGTCTCTGATGCAGTTCTTTGTCAATTATGTTCTTTATAGCTATTTAACTTTAATATGGGTGCAGATTGCAAAAGATAATGGTCTTTTGTCAAGTGAAAGCTTAGATGATGGTGAACATCAGGGCACTGGGAAAATAGAGGTAATTCAAGGTATGGTTGAAGAACTAGAAAATGCCAAACATATTAAACCTCACAGTGTGGATGTATTATTGAGTGAATGGATGGGTTATTGCCTGCTCTATGAGTCAATGCTCAGCTCTGTGCTGTATGCACGGGATAAATGGTTGAAGCTTGGAGGGGCCATTATCCCAGATACAGCTACTATGGTGAGTCTTTCAAACTTTTGTTCTTTGTTGACCTCATTTATAGAGCTTTTGCAATGATGTTTCTTCTATTATTGTCAATTCTAGTTTGTTGCTGGATTTGGAAGGGGTGGAACCAGTTTACCATTTTGGGAAAATGTGTATGGTTTCAATATGTCTTGTATTGGCAAAGAAGTTGTTGAAGATGCTGCTCAGCTTCCTCTTGTTGATACAATTGATGGTTGTGATGTTGTAACCAACACACAAGTTCTTCAGGTTTGTGTTTGAAATTTACATTAGATTATGCTATACGGACTTTATGTTGTTGTATTGGTGGATTCATTGTGCTTATGATGTATGGATTATTGGTACTTGCATTTGTAATCTTGCTAGTCTATTTTCTATTCCAAAATGATGCAACTATATTTGAGAATTGCTGTCATTCTCTTGTAATTTAGGGCCAATTCTCAATAGTTTTTTTTTACCTGATTTTAGCTTCTGATTTTGAAAAATCTATTTTATGATGTTCTCAACTGCATTTTTTACTATGTTTTCGGATTTCTTAAGCTAAAATCAGGAGCAATTGATTTTCAGCTTTTCTGAAATCAGTTTTTATAAAAATCAGAAACTATTAAGAACAAGCCCTTAGTGTGGGAACATGACTTATGAAGATTCTGTGTTATATCAGCTTAGATTGTCCTTGCATCCGCTTAGCTAATCTCTGTATATTACTAGTGATTTCATTGTCTCAGGTTAATATGTTTGATCAGTTGCTTGCTTGGAATTGTACTCTAAGAGAACAAATTTGTAAAGCTTTGTTCCATCAATTATGTCTGATGTTAAGGATTTGATACATGGTCTTATGAGGTCTATTCTAATATCATTTCTGGTGTCACTGATTCAGACCTTTGATCTGGTGACAATGACGTGTCAAGAGATGGATTTTACTGCAAAAGTGGAATTGGAACCAAAGTGGGATACTCCCCTCGACCTCCCTGCAGGATTAAACTCTAAAATGATCAAATGTTATGGAGTTGTGTTGTGGTTTGAGACTGGATTTACAAAAAGGTTCTGCAGGGAAACACCAATAATTTTGTCAACGTCCCCATACACCCCTAAAACACACTGGTCACAGACTATCCTGACTTTTAAAGAGCCTATCACCTTGGCATTAGGAAAGCAGATTGGTGACACATCAGGCGCCATTGGTTCTGATGCTTGTCCTGCTATGAAAGTACAGTCTCGTATTAGCATTGTCCGTGGTGCTCGGCATCGCAGTATTGATATTTCCATGGAGCTTTCTGCCATTGGGCTTGATGGCCAAAAGCGCAATTGGCCTGTGCAAATGTTTAACTTACAGTAACACATAGGATGACTTATGAAACCTCAAGAAAGTGGGCTGGAAATGGCTTTGGATCATATGCTTCATATCACATCTTCTCTATGATTTTTTTTTTCTCCTCCTCCATGTTTTTGGTTTTGAAAGGAAGAGATGTAAATTAACCACTATGAAACAAACTTCATTTTGTTGTTGTTGTTGTTGGTTTTTTTTTTTTTTGGTAGTGGTGGTGGTTTGTGCAGGTTTTTTTTTTTTTTGGGGTGGGGTGGCGTGGGGGGGAATAGGCCATTTAATACTCTCATTTAGCTTTCCTGTGATAATGGATGATCTTCAAATGACTACGGCCTCGACGGGCATAAAGAATCTCGTTCTCTCTCGGTCAAAGTTGGATGCAGCTGGTTTGAACAAAGGTCGGTCTCTTCATGAGGTTAATGTTGCTTAATCACAAATTTGGGAAAGGTGGCTATATTTCAGCTTTACTCGCTTGTGTGGATCTCCCCTGGCCAACTGTCGCATATAGATACACTCCATGTGGGGATATTAGTGCATATGAAAATATTTCATGTTGTATCTAGGCAGAAAGTGGAAACATCTGTGATGACAGTTTCCGTATGTATTGGGATCTGCAGGTATAGTTATGATCTCAGATGTGATGCAAGTTGATATAACTTCTGCTGTGCCATTGGTTGGGAAATCGATTTTGACACAGTTTCATTTTTCACTGTTCATATTCTTCAGAATAATTAGCATTTGCAATAGTTATTTGCTTTCATTGACTGCATTTGCGGGGGGGATTTGGCTATACAAAGAGCCAATAATTGAAACAATAATTGAAACAAGAAGGAAGGATCACAACATGTGCATATGAATTAATTATTTTTTTTTATTAATATGCCATATGCTTTTCTTCTTGAGTTGTTAATTGGGTTTTACTCACATGAGTTGTCAAAATTTTATTTATTTTTTGCACCGTACACAGAATAGTCCTCTTGTCCACTCTTGTCCACTGTAGAAGTGTCCCAGTTGCGGGCACTAGTATTGAATAAGCAGAAGGTAGATATAAACAAGAAAGAGTAGTATTTGGAAGTCTTTCCACAGGCACAAATATTGCATATGGAATTGTGTAGTGACCATCATTTTATCGCAAACTGTTCCAACTTTTCTTCTGCAGCTGCTTCGCTTCAGGTAAATTTGACTGGCCATTCTGTAATGCAACGTATACACGGCCAACTTCATGATCAAGGAGATGCGAGACATCTAAACGTCATTCTATATGGTTCTTTTAATCCTACCTCTAGAAGGGCTGCTATCGGGATTGTTTTTAGTTATCAAGACGTCCATATTCTTAATCATTCACAAATTACTCATGCAATATCACCGTTGCAAGTAGAAATACAAGCATGTCTAGTAGCTATTCAGTTGGCCGTTCTGAAAGCTGCTTTTACAGAAGTCTTCGTCTTTACAGATTCGTCTTTATTAATTTATGGTCTTAAGGATGCGTCTGAAGTGCCCTTTTTATGTAAGGGTTTGTTAGCTGATTTTAAATTTTTTGCTTCCTTTTTATCCTCATGTACTATCCATAAAGTGTCTAGGTTTGAAGTTAAGCCAGCTCATGATTTGGCTGTATCAGTTGTATAATTTGCTTTATTATATTAATGGAATGTGTGTTTTACTATCCAAAAAAAAAAATAGTAGTCCAAGGATCTAAACTCGGGTAATGTGATGGCTTTTGGTTGCATCAATTAAAACTGATTCAGCCTAAATCCATTCATACTTTCCTTTGTATGCACAATTTGTATTAGGAAGTATTATGTTGTTAAAATCACGAGGATATGAGCGTGTGAAGCTGGTAAGATAGACGAAAACGGACTGAGGCTTAGGGAATAAGAGAAAGGTTTAAACTTTGGCAAATTAGGAGCGAGTTGTACGTACTTTGTCACCCTGAATTCATTTTATGTCGCAGGGTAGCCAATAATTTGCAAGCAACAAGGTAAAATTATAAACATTTTTTCTTTCCAAATGATGGAGAAAGAAACCAAATCCTTCTTAAAAGAAGATGAGAGTAGAGCTTGTACAAGTTAAGACTCAAATTCAAAGCTTTTAACTGCAACCTGCTTATAATCTAGCAGCTAAATGATCTTCTAAAGAAAGAAGAAGAAAGGAAACCTACTCCTCCTTAAGGCTGTGTGACTATCTTCTCGCTCTAGGCATGATCCCCATCTATTGGTGCATGATCATCCTCCTCATTTCACTCCTCAAAGTATCTTCAAAATGAAATCTCCTGAGGGGAAAAGATAATTTGAAAAACAAAGTGATATCAACAAATTGATCTACTCAATCAATCAACGAGACAATTCAAGAACTCTTCCTTGTTGCAGGGAAGCAAATCGGGCAAAAAGTAAGCTTGCAAGTTATAATGATAAAAATTTCAAGTAAAAGGTGAAGTTGAACAATGCAAGAATCCAATGTGTGGTTAAGAGGAAACTCTGCCTTCAATTCATACATGGCAATCTCCTTAAAGCATACCCTAGAATACTCTAGCAACTTAAAATAATCTTACTGCCACGGAGAGTAAAGTATCAAGAGGCCTTGTGACCAATTACAAGTTGTTTCTGTCAACAAAAAACTTCTAAAAGGAGACATGGGAATAAGGGATAAAATACCGTAACTATATGCTGCTCTAGAATACTACCATTAGAATATGTTTCAGACTTAGAAGTTCCTCTGAGAAACGCATAGTCGCCTCTTTAGGGCCACCCGTTTGTTGTTTTGTTTTCCCTAGTATGATGGATTCTCAATTTCCTTCAAGGGGCAACAGTGATCTCTATAGCTTTTGACCAGTCGAATCGAATCAAATACTTTCTATTTAAGCCTATTTGTATAATATACGAACAAAATTCGAATTCGTTCGAATATTATACGAACACACTTTATTGTTCGAATTCGGTTTTAAAATTTTTTAAAAGGATTTAAATTTGAATACAAATTCGACTTCAGCTCGTGAATCCAAAAAAAATACTCCTTTGGATTTGAATTCAAAAAAGTTGATCTAAAATTTTTTTTAAAGTATTAAAAAATAATTTATAATTTCTATTGAGACAAAAGCATATGTTTGCGATCAAACTCGAGTATTTTCGAATATGCTCGTATTTGGTTCGATTAATAATGAGTTAAATATTGTGATTAAGCTCAATTCATATAATATACAAACAAGCCTTTCTGGAATATAAACAAGCCAAATACGAACACGTTGTCCAAATTTTAAAGTTTTGCAACCTCCTGTTGTACGATTATGTGTCTTCGGGGAAAAAAAAATCTCAAACACTTTGCACACGAGATGTAAACTCCACCCTTGTGTATCATAACTCATACTAAGTACAAGAAGAAAGCAAGAAAGAGTATTATTCCTACTATGTCGTAAAGGAACTCTCCAACAACTCCAGTGCAAGGCTTCTCCGGAGATCCTTGAAAAGTAAGTGAAATTGACACGTTAAAGAAAGCCACATGGGATCATCTATGCTACTTTTGTCAGTGCCAATTGAGTGCCGCTCTTGTAACAAACTCCTATTGAGAGATAAACTTCTTTATTTTAAAATTAAATCACATGATAAAATTGTGATATTATGTTGTTTTGAGAGTAGTACTCAATTGGCACTGCGAAAAGTGGCACAGAAGATCCCATGTGCAAGAAAGCACCCAAAACCATGCTATTTGCAAAAACTAATTGAACTAAAGCAACTTGCTCAACTATCGTGAAAAAAAAATCATAATATAATTTGAGAAACAAATCATGAAAAACAAAATTGCTAAATTTAAAATCCTCTCTTTTCTTGTCAACAAAAATCTTATAACGTTAAGGAAATAAGAAGTATTGCTAATGTATCCACATTCATGATTTGTATTTGATAAATAGCTTTACATTAAACATTTTCCTTGCTAAATGCTTTTCAATTGTTGGAGTATTTTGATAAAAATACAAATATTATGGAATTATTTAATTATTTTTTGTTACTTTTTGACTACATAATTAGGAAGTTTTTATAACCATAATAGTGGTTATATTAATAACGATTATAACGGCCATATTATTATTGTAATTAAAATTTGACTATTATGGAGTATTAATAATATTAACGGTCGTAATGGCCATATTATTATTAATTTGCCCATTATACAATTAATTTATATAAATATGTTTTGTAATGTAAATTTACTACTTAATTATGTAATTACTGTAACTTAATATTCGTAAATTTTCATGAGGCTTTTGAAGAGTTCAAAATACTTTTTCAATAAGAATTATTCAAAATTCTAGAGGGGTTTAAAAAGGGCAAGGACTTAGTGAAAATCAAGAAACAATTCGAAGCTGAGGAAGTAGAAGTTCCTCCCCCTCTAAGTCTTCGAGAAAAAATGAAGCAATCCTCGGAGGCTCTAGTTGAGCCAGCAGCCAAATCCGACGTTCCAACAACTGAGCTTGAGGTTCTGACAACTAAGCCCGAGGTGCCCCCTGCCCCCAAACCAACAGCCAAAGAAGCTCCTTAGTCAGAAGAGGCAACTGAAGAAGCCACTACTGAAGAAGACCTTATAAACATATATTAGGATCTTCTTCGCTTTCTAGAAATTTCAAAGTGTTTGCCAAATAACTTTGTGATTTATTTTTTACCCAAACAATGTTTCCATTTGTTTTGTGCTTTAATACATTGTTAACATTTATTTCCTTTTCATTCATTTCCCAATTTCGTTTTCTTTCCTTTGCTCATTTTGCGCTTGATATAAAAGCTCAAAGACAAAATAATTCCACTTAACAAAGGAAAATAACAAGCACGGAAATAAATATACATTTATTACATAAAAAATGATACAACTTTAAATTCTCAGAATGCCATGTCCGAGGTACAAAAGTTTCATCTCGGTATGCTAGTTTACAATAGCCATTTTCGCTAGCCTCAACTACCCAAAAAGGTCCCTTTCACTTCGGGCTTAATTTTCTTAGAGGCTCAGCTTGGCTTACTGAGTTTTTTCTAAGGACCAAATCACCTGGTTTGAAATACAAAATCTTTGATTCGAGTATTGTAATACCGAGCTATTGTATTTTTGTATTAGGCCATTCTGACAGCGACTGATGCTCGCTTTTCTTCGGGTAAGTCCAAGTCTGATAGTCGAGCTTGATTATTGTCTTCGATGGCATACATTTCAACCTGAAGATTGGGAACCAAGTGCTCAGCAAGAATAATTGCTTCAGCTCCATAAGTTAGAGAAAACGAAGTTTCTTGGGTTGATGTTTGAGGAGTTGTTTGGTAAGCCCAAAGCACATTAGGCAAATGATCAATCCAACTAGAGTCGGCCTTATGCAGCCGAGTCTTAAGTCCTTGAAGAAGAGTACGATCAAAATTTTTTGCTTGTCCATTAGCCCGAAGATGGCCAACTGAAGTGAAATACTGCCGAATATTCAGATCCTTACACTAGTTTTAAAAGGGGTTTTCTGTAAATTGTCGGCCATTATTAGAGATGATGATCCAAGGCAATCCAAATCGACAAACAATATTTTTCTAAAAGAATTTTAGGACTGCACTTCCCGAAATAGTAGTCAATAGCTTAGCTTCAACTCATTTAGTAAAGTAATCAATGGCCGCAATAATAAATTGATAGTTTCCAAGAGCCCGAGAAAAGGGCCCCAGAATATCTGTTCCCCATTGTTCGAAAGGCCAAGGTGAAGAAATTGTGGCCAATTGATTCGTCAGCTTATGACCTTTGAACAAATTGAACTAGCAAGATGGGCAGGCTCTAACGATATCCGAAGAGTCTCTATTTAAAGTAGGCCAAAAATAACTGAGGAGAAGAGCTTTTCGTGCTAAAGCTCGATGCCCAACATGGGCTCCACAAAGACCCTTATGTATGTCAGAAAGGATTTGGATACCCTCTTCAGGAACAATACATTTCAGCTAGGGTCCGGAATAAGACCTCTTATAAAGTTCGCCATTCATCAATGAACACCAAGGTGCTATTCTTTGCACCTTTCTTGCATACTTCTTATCCTCCAGCAAAGAACCCCGGCTAAGGAAATCAACGAGAGAACCCTCCACGTATCCAAAACATTTATTTCACATACAATCTATTCTAGATAACTAGGTTGAGAAATTACTTCAACAAAGGCCGTTTTATTAAGCTCGACAAAAGACGTGGAAGCCAACTTTGACAAGGCATCAGCCCGGCTGTTCTGAGAACGGGGGATTCTAGAAATGTCAAATGCCTCAGAACATCCAACTAATTGTTTGATTTTGCTCTAATATTTGAGTATATTTTGTTCCTTAGCACCATACTCCCCCAAAACTTGTTTCACAAAAAGTTGTGAGTTACTGTGAACTTGAATCCAACTGACTCCCAACCGAAGAGCTATGTTTTATCCAGCAATTAAGGCTTCATACTCGGCCACATTATTAGAAACTAAAAAATCAAAACGAAGTCAATAACAACATTCATGACTTTCTGGGCTTTCTAATAATAGTTCAGCACTACTGCCTTCTTTCCAAGAAGATCCATCCACAAACAAAACCTAGGTCTGTCTTTCAGTTGAGGTGTAGGTGTCTTTGAGCAATGACCCAGGAGTAAATTTAGCAATAAAATCAACTAAAGCTTAAGCTTTGAAGGATTTACAGGGTTCATAAGAAAGATCATATTCCCCGAGCTCAATAGCCCATTTCATGAGTCTTCCCAAGGCTTCTAGTTTAGTCATGATTTGCCGAAATGGTTGGTTTGTTCAGACACAAATCGGGTGACCTAAGAAATAGGGCTTCAGTCACCAAGCTGCATGCACTAAGCAAAGAACAAGTTTCTCAGTCAAAGTATATCGAGTCTCGAGTGCATTTAAAGCTCGACTAACATAATAAATGGGATATTGAATCCCAGCCTTCTTTTCGACAAGGACTGCGCTAATGGCCTCAAGAGCGACCGCAAGATGAAGAAATAAAGTCTCCCATGTAACTGGAGAAACCAGGGTCAGCAATGAATCCAAGTGTTCTTTTAGCTGATCAAATGCCCATTGACATTCTAGAGTCCACTCAAATTGATTGGCTTTTTTCAAAGCCTTAAAAAATGGTAGACTGTGCTGGGCAGACTTAGACAAAAATCTATTCAGAGCGGCCAAACGTCCAATAAGCTTTTGAGCATCCTTAACCAAAATAGGTGGGGCCATATCTTGAATGGCTTTAACCTTATCAGGATTGGCATCTATTCCCTAAGAAGAAATCATATAGCTGAGAAACTTGCTCGACTTAATAGCAAAAACACACTTTTCTGGGTTAACCATCACCTAAGAGTCCAATAGAACTTCAAATACTTCCCTTAATATCAATAAAGACATCAACAATTCGGCTTTTAACAAGCAAATCATCCACATATACCTTGATGCAAACCACAGTCGCGAGATGCCCAAGACTCCTTAAAAATCCGTGGGAACCAATCCAATCTTCTTGACCCCTTCGTTACTTGTCGAAGAATCCAAGAACAACTTGAATTGGGCGCTTTGAATGCCACCAAAGATCGTTGGTTCTCCTTATGGGATGCAACCTAGACTCCTACCCAACCCGTGGAATAGACCCCTAGTTGACGATCTCACAAGACGAAGAGCAAACCCTTTTGGAAGAACAATCCTAAGCAAAGAAAAGGCTTGATCTTAACAAGTCAATTGTCAAGAACAAGAGTAGTTCTTGTTTTACCAAAGAACTAGGGTAACCCTAATTTGAGAGAAAATTCACGTTTAATTCATTCAATCATGTTGTCCTTCGTTCATTACACCAAATACCTTATATAAGGTTTACAACTCACTATGCTATTAAAAACTCGTAAAAACAAACAAACGCAGTTCGCGATTTCTGATGAAGGCCGCGGGGAAGGCCGCGGCCGGACTTGGGCGCGGCCTCGATCAGAGGCTTTATTTCACTTCACTTCATTCGGAGTAACATTCTGATGAAGGCCGTGGGGAAGGCCGCGGCGCGGACTTGGGCGCGGCCTTGGTCAGAATGCCTGTCTCGCGTTGGCAGTTTCGAATCAACTCTCTGATGAAGCCCGTGGGGAAGGCCGTGGCGCGGCCTTAGGTGCGGCCTCGGTCAGAAACTTCAATTCTCCTTCATTTGGCTTGGTTTGACTATCTTGCTCACTTCCCTTGGCGTCAACATCAATCCAAGCATACGTAATCACCCGAACCGGCATGTTCTTAGCCCAAGTAGGTTCTTCTTCCTTGCAATTGCGTAAGAAGTCCTTGCATAGCTTGTTTCATCCTCTTGGTTCGAAGCCTCGTCATTGGACCTCCTATGCCTTGTAAAGGATTGGCCTTGAATGTGTCCTCACCTTGGCTTCCACGATCCTCATCATTCCCTCCTTCCTCAGGAAGATTCGTCCTCGAATCACCTGCATCATACAAGGACAAATCAGCCACATTGAAAGTCGCACTAATATTACCATACTCACCTGGCAGATCGATCTTGTATGCATTATCACCGATCTTCTCAAGGACTTGAAATGGACCATCTCCACGAGGTCCAAGCTTGGACTTCCTTTGCTGAGGGAACCTTTCTTTTCGCATGTGAATCCACACCCAATCTCCTGGTTCGAAAGTCACCTTCATACGTCCCTTGTTTGCTTGCTCAGCATATCGCTCATTTTTCCTTTCTATGTTAGCTCGAACTCTGGCATGCAAATCCTTGACAAACTCTGCCTTTCTCTTACCGTCCAAATCTGCACGCTCACTAGAAGGCAAAGATAAGATATCTAACGGAGTCAAAGGATTAAAACCATAAACAACCTCAAATGGAGAATAAGAAGTAGAAAAATGCACAGCTCTATTATAAGCAAACTCAATATGAGGCAAACATTTTTCCCAATTTTTCAAATTGCGCTGAATGATTGCTCGCAAGAGCGTGGTAAGTGTGCGATTGACAACTTCCGTTTGCCCATCTGTTTGAGGATGTGCCACGGTAGAAAACAGCAACTTAGTCCCTAATTTACTCCAGAGAGTACGCCAAAAATGGCTTAGGAACTTAACATCCCTATCACTAACAATAGTTCTAGGTAGCCCATGCAAACGCACTACTTCCTTAAAGAACAAATCAGCTATATGAGAGGCATCATTGGTCTTAACACATGCGATAAAATGAGCCATCTTACTAAACCGATCTACCACAACAAAAATACTATCCTTACCAGATTGAGACCTTGGGAGTCCCAACACGAAATCCATAGAAATATCAACCCAAGGATGGGATGGCACAGGTAAGGGTGTGTAAAGCCCGTGTGGTCTAACTCTAGACTTAGCCTGTCTACATGTAATGCATTTGTCACACATCATTTGCACGTCTTTTTTCATGTGAGGCCAGTAAAAATGTTCTTGCAAAACATCTAGAGTTTTTAATACACCAAAATGACCCATTAATCCCCCTCCATGCGACTCACGCACAAGCAATTCACGCAAAGAGCTTACAGGCACACACAATTTATCCTTCTTAAATAGAAAACCTTCATGCCTATAATATTCGCCAAAAGACCCTTTTTCACATGCATTCCAAATTGACTCAAAATCATGATCAGATCCATACAAGTCTTTCACAAGTTCAAACCCAAGTAATTTGGCATGCAATGAGGTAAGAAGAGTATACCTTCTTGATAACGCATCTGCCACTACGTTCTCCTTACCTTGTTTGTATTTGATGACGTATGGGAACGTCTCAATGAACTCTAGCCACTTGGCGTGTCTCTTGTTCAACTTACCTTGGGACTTGAGGAATTTGAGGCTCTCGTGGTCTGAGTGTATGATAAATTCCCTTGGCCAAAGGTAATGTTGCCATGTTTGGAGCGTCCTCACCAAAGCATATAGCTCCTTATCGTAAGTGGGATAGTTGAGTGCCGCCCCTTGAAGCTTCTCGCTAAAATAGGCAATAGGCTTGGAATCCTGCATCAAAACAGCTCCTACACCAATACCACTAGCGTCACACTCAATTTCAAAAACTTTATCAAAATTAGGTAGGCTTAACAAAGGTGCATTAGTCAACTTATCTTTCAGCAAATTAAAAGCTCTTTCATGCACACTTTCCCACTTAAATACTACATTCTTTTTAACAAGCTCATTTAAAGGTGCAGCTATCGAAGAGAAATCACGTACAAACCTTCGGTAGAAGCTTGCTAAACCGTGGAAAGATCTTACCTCATTGGCGTTCTTAGGTGTAGGCCACTCCCGAATTGCCTTCACCTTGGATTCATCTACACTTACGCCATTAGTACTAACAACAAACCCAAGAAAAATAATAGAATCCATACAGAAGGAACACTTTTTCATGTTGGCATATAATTGGTGCGATCTAAGTACATCAAGAACAGCATGCAAGTGTTTTACATGATCATTCAACGACTTGCTATAAACCAAAATATCATCAAAATAGACCACAACAAATTTTCCAATGAAAGGGCGGAAAACATGGTTCATTAAACGCATAAAAGTACTAGGAGCATTAGTTAAGCCAAAAGGCATAACTAACCACTCATAAAGGCCGTACTTAGTTTTAAAAGCAGTTTTCCACTCGTCACCTTCTTTCATCCTGATCTGATAATAACCACTCTTTAAATCAATTTTGGAAAATATTTGTGAGCCATACAGTTCATCTAACATATCGTCTAGCCTAGGAATGGGATGACGATACTTTACCGTTATTTTATTGATGGCTCTGCAGTCCACGCACATTCTCCAAGTGCCATCCTTCTTAGGCACTAAAATGACTGGTACTGAGCACGGACTCATGCTCTCCCTAACGAACCCTTTCTCCATCAACTCGTCCACTTGTCTCTGTATCTCCTTTGTTTCCTCGGGGTTGGCCTGGTAAGCTGGTACGGTTAGGAATGCTCGACCCCGGTATGAAGTCGATCTGATGCTCGATGCCTCTAAGTGGTGGTAACCCCTGTGGAACATCTTCGGGGAACAAGTCTTGGAATTCCTGCAACAAAGAAACTACGACACTTGGTACAGAAGGGTCAATGTCGTTAGTAGAAAGGTAAATATCCTTATACATAAGCATAAGGAATTGCTGCCTCGCTATCAGTGCACTCTTGACTTCTCCTTTTTCTGCAAATGCACTCACCTTCCTTTTTTCTTTTGACTACAACCTCTCTTTTTATTTCTCTCTCTTTTTCCTCTCGACTCTTCTCTCTTTTCTTCTAACTCACCTTCTCTTTTGTTTTTCTCCTCACTCACACTTTGTTGCTTTTCTCTCATTTTACATTCCTGGGAGATCCTAACTTGATCAGTATAAGCCTCAGATGGCCGTAGAGACTTCAGTACATACTCCTTCTTCTTCCAAGTCAATCGATAGGTATTCTTATACCCATCATAAATCACTTTCCTATCAAATTGCCACGGTCGCCCGAACAAAATATGGCAAGCATGCATAGGTATAACATCACACAAGATCTCATCCACATACCCTCCTATGGCAAATGACACCATTACTTGCCTCGTCACTTTAATGTCACCATGATCTGTCAACCATTGCAAATAATAGGGCTTGGGATGCTTGATGGTAGGTAGCCTCAGCTTCTCTACGAACAAGGTAGAGGCAACATTCGCGCAGCTACCACTATCCACTATGACATTGCATAACTTATCTAGGACCACACATCTGGTATGGAAGATGTGTTCCCTGTGCATCTCCTCGCTGTCCTCTTTAGGCTGGATACTAAGGGATCTGCGGGTAACCAGCACCGCTCCACTTGGTGGATCAACTTCACTAGGCCCTTCGTTCTTCATCACCACTAGGCCCCTCAAGCGGTGGCATCTCCTCATCACTGGAGTGCTCACTCTCTACATCCCCATTATCAAGGATGATCATGCTTCTTAGACTGGGACACTGAGAAGAAATGTGCCCGTATCCCTGACATTTGTAGCATTTGATATCTCTCTGTCGTGGTGGTGGTGCTTCATTTCTGCCTTTGACGGGTTGTTTGGAGGATGGTAACTCGACCTTGCTTTTACTATTAGAGGGCGTGTCATTTCTCTTCCATGGCTCCTTGGTTTCTGATTGCTCTGTTCAGGCCTCCTCTCACGGGAGTTACTCCATTAGGGAACGAGTTTGATTGTTGGAGTAGCCTCGTCCTCTTTTTGATTTGAGTTGCTGCTCAACTTTCTCGGCCTTATCAACCAAGTCTTGAAGCTCAACATAGTTGTGCAATTCCACAACATCAGCAATCTCTGAATTTAGGCCTGCAATAAACCTAGCCATGGTGGCCTCCTCATCCTCTTGTACATCAGCCCGGATCATGAGGGTCTCCAACTCCTTAGCATATTCATCTACAGTAGACGAGCCTTGCTTCAAGGTCTGAAGCCTTCGGTGTAAATCTCTAGAGTAATGACTCGGGATGAATCTCTTCCTCATGATTGTCTTCATGGTTGCCCAAGTTCGAATTGGTTCATCTCCACATCTTCTTCTAGACTTCATCAATTGGTCCCACCAAATGCTCGCGTATTCCACAAACTCTACTGCTGCAATTTGCACTTTCTTTTCCTCAGAGTAGTTGTGGACTTCAAACACTTGATCAACCTTCCTTTCCCATTCCAAGTAAGCCTCTGGATTGTTTAGGCCCTTGAAAGGAGGAATGGACATCTTGATGCTTCCCAAATTGTTATCACGATTTGGTTGCTGTAGTGGCACCCTCCTCCCTCGGCGGGAAATAACTTCTTCAGACTCATAACCTTCATCTTCTTCTTCTTCAGGTGCAATTCGTGATACCTTGGTTTTCCCTTTTACAGCTGAAGCAATGTCATCCATACGAGCATACATTACGTCTGAACTCATCTTGCATAGCCTTCATAGAGAATTCTAGGCTAGCAAACCTTTGCTCACTATGGTCAGACATGATGAGCTTACCTGCAAAAAAAATGTTAGCAACAAAAGTAAAACAAATAAAAGAACCTCACTCCCTCACTAAATGTATCCGCTCGTCTCTCGTGTATCACTCTAAGGTATATAGGCTTTTTCCCGATGCTAATCTCACCCCTTAGCCTTTTACCACTCTTTGAGGTCACACTGTAGGCCTTTGGTAAAGAACCTGCTCAATTGGACTTAACAAGACTTACGTTAAATGATCAAGGAGGATTTAGGAAATAATAGGAAATTGCTTAGGAAAGAGTAATTTTCAAGAACTTTGAGGAAATCGAACGACACAGAATTGAATGCAAAGATCTCGAAAAGACTTCCTAGTGTGTGGTTCTCTTGGTGAGAGTCTTGATTTTCCAATAGTCTTCCTTTTCAAGATAACGACCAACAACCCCTTGTGCCAAAGCCCATTCAATCTCACAAGAACTCAAGAAATCCAAGGTCAATTAAACTTTCGTACGTGGCGTTGTTTTCTATCCAACGATCTGGATGTTTCACCAGGTCTATTCAGATGCACAAAGACTAGTATTCTAACCAAATATACTTTAGTTTAATTGATTTAGTTCGTGTGCTTGGCTTTTACTCCCTTCAAGCACGCCTCTTCTCTTTTCTTTTTTTTTTTTAAACAAATACCAGATAACCCACACTTCAATCAACACAAAATAAAACAAAAACAACCAAAATTCGCCAAATGAACAGTGAATACAGTATCGCTACAGTATCGGTGAACAGTAGCGTGCTACAGTACGAGAACAGTACTTTCCCCTTTTTTTTTTAACAATTTCAACACCAGAAAGAATAGGAAGCAATTGAGAAATTATCAAGGCAACAGTTGAACCACATAAGAAACCCTAGAATTCTTGGTTTAGACAACCAAGAACGACTCTGACAAAAACCCTAATTAGATATCAATAAAAGATAATCAAAGAGGATACGAAAGGAAGAAATCACAAGAATACAATTCAAAGACGATTACGAAGATCGAATAACGAGAAAACAAAGAAAAAAACGGATTATAGCCAAAATTTTCCAAAGGAAAATTTTGACTTGGATAACCTGGAAAATTCAAGGAATACCCTTGGCTCTGATACCAATTGATGCGAACCACGGTTGCGAGATGCCCAAGACTCCTTGAAGATCCGTGGGAACCAATCCAATCTTCTTGACCCCTTCGTTACTTGTCGAAGAATCCAAGAACAACTTGAATTGGGCATTTGAATAGCCACCAAAGATCGTTGGTTCTCCTTATGGGATGCAACCTAGACTCCTACCCAATCCCGTGGAATAGACCTCTAGTTGACGATCTCACAAGACGAAGAGCAAACCCTTTTGGAAGAACAATTCTAAGCAAAGAAAAGGCTTTGATCTTAACAAGTCGATTGTCAAGAACAAGAGTAGTTCTTGTTTTACCAAAGAACTAGGGTAACCCTAATTTGAGAGAAAACTCACGTTTAATTCATTCAATCATGTTGTCCTTCGTTCATTACACCAAATACCTTATATAAGGTTTATAACTCACTATGCTATTAAAAACTCGTAAAAACAAACAAACGTGTTCGCGATTTCTGATGAAGGCCGCAGGGAAGGCCGTGGCACGGATTGGGCGCGGCCTCGATCAGAGGCTTTATTTCACTTCATTTCATTCGGAGTAACATTCTGATGAAGGCCGTGGGGAAGGCCGCGGCGCAAACTTGGGCGCGGCCTTGGTCAGAATGCCTGTCTCGCGTTGGCAGTTTCGGATCAACTCTTTAATGAAGCTCGTGGGGAAGGCCGTGCCGCGGCCTTAGGTGCGGCCTTGGTCAGAAACTTCAATTCTCCTTCATTTGGCTTGGTTTGACTATCTTGCTCACTTCCCTTGGCGTCAACATCAATCCAAGCATACGTAATCACCCGAACCTGCATGTTCTTAGCCCAAGTAGGTTCTTCTTTCTGCAATTGCGTAAGAAGTCCTTGCATAGCTTGTTTCATCCTCTTGGTTTGAAGCCTCGTCATTGGACCTCCTATGCCTTGTAAAGGATTGACCTTGAATGTGTCCTCACCTTGGCTTCCACGATCCTCATCACACCTCCATCACCCTGCTGATCTACTAATGAAAGATCTTATCCACCAATCGCTAATAAGTAGCCCTTGCATTTTTAAGCCCAAAAGGCATAATGACATAACAATAAACTCCGCAGTCAGTGATGAAGGCAGTTTTGTCCAAGTCCTCTTCGGCCACACCGATTTGATGGTACTCTTTAAAGGCATCCAAAAAATAAAAAATTTCATAACCGGTAGCCGAATCAACCAAGGAATCAATTCACGACAAGGGATAACAATCTTTCGGGCAAGCTTTATTTAAGTCTATGTAATCAATACACATTTTCTAGCCATCACTAGCTTTCATGACCATTATTGGATTGGCCAGCCAAGTTGGATATTGAACTTCTCATATCATTTTTGTCGCACCCCATTTTTTTCGAAATGCCGGAAAAAGGGAATTATTGTTTATGTGTTATTATTTATTGGAAAAAGAGTGTAGGTTTTTGTAAAATGATTTTTAGAAAATACTTTACAAAAAATGGTTTGATGAAGGATGTGATCTTTAAAAAAATGCTTTATTTTGCAAACAAAAAGAAAAGGGCCTAAAGTGGGACTTTGAAAATGCGACGGTTTTTGGGCCCGAAAATAGAGTCTAAAAAAAAAGGTTTTTAGTGAAAAAGAAGTCATCACTTGGTATTGAGTTTTGGTGTACCAAGCCACCGGAAAATATTTTATAAACGTAAGAAAATTGAGAATGATTTATTTAGAAACATGATTTTGAGAAAATATAAGAAAAACAAGAAAACTCTTTTTTAAGACAACTCTAGGTCTTTGAAAACAAGAGAAAAAGGTTCGGGAGTCACAGTTGAAGAAAGGGAAGGCAAAGGCTTGCGCCTAAGGTACCCTTTCATCCTAGCCGAAACTAGTTGCAAGGTTTAGTCTAAATTTTCCTAATGTAACCCTAAGATTTTATCACATTTGGATGCAACTATATGAATGCAAATCTAGTCCTAAAAATAGGTATCGTTAAGGGACAAAATATTCCATTAAGGTTTGGTCAGGATTATCACATTAATTGCAAAACCCGAGTCTAGATCTCGATGGAGTCACGAGTATAGATGCAAAATGGAATGCAAAAGAGAAGGAAAATAGTAATATAGATAGTAAGTGAACAAAGAAAGTGGGGATGCAACATAATGGGTACGGGGGACTAATAGACTTGTGACTAGCTATTCCTACTCACGGAGGAGGGAACGGCATGTACGCCACCGCTTCTCACGGAAGTAGATGACTATTTCTTAGTCAAAAAATCACACAAATGACCTAAGATTCTATGTGAAATGTAACCTAAATGCCAAGCATTGAATATATGTAAAAATAGATAATAAGAATAATAATACATAAAAACCATGCAAAAATGGAAAAAGACCTAAAAGAGAAAATGTGTGTAAAGTGAGATGAAATGCACACGAGAAGTGATTCTAATATTAAAATGACCTAAAGGTCTAACATTGGACAAGCCTATTTTCTAAAAATTCTCCGCTAGCATTGGACTAGTGAAGAAATCGGAATTAATCATAACTAGCGTTGGACTAATGTGGCGACGATACACATATATTATAACAAGTAAGTAAATAAATAAATAAAACATAGATTAAAGCAATAATCACATAAAAGCAGATAATAGCACATAGGAGCACATAGTACACAAGCATAATATTCTAGATGCAAAGTCCTAGGGAAAGCGAATAAAACACATAAGCACATAGCACGCATAGCACACAAGAGCCCTAACTATTACGCCGGAGAAAAACCTAATTACAATCTAAATGGAAAAAGATAATCAAAATAGCCTATCTAACCTATCTATTACATTTTCTATCTAAAATACAAAAGCTTTTGTTAACTAGATGAAAATATAAACTATCTATTACAGTAACTATCTAAGTACAAAATTTTCAGTTAAATAGAATATTACCTATCTATTACATTCATTTGAATAATTAAAATTAAATTCAAATAAATAACATAACATAGATAAATGCTCACATATAAATAAAATAATAAACACTTAAAAATACATAAAGAAAAACACATAAAAAAAACATAAGAGCACATAAAGAGAAATAAAAAGGGTAGAAGAGGTACCTCCCATTCGTAAACTCGGTACAAATTGCTAATAAAATGAACAAACATGTCAAAAATACCACTGTTTAATAAATAAACCGCTAATCAAATAATTTCATACCAATCACTATGAACATGCTACAATAATTCAAACAATTATAGCAATAATAAACAAAATTAAAAATAATAATAATAATAATAATTAAATATTTAGGAAGAAAATGAAAATTGTTTAAGTAAAAATAAATAAGTAAATAAATAAATAAAGTAAAATAAGGAAAATAAAAATAATGAAAGATAAAACACAATAATACATACTTAAACTTTTAGCACCCAAATAAGAATCATCAAAATAACTAATAGAGAAATAAAGAAACTAATTTGAACTATTAATTAGATAAAAGATTAAATTTTGGAGCATTAAAATAAAAATAAAATATGAAAATTAAAAAAAACTTGAGGAATTAATTAGAAATTTTTCGACAAAAAGATAAAAATATTCCAAGGCTTTAGGTTGAGAGTGAAAATTTAAGCAACATTTTTAGAGTAAAAATATAATTTACAACAAATGAAAGGGTGAAATTACAATTTTAAACCCTAATTAAGATAATAACATAGTTTACAACAAATTTAAAAAGGCTAAAATATAATTTCCAGCAAGCACAATGCCAAAAATAAAAATTTCCAGCAACATTTGAGGATCAAATTGAAATTCCAGCAACTTAAGAACTAAATTGCAATTTCCAGCAATTAGTCAAGGATAAAAATGAATTTTACAGCAACAATAAGCCCTAATTTGTAAATTCCAACAAGTATTAAACACCAAATTATAATTTTCAGCAACATTCAAGAGTAAAAAAAATACAATTTTCAGCAACAGTTCTAAAGCGAAAATTCAAGTTCTAGCTACTTGGGGGGGGGGCAAAAGTATAAATTCTAGCAATATTGGAGGGCAATAACGTAATTCCAACAAGGCATAATGACAAATAAAATTTCAGCAAGGTTTGGGGGACCAGAATGCAATTTTCAACAACACTAGGGACCAAATTACAAATTTTCAGCAACTTTCAAGGGTTAAAATACAACTCCAACAATATTCTAGGGCCAAAATACAATTCCTAGCAATGTATGGGGAGTAAAATTGTAATTTCAGCAAGACTTAAAGGACAAATTCAATTCACAAATTCACAATTTCAACAAATTCGGTCTCTAATTCTCTCCTCGGTCTCGTTCCCTCTCTCGTTCTCTCTTTCTCCTTGGTTTTGTTCTCTCCTCGGCCTCTCCTCTCTTCGGTTTTGTTCTCTCCTTGGCCTCTCATCTCTTCGGTTTTGTTCTCTCCTCGGCCTCTCATCTCTATGGTTTTCTCTCTTTTGTTCTCTCTTCCTCTCTCACTCTTTCTCTCCTCGGTTTTGTTCTCTTTTCCTGTTCCTAACTATCCCCAATTTCCAAATCCAAATTGATGAACCAATTCCTCTTGCACAAATGATTAAGTATAATTCCAGTGTCATCAAAATGTATACAATTGAAAAATGGGCGAAAAGACCGAGAGCTTACCTGTGGTGAAGCGACGGTGAAGAGGCAGTGATGACGAGATGGGCTACAGGCGATTCGATGGAGCTAGTGGTGTGTTGTCCTGGCAGCGGGTGGTGTTGTTGGGGTGGCTCCGGTGATGTTGTATCTGTGTGTATATTTGCGTGTGTGTGTGCTGGAACTAGGTGTATGCTTGTGTGTGTAAGCGAAATGTGTATGCCTGTGTTGTTTTTGTGCAAGAGTGTGTGAGTTGTGTGTTTGTGTGTGCAGGCGTGTTGTGTTGGTCCGGTGAGGTGAATGAATTGTGTGTTTTTTTTTTTTTTGGTGTAGATTGAGAGTGATGGAATGTGCTTTGTGAGGGAAAGCTAAGAGGGAAATGTGAGAGTTGTGTGCAGGTTGAGTGAAGTGTTTGAAGTGTGGTGTGTGTGTTGTGAACTGATGAATGTGAGCTTGAGTGTTGAGGGAAGAAAAATCCAATCCAATCCCTACAAATCTGGTAAGTGGTAAGAGAAAATGATGTGATTAGAGAGGGGAGTTGGTTTTGATGATGGGAGAAAGCATGGCTGCTATCAGCCATGGCAGAAGGCAAACAGCAGCAACCAACGATGCTGCTATTTGACTCCTTTTCCTTTTCCCCTTTTTTTTTTAAGGAAAAATTTTGTAAGAAAAATAAAGAAAAACAAATGAAATAGAATAAAATAAAATAGAAGATACTTGGACTCCCTAAAATTAATAAGAAAAATACTAAAATTTGGAATTATAGGAATGAATAAATAAAATTCACCATAAAGTTCAAAATTAATATAATATTAAAAAATGTGCCCTTAATAGAAAAAGGTAAAATGTTGAAATAGATATCAGACGATTTCTAAAAATTGTGAAATTTATACAAAAAATTTATGAATATAAAAAATGTGCATATAAAAAAATTTTTCACTTGAAAAATTCTCATAAAAAGAATGCATTGGGAAACGTGCCATTAAGTAAATAAATACTAAAATTTTAAATAAATACTAGATGACTCAAAAAAATCATTAAAATTAGAAATAATGATAAAAATAGCAAAATTATGTATTAAAAAATAAATTAAAATAAAATAATATTTACGCGGTGAAATTACTATTTTATCTCCTGATGTGACGAATTAGTCATAATATGCACAAAATTGTAATCGACCCCCGAAAATAAAGAAAGAAAATCTCAAAATGAAGTAAAATACATTTTTATATAAAAGGTGTATAAAAATTTGGTGTCTACAATTTTGGTAGCCAAAATTTGTCATCTTCTTCTGAAATAGCCTGACCACACTTAGGATCGAAATGTCTTTTCTTTTGCTGGACAGGTTTGATTCGAGGTCTACATTTAGTTTGTGGATCATCAATTCAGGTAAAATCCCCACAACATCAATAACTGTTCAAGCAAATATTTTTTTAAATTCTTTTAACAACACTATTAAGGCGTCTTAGGTCTTAGGAGATAGACCTCGGCCTATCTTGACAGCGTGTGTTGGATTCTCTTCATCCAACACAATAGTCTCCATCTCATTACCGGTCTCAAGCCGAGGTGACTTCTTTGATAGAGAAATTTTGATAACATCAAGAATCAGTACAGGACCCATCGAAGAACTATATCTATTCAAGTTTGGCTTCAAAGCACTACTGGTGCCCAAGCCAGCCGAAGTGACTGCTTGTAGAGTGGCAGAATAACATTCTCTGGTAGTTCAGACATAACTTGTAAAATAGATCTAAGGGCATTAAGAGTGGGACGTTTGAGCAACATGTTGGAGTATTTGCTTTAACCACAATAAAATTAATCGAGATATTTCGCGATTTATGATATTTGCCGATGGTGGTGGATAAAGTGGTCATGTCTTTAGGGTACACAACCTGACCACCGAACCCTACCAGAGGAGTCCGAACTGGTGTAAGTTGACTATCTTTTAAGCCCATCTACTAGAAGGTTCGATAATACATGATATCAGTAGAACTACCAGCATCAACATAAACCTTCTTAACCAAATAATTGTTAGTAACCACTTCAATTACTAGAGCTTCATTAGTCCCCGATACAGCAAGTACAGGATCATCAGCCCTATATGATAGCTTTTGTAAAAGATGAGAATTTAGCTCAACAGAATCCAAAACATATTGTTGATATGTCCTTTTACGAGAGTTTCAACTGTCTCCCACATTGGGGCCCCCAGAAATAGTATTAATAACTCCAGCCACACCAACACCAGGATCAGGAGACCTATCTCGGTCATTCCTTCGATCATTAAAATGTTCTTGTCGGTCCCTCTGATCCCCATCACGTCGGTCTCACCTATCTCCTGGCTGAGGTGGTCGACGGTCTTCTCGGCAATCTTTCCACGGTGCTTGAGTATTATCTTCGACAAATTGTCTCAAATACCCTTGTTAGATTAAATTTTTAACTAGATAATTCTTAGTAACCGCTTCAATTACTAGAGCTTCGTTAGTCCCCAAAGCAAGGAGTATAAGATCATCAGGCCAATATGATAGCTTGTGCGAAAGACGAGAATTCAGCTTAATAGAATCCGAAACATATTGTCAATATGTCCTTTTATGAGAGCTTCGACTGTCTCCTGCATTGGGGCCCCCAAAAATAAATAACTCCGACCACGCCAGCACCAGGATTAGGAGACCTATCTCTTTCATTCCTTTGATCATTAAAATGTTCTTGCTGGTCCCTCCAATCCCCATCACGTCGGTCTCGCCTATATCCCTGCCAAAGTGGTCGACGGTCTTCTCGGCGATCTTCCCAAGATGCCCGGGTATTATCTTCGACAAACTATCTCAAATACCCTTGTTGGATTAAATTTTTAATTTCTCGTTTGAGGTCATAGCAGTCCTCAGTCTCATGTCGATGTCTCTATGGTAAGCACAATAAAGATTTGGTTTTCTCCGTCCGTTTTTGCCAACCATCCGAGGCGGCTATCTACTCAAATTTTGTTGTTTCATCATAGCTAGCACTTCAGTTCGACTGGTTTTCAAAGGGGCAGTGTAGTGTTTGAAGAAGCAGACCTCCCTTTACTGATTCTGTCGAACACACTGTGTTTATCTTTACCCCCTCGACCTGAAGAGGTATCACTGTCTCATGACTTACCTCCTCGACCTTTCACCTCGGATTTGGATGATTGTAGCTAACATTTCATCCTATTGGCCTCTTTACCTTGAATTGCCTATCCTACCCTCCACCAGAGCTTATTTAGGGTCTCAGGGTACTTCTCTGTAACTGGGTTGTGAACCTCCCAGGTAACAACCCATGAATAAAAGCAGCAATTGTAATTTGATCATTTGGATCAGGAATTTGAAGGGATGCATTGGTGAAACGAGTTAAGTAATCCCCAAAGTGGCATATCAGCCTGTTGCAGAAGATGTATTAAGGAGGCTGATTTCTTGCTAAGGGGTTTGGAGAAAACAAATGAGCCACAAATTTGCCGGTCAACTCATTCAAGCTTTGGATACTGTTCGGAGGGAGTTGCCAAAACCATTTTCTTGCATTCCCTATCAGACAAGGAAAAGCCCTGCACATCACTTAATCAAATGCTTGATAAAGAATGAAAGCCGAAGTAAAGGCATGAACATGGTCTTCGAGATACCACGTCTATCATAAAATGGGATGGTAGGTAATTTAAAATTATTCGGGAGGGGATCATTGTTAACTTCAGACACAAATGAAGAAGTTCAGTTGACACTTGAGAGGAGGGAATAACAGATTTGTCCTTAGGGGGAATATCCCTAATGGAATCTCTAGTGTTACTTCTCTGAATAAACAATCTCCTAATCGGTTAGTACGAGACTTCTTTGATTGCCTAGAGTAGGACTTCTCGTCTGTCTCGTAGAAGGGCTCTGACCAAGGCTTAGAGAACTCAACAGGTTCTTTGCCCTTCTTCTTAAAAAACCGAACCAGCTATTCAAAAATATCTAGGTTTTCTTTAACAAACTCCACCATTTTAGCCATGGCATCTTCGTTTGTGGGAGAATTTTCCTTTTGTGCTTTGGTGGTTTCATGAGGATTTTGCTATTCCCCAACAGAAGAAGCAGGGGGGTTGTTCACAAAAGGCATCATTACAGCACACTTAAAATACTAGTTACCAAAATTTTAGAGTGATCAACAAATTGGAAGAACACCAAAATAAAAACACTTGAATTGTTCTTCCCTCAGACGGCGCCAATTGTAGAGTTTCAAACTTCCACTTTCCACGTGTATGTCCAATAGATTGACTTGCAAGGCAAAGAGTATTAAATGCAAGGGGATTTAATCCCCACAAACATTCTGATGCTTAAGTTAGTAAATGTGTTCTTGAAAGCCAGAAAGTAAGGGAAGAAATGTTCATCCAAGGGTAATACAAGTTACCTCAATAATGAGAAACCAAAAGCATATATGTGGGAAAAGACATGCAGCTTATTGGGAAAGACGCATGATGCTAGAATAAATAATGAAAATGTGCCAGCATTAATGACGATATAACAGGAATGGAATATATGTTAGATTCCCCTAAAGTGCTTCAACTGAAGTGCCAAACTGGAAAGAAATATATTAAGTCATAAGTGTCCAGATGAACATCTGAGGTCCCATAAGGGCAACGTGGCCGAGTAGATGTGGGGCTCGGTTCAGTAGTTTCTATAAGGGTTCTAAGGTTTGATTTAGGAATTAGGTTGAAGATAGATTTGGGATTCCAAAGAGCTTCCGGAACTTGTGAGGATTTGGGGGAATTGGACTTTGTAGGATTTGGGGGCTTTGATTGAAGAAACTAATTTGAGTATTTGGAGAAGAAAATTTGTTTTACTGTGAATGAAGATTTTTGAGAGCTTTAGGTGAAGAAAGTAGATTCCGTTTAATTGGCCTAGATGGAAGTTTTAATTTGCTATGTTTTCTTTCTATTTTCGGTTGAAGAACTGACCGTGGGGGTGCGTGGGATTAGCATTTATTTTGTTATTCTATCTTTTCATTCTTTAGTCTTATGCAAATGGGTGGGTTTAGTTGGTTTGGCCTTTGTTTTTAATTCTCTCATTTTATTGCTTCTGCTTTTCATAGTTTGTAGGTCAATGAAAAGAGAAAGATTAATAAGTTAGTGGTTTTTGTATTTAGCTTTTTTATTTAGTTTAGTTCATTCACTTTTCAATTTGTTTTCTTAAATTATTTTCTAACTTAATTCAGCCTTTAATTTAGTCAGCCAAGTTAATATAGCTGATTAATTTGGATTTATATTTAGTATAGCATTTAGTCAGCCAAGTTAATATAGCTGATTAATTTGGATTTACATTTATTTTAGCATTTTCATCTCTTGGTTATTTTTATTTTAAGGTAATATTTATGTTTTAGCCCTTAAGATTTTGATTAGTACCATTGTACTCTTTATTTTTTTTTTTTTTATGCTTTATTTTTCAAGATAATGGTATCTTGATATGTGTGTTCGTTTTGTGAGTATTTGTACCAAATTTTCAAAAGAGGTAACTTCATTACATTTATTTATTTATGTATTTTCTTATGGGCCCCCATGTGTCACTATTTTTTTTATGGCAAACCCCATACACGGGGGAGGGATGCCAGCCCTAGGTTTTATTGATATTTAAATGAAAGAATTACAAAAATGAAGGGGGACATACCCTTACCTCCATCCAACTAGTGATAAGAAAAAATTGCTAAAAAAAACAAAAAAAAAAAGGAGTACTACTTCCTTACAATATAATGACGCAAGGATGGATACCAATGTGTCGCTATCATGTGTCTTTATTTATTTTTTACTTGTCAATTTTATTTGTCAATTTAATTTTTATTTTCTAAACTGTTCGGATGAATATAATAGATAGGTTTTATTTTATTTTATTTATGAAAATTTGTACTTAGTTAGGCAAATGTAATAGATAGGTTAGATAGGATATGTTCATTTTATTTTATTTTTTCCCCATTTAGATTGTAATAGATCTCCCGATGTAATAGATAGGGCTTGATATGTTATGTGTTTTTACATGTTTATGTGCTTACGTGGTTACTCGCTTTCTCTAGGATTTTTACATTTAGAATATTATGTTTGTGTGCTATATGCTCATATGTGCTTTATGTGCCCTTATGTGTTTATTTGTTCTTATTCATGCTTTTATTCATGTTTTTTATTTGTGACGTCACCACGCTAGTCCAACGCTAGTCATGGTTTTCTCGTTCCTTGCTAGTCCAAACTAGTAAAGAATTTTGTAGAAATGGGCTAGTCCAATGCTAGACTCTTGGATCTCTTGCACGTTAGTTTCATCACTTGTTCATCATATTTTCATGCATTTTCATATTTTTAGGATTTTTCTCCATTTGCTTGATTTTATCTCTTATATTTATATTATCCCTCTCCTTGCATCATATAGAATTTTATGACATAGATAGGTCATTTGCTTATTTAAGTTAGGATGAGTCACCCTTTGAACAAGGGAAATAGGCAAGTTTGGTCTTGTTGGCCTTAGCATGTTGTTCACCCCTTTGTACGAAGGAACATCGTGTCACGAGTTTTAGTTCCCCTTATCCATTATGTTGCATTCCGTTTCTTTGATCACTTATATCTATATTTATTTTTAGTTTTCTTTTGCATTTCATATTGCATAACTCATGACCCTTTCAAGGTCTTATTTTGGGTTATGCAACTAATGCGTTAAATCTAATTAAACCTCGAAGAGACATTTTGCCCCGTTCGATGCCTCTTTTAGGTCTAGATTTGTATTCACGTAGTACATCCAAATGTGATATGTTTTCGATTTATATTAGGAAAATTTTGACTAAACCCCGCAACTAGCATTGGCTAGGTTGAAAGGGTGCCTTAGGCAAGAGTATTTGCCTTCCCTTTCTTCAACTGTGACTTCCAAACTCATTTTCTCTTTTTTTCAAAGACCTGAGTCGTCTAAAAAGAGTTTTCTCACTTGTCTTTGTTTTTTCATAAAAAAATGTTTTTTTTAAAAAGGGTTGTTCTTGATTTTCATACTTTTTTTCAAATTAAATTATTTTTTTGGTGACGTGGTACCTCGAAACTTAATACCAAGTAGCGATTCCCTTCTCATAAAAAAAAACCCTTTTTAGACCCTATTTTCAGGCCCAAACCGTAGCATTTTTAAAGTCTCATTTTAGGCTCTTTTCTTTTTATTTTTCAAAACAAAAACCATTGTTTCAAAAATCTTTTTTACCAAACCACTCCCTTTTTCACACACTTTTTTTGTTTTTGAAAAATGGGGCGCAACACCTAACATACAATTGGGGGGAAGAAGTAAAAATAATGCATCTATTACATATTCTATCTAAATACAAATATTTGTAAAAAATATGAAAAGAAAATAGTATAAATATTACATTGGCTATCTAAATAGAAAATATTGCAAAAATAGTAAAAGCTAGCCAACGATTACATTTTTTCGAATAATTAAAATTATAGGTTCAAACAAATAAACATAACATAAAGTAAACTAAATAAATGCTCGAAAACTAAATGAAATAAAGTAAGCACACAAAAACACATAAAACACATAGGAGCATGTAAAAGGAAAAACTGAAAGTAGTGTGAATACCTCCATTGAAGACCCGATACTAAATGCTAATAAGATGAGCAAATGCGTTAATGGTAACACTATTTAACAAAATAAAACATGAAACATGAAATACTGACAAATTGAGTGTAAAATGCAAATCCCATTGAGCTAAGGATAAATTCTATAAAGTTTAAGGAGGAAAATTAAAAATTCTAATTAATCAAGGGGTAAAACTAAAAATTCTACTAATTGAAGGGGCTAAATTGTAATTTAACACATTGTTCTAAGGCTAAAATGCAAAATTCTAGCAAATTGGGGGAGCAAAACATAAATTTCAGTAGCCATAGAGGACTAAATAAAAAGTACAGCAAGTTCTAAAAGTTAGTTTAAAATTCCAGCAAAACTTAATGACTTAGATTGAAATTTCAGCAACATAAAGCTCAAAAAATGAAAATTTCAGCAATGATAAGTGTTCAAAAATGAAATTCCAGCAATAATAAGGGTCCAAAAATGAAATTCCAGCAACTATGAAGACTAAGAATACATTTTTCAGCAGCCTAAAAGGGCATATGAACAAATAATGTGAGCAAACAGAGTCAAATTGAAAAGGATTAAAGCCTAGTGGTTAATCTATAAATAATAGGGACTAATATGCGAAAATTGAAAGTGCTTGGATAAACAAATGAAAATACCGCACTAAATCAAATTGCTTTGATTAACTAAAGTTAACTAAAAATGCAAACTAATTAATTAGAAATAAAAACCAAATTAAAACAAATCAAAGATGAGTTAAAGGAAATTACATAAATAAACAAACTAAAAAATATGACACCAAAAGTACTAAATCTGCTAATCAGTTTATGTACACATATACATATCAACTAAATACAAGACAAAATGACAAATTCCTAATGATGTTAGATTCCTAAAACCTATGTCCTTCATCGCCAACACCCAAATCATTTTTCTTTTTTTTTTTTTAACCGAGACCCATTCTTTCCAAACTATTAAACAAAACTCCAAAACTCAAAATTACAAATCCCAGATTCCTAAACCCATGCGTGTCTAAGCCAAGAAATGTAAGATTCCTCTAAGTCTCAATCGATTTTGTTAATCTAAACTCCCACAATTCTCAAGAGTTTGATTCCAGGTTCAAAGCCTCTAAAATCTATCGAGGGCCACTTACCTTAACTCGTCTCTCAAACTTCAAAATTCTAACCTCTTCTCTGTAATGATCAAACCACTAATCAAACCCATAATCTTTCAAAACTTCACAAGATTCAAAAGAATTGCAGTGGGACTTCCTTAATGAAAAGCTTATCTTGCTGGGAAAAAATCAATTGAAACACTATATCGATAAAATCAAGGGAGAATTGTTGCTGTTACACCCCTTTGGGCTTTGGAAAAGCGATGAATTGAAGGAGTAAAGCAGATCCAGTTTTATGCAGCAGGGATTTGGGATGTGAGAAAGGGAAAGCGAGTGCTTCTTCTAGATGCTTGATTATGGGTTATGAATTTACTAGGTTTATGGCCGTGGATTGGGATGGTTTGTGGAGTTACAATGATGGTAACTTGTGATGTTGTTGTTGCGGTGCTGTGTGTTTTGCGGGCTATGCATGTTTGTGCCTAGAGATGGGATGGAGAGTTTGGGAGTTGTGATTTTGGGCTTGTTTTTAGTCTATCTTGGAGATATCTATGGAGGTGGTGATGGCGGTTGTGCAGGGGAGAACAGGCTGCGAAGGGAGGAGGAATGGAGTGACATGCACTACCGTGGGTTAACTGGTGGCTGGGCAGAGGAGATGGTGGTGGTAAGTTATGGTAGCCTTGATTGCAAACAGACTTGGAGGGCTAGATTTACTGGTTTTGGTCAAGGAGGGAAGATGAACGATGCTGATTGATAGAATTGGTGATGGTGAGGTTGGAGACAGGGAGGCTATGGTTGTGCTAGTGGTTGCTGGCGGTCTGCAGTGAAGGAGATAAACCCAGAAGAGAACCCCAGAAAATTTTTCTGAAGAAAAAAAAAAAACAAAAACCCAGAAATTCATAAAACTAATCTGGCAATAAAACTTGAAACATGAACTATACTTAGACTTGGAGAGGGGAACTATGGCCTTTGACATATTCTTATTTGCTAGTTTGGTATGAACAGTCGTTGGAATTTTTTAAGTGTGTGTATTTTTGTGTATTAGTGTGTGTGATGATTTTGAGTGTGTGAGATTTTGGTGTGTTAGTGTATGTAAGATTTAGTGTGTGTAAAGGTGTGTAGTGTGTGCAAAATTAAAAAAAAATTGTTTAAGATTTTCTAATTTTCATCCCCTTTTTTATTATTAATAAATGAGGTATTTATTGTGTGGGGAATCTTATCCTCCAAGAATGAATAAAATGACTAAAATGTCACTTAACAATTAAATCAGCATTTTACTCTAAAAAAAATAATATTTTGACACACAAAAAATTAAAATTAAAAATTAATATTAAAAAATTTTCATGATTTTTCTAAAAACATCAAAAAAATAGAAAAACTTAAAAAATCTAAATAACAAATTTTATTCAATAAAAATTCGATTAAAAATACATTTCTTGTGCAAAATGACCGTTTTGCTCCCGAACGTGATATTTATCAAAAACTAGTAATAGATCTCAAAATTTTGTCAAAAAAAATTAGAAACACACTTAAAAATCTAAAAAATGAATTTAGCTTCCAAAATTGGCGAAAAATGCGTTCGGGGTGCGAAATGGCCATTTTGCTCCTATAATGATGAAATATACAAAAAAATATCTATTGGTCTTGAAAAATTACCAAAAATTAAAAATACGCTTAAAACCCTAAAAATGAATTTAGAACTTAAAAACTGGCAAAAAATGAGTTTGGCATGCGAAATGCCTATTTTGCCCCGGAACGCAGTATTTATGAAAAAATAGCAATTGTCCTTGAAAAATAAAAAAATAAAAAATGTGTCTAAAAGCCTGAAAAATGAATTTATGGCCTGAAATGAGTGAAAATGGTGTCTGCGAGACAAACTGATCACTTTGCCCCTATGTGACAAAATATATAGAAAAATAGCTATTAATCCAAAAATTTACAAAAATTTTGAAAATATGTATGAAAGTACAAAATATGTATTTAGAACCCACAAAACAATGAAAAATATTTACATGTTGAAAATTACCGATTTTGCCCTTTTTGGCCAAAAAAAAATCAAGATTTAGCCCCGAAAGTTAAAAAGTGACCCCTAATGTTAGAAAAATAAATAATCTGTCAAAATTTGGTGTCTATAGTTAGAGACGCAGTGACGACTCAAGTGGTCATTAATGATGCACACATATATTTCAGTGACAACTTGAAATGTTGTCAGAAAAAATTCTAGCTTGAGTGATAATTAACAATTGTTGTCAGAAATGGTTGCATATTCAATGACGATAATTTTTGTCACTAATGTACTGTGTACGTTTCAGTGACACTCTTAAATATTGTTAGAAAAGAGCTGAGCATTCAGTTACAACTTGCAATGGTTGTCAAAAGATGTTATAGATAGTGACGACATTTATTGTCACTAATGCCTAGGTCATATTTCATTGACAACTTGGAAAATATTGTCACTACTAAGTGTATATTTAGTGACAACATTTAGCTCTTGTTGTTAATGCAAATTGCAAGGTAGCAAACAAAAAGTGGCGACATTTCGCTATTGTCACTGAAGATACATCACAATTGTGACAAGAACATTGTTGTCATTGAAAGCTATCTTTAGAAACAAGTTCTTGTTGTCAATGAAAAATATCGTCACTAATGATCATTTTTGGTGTAGCGTACCTCAAATATGAAATGCTGCCTGAGGACGCATGAAGAAGGACTAATATTCCTTGTTGTGCACTCAAGTTTCAATACTCATTTGATGGTTTATTCTTATGCTGCTTAGGAGGGGATGAAGCTTTCACATTCATAAGGATGAGTTACTCTCTTGGCCCACTATGGCCAAAGATTGAATAGAGTATGCCCAAAAGTGCTTAGGTTGTTAATTTCATGCAAATTATGTTCATCAACCTCTCGAGTCATTACATCTGACTGTGCATTCTTGGCCTTTTAATGCTTGGGGACATGATATTGTTAGACCATTGCCAAAGTCATCCATTTCAATATTTATACATATTGGCGAACACGAAGCAGACGACAAAGGACATCTATTTTGCACAATTTTATGTTTAGTGGTTTTTCTCTTGATCATTGAAAGAGTGATCCTCAAATTGTAAATATGCCATAAACTATATTTTTTAGATAGTGCTCTATTAATTTTCTATCTTTTTTGTTTTGGCAAATAACCCATTCACTGGCTGAAGCAGCCAATTCTATATTTTATTGATAATCAACACAAGAAAACAGAGAGGAACATAAACCTTACCTCAATACATAATATGAACGTAGAACTACTTCTAAGAGAAAACATTAGCAATTTATCCATTCTAAAGGTTCCTAGAATTTCTTTTGACAAATTACTACATTTATAAAAGACCTTATTACAATGAAGAGAAAAAGCTAAATTTTCCAAACTATCAACAACCTTATTCGCCTCGTGGTAGCAATGCAAAACTTTGATGAAATTGAACGTTTTCACTTGTTGAATGTCCCTTATGGCTGTTCATGGAATCTCAGAATCATTATTTAAAACATCCACCAATGCATTTGAGTCCAATTATACATAAATGTGTACGAAACCATTCTTCTTGTATAATCTCAAACCATATAAGAGAGCTTTAACTTCTACCACAACACTTGTCGCTTGTCCAAAGCAATATGCAAATGCCAAGATTAAGTTACCATTGGCATCCCTTAAAATCCATCCTCCCCCACTTTCTCCTAGATTACTTTTAGAAGACCCATCAGTGTTGAGAAGAAAACCACCAGGATTTGGCCTCAACCAACGTATAACCTGGAATGTGATCCTCTACTTCACCTCAGACACCCTTCAAACAAACTCATGCCATTCTCTGGACAAACCTTTTTTTCTGCCAGAACTTGATATAGAATATGGATTGAACATTATTATAAATAGTCCTAATGGCATCTATAATGCTCCATTTTAGTCTTTCAAACAAAGCTGTGTTCACGTATTTCCATAAATACCAACAAATAAATAAAGTTAATACTTGACTTAATAATGACACCTAAGGATTGTAGACACCAAATTTTGACACACCATTTACTTTTCAAACATTGGAGCGTTGTTTATATTTTTGGGGTCAAATTTTAATTTTTTAATAAATCGGGAGGACAAAATGGTAATTTTTATTTGTAAATATTTTTTATTAGTTTTGGGGGTTTTAAATTCAAATTTTTTTTAATATGTATTTTTTAATTTTCTGTGATTTTTCTGAATTTAATTGGTCTTCTTTTTATATTTTACTAGCACAAGGGCAAAATGGTAATTTCGCCTTGCGAACACCATTTTGAGCTCATTTCAGATTCCAAATTTATTTTTTCTAATGCTTCAAGCATGTTTCTAAATTTTCTTGATTTTTTCGGGGACGATTGCTATTTTTCTGTAAATACCGCATTCAAGGGCAAAATCGTCATTTTATAGTTAAATTCATTTTTTGTCAATGTTTGAGTCATAAATGCATTTCTCAGTGTTTTAAGCTTATTTTTAATTTTTGGTAATTTTTCAAAATCAATAGCTATTTTTGTATCTTTTCGTTATCCAAGGGTAAAATTGTCATTTTACATTCCAAATTCATTTTTCAACAATTTTTTGGGTCCCAAATTCGCTTTTAAGTTTTAAGCATGTTTTTAAGGTTTTCTAACCTTTTTTTTAGGGTGAATTTCTATTAATAAATTTGTTATTTACATTTTTCTTAATTTTTTTCATTTTTGTAAGAGAAAATAGATTTTTGAAGATAAAATTATAATTTTGGTAGTCAATGACGTTTTGGTCTTTTAACCATTTCTTGGAAGATAAGTCTTTGGTTCACTATAAATACCCCCATTTGGGGATTTAAAAAAATAAAAATACAAAGTCGAGGGAGAGTTTTTTAGTTCTTTTTTAGTTTTTAGTTTTTACATTTCACCAAGAACACACACTTTTTTCTACATGCATTTTCAAGTTTTCACACACCATACCAAGAACACACACTATACATCTTCAAGTTTTCACACACCACACCAAGAACACATACTTTTTTTACACACATCTTCAAATTTTCACACACTACACCAAGAACACACACTCACTCTCTCTCATACACTACACACATGACTTACTCTCTCACACACACTACACATAGATTCACACACGTTCACATACTTCCTCACCACATATATCTCACACCAGATTTACTAACATTCACAACACACACACTTGCAAACACAAACATCAATAGATTCACAATACACAGACACATTACACACACAGACACAGACACATTACACACACAATACATGCACAGTCACACATACAACCCCTCCAGTTCCACAGGACCATCCCACACACAATCCACATAGTAGGCACACACGAATTCACATAATTCACAGTCACACCACTTCAAACGCACAAAAAACACACAATTCACACACATAACTTCACACATTGTCACACACAAAACACACATAGAGCTTGATCCAAGACCATCCCAAAAACCACGTTTTCAATATTCAGTCTTAAAACTCATCAGAAACCACCATTACTTGACCCTTAATCCAAGACCAGCTTCCTCAACCTCCAATCACCACCTCAACTCCACCCAAATAACTTGCAAACCTGTACAAAAACAAATAAAACAGTTCCAAGCCACCTGCTGCAGCACCATCGCACGCCCCTGTCAATCTATCACCATCCCCATTAGTCCCAATTTCACCCACATTCGTCCAACCCACTACCTCCAGCTATTAGTATCCAGTCATAACCCCACCAATTCCACCAAATTCCTCCAATTTCTCAGTTGAAACAGCCCCATGAGTCCCCATATCGCAACCTACCAGTCAGCTCATCAGCAGTCAAAGAAACACGAACGCCACCAGTCACCAATCCTCACACCACCACATTACCCACCACCTACAGTCATCAATTACCAGATAGCCCAACCTCCATAGCTAGCAAAATACGTGAACTCAAGCCCCAATCGAGAAACAACACCACTGCAAGCCCTTCACCACTACCCACATAACCCACATACCCGCCAAGGTTCTTAACCTCCGGCAATAAAGTTTAGCCGGCCGACAGACTGGCGCCACCACGACCAGCTCTTGACCGTCGTTAGTCCCACCGTCTCCTCCATCTCGCCATCACCAAAAGGCTCCACTTCCAGGTAAAATCTCTAGCCACCCAATTCATCGGTGTGTGTTATTTGGCTTGCTTTGGATTCGAGCAGAGAGAACAGAGGCACGGGAGAGAACGGAAGGAAGAAGTTGGGGTAGATCAGGGAGAAAACCAAAAAATAGAAACAAAATAGAATAGGAAAAATAGAAAAAAAAGGGAAAAGAGAGAAATCAGAGAGAAGGGAGAAGCCGAGAGAGAAATTCAGGATTTTTGGAAATGGGATTTTGAGGGAGAAATCGAATAAGAAAAGAAAAAGGACGAAGAGTATTGCTGGGGGAAAAGAATGGAGAAGAGAAAGAAACGGACAAAGAAGGAAGGATAGAAGAGTGAGAGATAACAGAGATTTGGATGAGGGAGAAAGGAAGAAGAGAGAAGAAAAGAGTTTAGAAGAGAAGAGAAGAGAAGAGAAGGCGATACAGGGGAGGAGAAAAATAAGTCTGGTGAAAAGAAGAAAAAATGAAAAAAATGAATTGTGGGAATTTTTGGAAAGATGAATTTTGAGGGTTAATTGGTTTTGTTTTCAGCCGATTTTTGAGGAAATCTTAGTGTTTTGTTTTTCTTTTTATGTGTTTAGTTTTTTTTTTTTTTTGTTTAGCTAATCTCTAAGTAGTTTCTGTTTTTTTATTCAATTTGGTTGTGATTTAGTAATTAGCTTGGTCAATTTGAATTAATTAGTCTAGTCTTAATTCATTTTGGGCATTTTAATTTTGTTTTATCACAAATTAATTTATTTAGGTTTAAGTGTTCATTTTCTTTGGCCTTATTGATGACTCCTTTAAGATTTCATTTTTATGCAATTTAGTCCCCCCCCCCTTTTATATTGGCCCCTAGATTTTTAATTTGTTTCAATTAGATTCATAATTTGTAAATTCACTCATTACTTGAATTTATTGTTTCACTCACAATTTGTTTTTATTTGCATCTTTACCCCCTAGACTTCTGTAGATTTTCAATTTTGTCCCAATTAGTTTAAATTTATCATTTCGACCCCAATTTACTCTACTTTTATTTTCCCCCTCTAACTTGCTATAATTTACATTCTTCTAACGTGTTAGTATTTCATACATTACTCTTTATTTTATTAAATAGTTATCCCTTTAACCTGTGCGTTCGTTTTTAAGCTTTGGTACCGGATCTTCAAAGAGGTAGTTATTTTTCTTTATGTGCTCCAATATACTCCAATGTGATTTTATGCATTATTAGTTGTTTATTTCTTAATTTACATATTTTTTGCTTGTTCACGTATTTAATTTATTTAATTTTGAATTTTTATTATTATTTTGAAAAATATTTTATTTTGTATTCAGCTAGTCAATGTAATAGTTAGATTATTTTTCCATATTTTAGCAAAAATTGTGTAATTAGATAGAAAATGTAATAGATAGGGCATTTAAAATTTTTCCCCCTTAAATTGTAAATCAAACCCCCCCCGGTGTAATAGTTAGGGTTTATTTGTTTTTTGCGTGCTTACGTGTTTATTTCTTTTATCACTTTCTTTAGAATTTTTTGCATCTAGATATTATATTTATGTGTTATGTGCTACTACGTGCTTTTATATGTCTTTATATGTTTATTTGCTTTCATATGTTTTATTTATCTACATGCTTTATCAACTTTATTACTCCGTCACCACACTAATCCAACGCTAGTTGTGGCTTCATTCTTTTCTCGCTAGTCCAACGCTAGTGGGATTCTATTTAGAACGGGCTAGTCCAACACTAGACCCTTAGCACATTTAGTATTAGGTGCATTTGTGTGCATTTCACATCTCATTTCACACATTTTAGTTTTCTTTCCATTTGGCATGATTTTATTATTACTATTATTATTATTTATTATTATTATTTTGACACATTTTTAAAATGCATGACATCTAGGTTGCATCTCACTTAGAGATTAGGACATTTGTGTGATCCGACTAGAAATAGTCGCCTACTCACGTGGGAAGCGGTGGCGTACAGGCCGTTCTCCCCTCCGTGAGTAGAAATATTTAGTCACGAGTTATTAGTCCTCCGTACCAGTCATGTTGCATACCCACCTTCTTTGATCACTTACTATATATTATTATTATTATTTTCTTTTCCTTTTTGCATTTCATTTTACATTTACACTCGTGACTCCCTCGAAATCTCGATTCGAGATTCGCAATTAATGCGATAACATCGACCAAGTCTCGACGGAACATTCCGACCCTCTCAATATTCACATTTAGATTTAGGATTTTCATTCATTTAGACACATCCAAAACGCAATAGAATCTAGGGTTAATTCAGAAAAATTTGATTAAACCTCGCAACTAGCCTCGGCTAGGTTGAAAGGGTGCCTTAAGCGCAAGCCTTTGCCTTCCTTTCTTCAAATGTGACTCCCGCACCTTTTTCTTTCGTTTTTCATAGACCGGAGTCAAAAAAGGGTTTTAAAATATTTTTATAAATTTATTTTATTTTATTTTATTTTATTTTATTTTGTTAAACAAATTTTCGGGGTGACTTGGTGCACCCTAACTCAGTACGAAGTGGCGACTCCATTTTTTAAAATAAAACCCTTTTTCAAAAATTATTTGGCCAAATCTGGCGCACTTTTAGTCCTGGTCTTGTTTTCTTTTAAAATACCATTTTTTCTTAAAATACACTTTTTTACTAAAATTTGATTTTTTCTCACATACGCACGGTTTTTCTAAAAATTTTATTTTCGAAAGGGTCACCGAGACCGGATTGTCTTTTCGGACGCGACAGTCAACGATCCCACTAGCACCCTTTGCTCACGATTTTTAGGACGCGACAAGGATTTGAAGCCTTTTCTTAAGAATGACACCTAAGGATTAGAAGCCTTTTCCCGCCCCCAAGAGTTCAAGCATTCTCTCACCAATGCTCTATCCATAGGTTTGCCAAACTATTTCCCAAACTAGCGCCAAACCATTTTTCAATTTCACCTGTTGCAAAGATATACTCAATAGATTCTTCTTGCGGAAGCACACAACACAAATATTTTGAAGGCCCAGCAATTCCCAATTTTTTGAGAATGTCATATGTGGGGAGGCGTTTATAGAGAAGCCTTAACAAGAAGAACGATATTTTTATAGGAACATACTCCATCCACAAACTCTTGAACACCCAAGATTTGTTCTTAACAATCCTCACTAGCATTGGCAATGATTATCAAGATCCATTGGGATCCCATGCCCATATTTAACTTGAGTGGGATGGGTATCAATAATGCGGGATTAGGCTTATTTGGGATTATACCCATTAATACCCATTTAACTATGGGTATGGTTGGGAATTGATTGGAACTCCTATACCCAAACATGAACAAACCTTGAAAGAATTTGTATTTGATCAGATTCATCTATTCCATACTCCCTCTTGAATGAATCTTTCATTTTAAGCTACATTAACAAAGTACTTTTCATCCATTCTTCGTTTTATTGGTTTTTAACATTTTTTTTCAATGACAGTGGAGTATTGTGATCCCTGACATTCTTGGTACAATAATGGGTAGGTTGTAATTTTATTTCTCCATTCTTAGCTTCTTCATTTCGGCCCCTTCAATTCATCTATTTCTCTTATGAATATTATGTTAAATTTTACCTCTTGACATCAATTTTGTGTGATTAAACTGATCTTTGTACTGAAAAAAAATCATGTGAATTTCATATGTTGAGTGCCATAATTTCAATTCAACCTTATTCTCGAAAAAACTAGTCTTCATATTCTGGGCTTCATATAAGTTTGTTATATTCACGAATGAGTGAGATGTTGATTTATTTTAATTTTTAATTTGCTTCAGTACTTCAGTAATGAATTTTAATATCATGAGTTTTAATAAAATAATATCCAAATTAATTTTTCTAGGAGTAGATAAAATAAATCTCTACGCGTCTTCAATCTATCCTCTTTACATATAATCATTGGAATAATTGAAAGATTAAAAAACATTAATAAATGAGATCTAAAAAATAATATAAAAATAAAAAGTTAGAAATTTATTGAGATTGATAAAGTAAAAAAATAAATGATATAAAAAAGAAATATTAAGGTTAAACTAAAAAAATAAATAATATAAAAAACAACAATTGATTTATAAGGAAAGGACAATTGATTAATAAGGAAAGGATTCTTTAGAAAAATAATAAAATTAGATTTATTGGGTATCTGGGTGGTATCAAAATGGGATTAGCCTATTTTAGTCCTGCTCATATTGATCCCATGACGAATATGGGATTATTTGGGTATGGCTTATATTTCACAGTCCCAATTAAGTCCCGCCTATCGAACCCATTTGCCATCTCTAGTCCTCACCAAATTAAGAAAATCACCTCTTGATCTGGGCACCCAAACACGTGTCTTTAGCATTTTTAACTGGACAATCTATCTGAGAAATTTTCCTAACAACTTCCGGATCCACCAATCTTTGAATTTCATCTAACTTCCATGCGCCATCAACAACAAAGTCCATCATCTTTTGTTTACTTTCCATTTGACATCTCCAAGCAAAAGGTCCCAGACTAGCCCAATTATCAAACCAAAAACTACGGTCACACCCATTTAAAATCCACTGAATCTGAAATTTTTCAATAGTCCTTGCTCTCAACATTCGTTTCCATGTCAAGGATACAAAGATGGAAGCCTCGATTGATACGTGCGTGGTAGCGCCTATCTCAGTGTTAGAGGCTTCACCAATGATGTCCATTAGCCAACGCGAATTGGAGAGTTTTGAGTATTTAAAGTATGATCTAAAGGCAAGAAAATTCTTCATATTTGTCAATCTTGTGTCTATGTGGCACTCTAGATTAAGATCAAAAGTCTGTGGAAGAGTTTGGCAAGGTGTATTGTGCAAAAAATGCTATTTGGGGTCCAGATGCGGGTCCAGACGCGCCCACAGATCAGTCCATGGCTCAATTAGATGCGCCCACGGCTAGAGAAAGGCCACCCACATTTGGTAGATCGCTTGATCCAACAGCGGGTAGGTCTGAGCTAAGCTGCGACCGCGGCTCGCTTAAGCATGCCCGCAGATCGCTTGCAGAAAGTTTTAGGTTTTTAGTAGTTTTCAAATTTTGTTAGGTTTCTATTTGTAATTCTTTTTCAATTCTTTTTAACTCGTATTCAGGTAGTTTTTTGACTATAAAAAGGTATTCTTTCTTTGTAATATTTTTCATAATTTTTGATGTTTGATGAATTAATAAAATTCTTCTTCTCTTTCATGAGAGTTTTTCTTTAGTTCTTGCTGATGAGAACTGTGACCTTATCAAGAGTGATTCTTGTGGCAGTCTAAAACCAACCTAGCTTAGAATTTTCTTCTTGTTTTGATTAAGTCCTAGAATAAATTTGGTTAGACGAATGAACTCGCTCATATCGGTCTAGCAAGGTTTATTCTTTTGGTTCGAGATTTCTACAAGGATTGAATTCAAGGACCAATCTCCATATTTAGGTTACTTTGATTTACGAATCAAAGTTGGTCTAAAGTTCGACGAGGTTATTACTTTCAAGATAATTTGGTCCAATTCAACGGGAGGATTTGGATTAATTTGTCGCATGTTTCTTCAAGACGATCTTTGGGAAGATATTCCTATGATATATGAAAGGGGCCACACTCGATCGTATCAAGTGGTATCAGAGCTTTAGGCATCTTAAAAAATCAAGTTTTTGTTTCTAACCCGTTTGGGTATATCTCTTTTGTTTTCAATCGGCCTGGATATATGTTTTTTTAATTGTTGTTGTGTTGTTCTTAGTTCAATATCTAATTTTTCTTGAATCAAAGTTGTGTTTTTTTGTGGGTTGATTGTCCCAAAAAAAAAAAAAAAACCATACTGTTCACCGTACTGTTCATGTCGGAGTACTATTCACCGTACTGTTCACATCTGGAGTACTGTTCTCACGCCGGAGTACTGTTCATGTCGGTTACTGTTCAACCAATTTTTTTCGGTTCTTTTTTTCTTCAGTTAAATTTTGTATTTTGTGAGTTGTTTTGTGTTAGTTAACAAAAAAGGGTAAGAGAAAAAAAAAGTGAGGAAGAAAAAAGGAAAGAAAGAGGAGAAAAAGGAAGGAGAGGAAAAAGGCAAGAGTTGTGAGAGACAATAAAAGCCTAAATTGAGTGAAAATATTTTGTATTGATTCTAATAATTTTTGTAGCTTGCATTATGGAGGAATTTCTCACAGAATTTAGGCAGGAATTCAATAAAGGATGGATTCTGTATTTGATTATTCGACATGGGAATTCAAAAAAGGCATAGCTTCTCGATTTGGTTGTTGGGAAACTGAGGAATTGATTCGCAAAAAGAGAAGTTCCAATCTTATCTCTTCCAAGAAATTTATTAATGATGACATGGTTCTAAAGATGTTTCTTCAAAGAGGATGGAGTGTCCATTGTCTTCAAAGCCCACTCGAAGACCACACGTTGAATCAAAAAATGAGGAGTTGAAGCCATGGATGAAATTATGGATAAGTTTGAGGCTCAATATGAAGCTTATGTAGCTAATCAAAAGAAAAGGGAAGCTCGTAGAGTTGAAGAGGAAGAAGCACCATCTTTAGAGGAGCCACGCCTTGAGGATTCACCAATGGAAGAGCATATTGAGATTACATATGAAGCACCATTGGAGTAGTCAATAGAAGAGGAGCCACCAAGTGTTGAACCACTACCTCTTGAGATCGATCCTTATTCTTCATCTACCTTGGGCGAGGATTCGAGGGCGAATCGTTTCGAAGAGGGAGAGTTTGATACGTGTGTGGTAGCACCCATCTCAATGTTAGAGGCTTCACCAATAATGTTCATTAGCCAAGGCGAATTGCAGAGTTTTGAGTATTTAAAGTATGATCACAAGGTAAGAAAATTCTTCATATTCGTCAATCTTGTGTCTATGCGGTGCTCTAGGTTGTGATCAAAAGTCCATGGAAGAGTTTGGCAAGGTGTATCATGCAAAAAATACTATATGGGGTCCAGACGCGGATCCAGACGTGCCCACGGATCAGCCCATGGCTCAATTAGATGCGCCATGGCTGGAGAAAGGCCACCCACATTTGGCAGATCGCTTGATCTAGCCGTGGGTAGGTTGGAGCTAAGCCGCGACCATAGCTAGCTTAAGCATGCCCGCGGATCACTTGCAGAAAGTTTTAGGTTTTTAGTAGTTTTCTAATTTTGTTAGGTTTCTATTTGTAATTCTTTTTCAATTCTTTTTAGCTCGTATTTAAGTAGTTTTTAGCCTATAAAAAGGCATTCTTTATAATATTTTTCATAAGTTTTTATGTTTGATGAATTAATAAAATTCTTCTTCTCTTTCATGAGAGCTTTTCTTTAGTTCTTACTGATGAGAATTGTGACATTATCAAGAGTGATTCTTGTGGCGGTCTAAAACTAACCTAGCTTAGAATTTTCTTCTTATTTTGATTAAGTCTTAGAATAAATTTTGTTAGACGAATGAACTCGCTCATATCGATCTAGCAAAGTTTATCCTTTGGTTTGAGATTTCTACAAGGATTGAATTCAAGGTGACCAATCTCTACATTTAGGTTGCATTGATTTACGAATCAAAATTGGTCTAAAGTTCAACGAGGTTGTTACTTTCAAGATAATTTGGTCTAATTCAGCGGGAGGATTTGGATTAAATTATCGCATGCTTCTTCAAGAAGATCTTTGGGGAAAAATTCCTGTGATATACGAATGGGGCCACCCCCGATCGTATCATTGACTTTATTTGGGTGCTTCTTCTGACAATATTTACTTCTCCAAAAACTTGCCCATAATGAACTCCTTGACTGAAAACTCCACCAAAGCTTAATAGCAAACGCTTTATGTTCATCAAATAACGAGTGAAAACACATAGCTCCCTCATTAGCAGGATAGCACATCTCCTCCCACTTTATCCAATGATGCTTTTGGTTGTCTACATTTGAACCCCATAGAAACTTTGCAAAGCAAGATTCAATTTTTTGTAAAATTCCTTTACTAGGGCAACAAAATGAATACAAATAGAAGACAAAACATGTTTTATTAAAATAATCTTACCCCCTACTGATAAAAGTTGATTCTTCCCAGCCAACATCCGAGATGTAATAGATTGAGTAAGCTCCGCAAAAAATTCTGATTTCCTCCTCTCAATATATAAAAGACAACCAAAATATCTAACTGGAAATTATTTAGAACAAAAACCAGTTATATGGGCTATTCGATGTTTCTTTTCTTGAGACATTCTATCATCCATCAAGAAACAACTCTCATTTTTATTCACCTTCTACCCAAACGATCTTCCATAGTCATGCAAACATTCCGTAAGCAACTGAAGAGACCTTTTTGATGCACTCGAAAATATAATCATATCATCATCAGCATAAGCTAAATGTGAAATTCGAGGACATCTCCTAGGAACCCTAAGACCCAAGAAAGAAGGATGCCACAATTGCTTATCAAGAGAACGAGACAGTATGTTAGCTTCAAACACAAATAATGTCGCAGACAGAGGATTACCTTGCTGAAGCCCACGAGAAGAATGAAAGAACCCCATAGCAGAGCCATTCACAATCATTGAGAACCAATTGTTAGAAATAATTCTCCAAGCCATATCTGTCCATCTTTCATCAAACCCAAAGGCACACAACACTTTGATTAAGAAAAAATCACGAGATTCTATCAAACGCTTTAGCCATATCTAATTTCAACGCCGCATTGCCTCCATGATTCTTCTTGCCAATGCCTATCATTAATACCTGTGCTAAAAGGAAGTTATGAAAACACATCAAAATAGCTGCGAAAATCCTCCACCTTTGACCCTTTATAAGTGAACAATCATTATTGAGTTATTAGAAATGTTAATTGTATATCCATACTATAGAGGGTGATCATGTATTCTCATTTTTGTATATTCATACTTGTAGAGTGTATTTCTCATATAATTTATTTTACATAAATACTTGAGAGAAAGCACATGATGTTTATCTAGGGCGATTATAAAATTCTTGACTCAATTGGAGTAAAAGTGCGCATTAAAAGAGTAAGACTTTTCCTCAAAGTTGTAAGGGGTTTTTGTCTCTCCCAAAGAGATACTAAGTGAATTAAATCCGAAACTTGGTTGAGCTTAAGGAGTGGACAAAAGGGTGGCCGAACCATTATAAATTTGAAGCTTGCAGTTTCTCACCTTACTCCTACATATTTTCTTGTCAATTGTGTTTGTGTTTGTTTGTTGGATATTTGTACTTACTAGTCATTTGAATTTATAGAAAAATTATTCAACCCAATGTTCTCTCGCTCTTATGTTGTTTTTTAGGCCTACTCTATAAAAAAATTATAAAATCAATTATTTCACTGTGTTTCTTGAATCTCAAAGAATTGAAAAAGACGTAAGTGAGAATTAGAACGCTGATTTTGAATATACTTGTCTTTTTAACAGTATTGATAGCACCACAGCCCTTTAGTAAAAATTTAATATATTAAATAATACAAAATTTGTGTGCGGAGCTAAAGTGAAAGCACACTGAAACCTTATGGGTGTTTAATAAAATTAATTGTTACATTTATCATTTTACAAAACAAATGTCACATTAATCAATGGAGTAAAGTGGAGCAGAAAAAAAGTTAGAGACTACACAATAAAACACTCAGATCTTAAGGGCATTATTGCGTTTAACCCTTAATAAATTGTTCATCAATAATCGATTGATTAATTAATTAACTAAAATTTTTTGCTTGAACAATTTTGTGTTAACTAATAATATTTATTAAGCATACAAAACTAATTTGTCCTATTTTGGGAATGGGTAACATAACTGGTGATCTAAACTATTTGTTAACCAATTTTTGGGATAATTAGATTTGAATATTAGTAGGTACAAAAAACTGAGTTTAATTTAGATATTTTGTGCCAATTATAAATAAATGAATGGATGATAAATACTTATAAACAGCATGTAATTAGAAAATCAAAATTACTGATCATAGAGATTTTTTTTTTCAAGAAAAATGCAAGCAAACCTTGGATTATTTACCTCAATATTCATTTTCTTAATTAAAATAAAAAAATATTAAAAAAATATTGTTATTTTTCTTCGTGTCCCAAAACTAGTGGGTTTTCATTAAAGTCACCATGTGATATGACAGCTTTAAAATTAGACTTCTTCCTCATGTTTTAGAGAGATGTATGTTTTTCAATTGTGTTTTCAAGAGAAGTCAATTTCTCAAAAATCGACATTACGTTTTGAAGAGAAGTTGATAACTCAAAAACTTCTTTTGGTAATCAACTTTAAATTACTTCACTATTTTCAAAGACACGTAATATTAATAATATACTTTTTTGATGATTTAAAAGATAAATTATTGAGGTAAATAACCTAGCAGCCCTTTCTAATTTCACTGGTATCAGTATTAATTTACCACGTCTACTCATTTTCACAAGGATTATTACCTAAAAGTAAGTGAGCAGCATTATTAATTTGCCTCGTTTGATTATCAAAATCACTGTTTACAAAAAGGAGGACTTTTATACTTCTTTTGATACTTTTAATTTTAACAAGGCAGGTAAATTAGAAATCAACCCATCTTTATTAGGTGATCAACCAATCTTGTTTTGACAACTATTTAGATACTAGATATTTATTAAATCAAAGGGAAGTTAATACTTAATTACGGCATATTAGAAAATGAATATCTGAAACCAATCCCGCGGACTTAGGGCCTCACAATTTCCACTCTCTCCATTTGTTACAAGTTGAATGTGATGTAACTATGCAATAATTTTGTATAATTGTTTAACATTTTTATATAATTATTTTGCACACAAAATAATATCATTTTTTAAAATTATTTTTGACCTTATTAGTTTTTATTCATTATTATCTTTCTAATTTGAGCTATGAAACTGTTGTAACTGAAAATTGTGAGTGCTGGTCAATCTCGTGTCCCACCAGAATACTTTTTGGCGCGTTCCTAAAATAAAATACCGGCCTGACGTGTCCAAATTCCACAACTTCTCATGGCTCCCCGTTTTCCTCTCCTTAGATTCAGAGCTTCGTATTAGAAGTTTTGATACTGCTCCTAAATCCCTCTCCCTCCTCCTCCACCTCACCCTCTGATGCCTTGTCTCTTCTCCATCCCATCTGATATCTGTGCAAGATGAATCACATCTACCTCCATCTCGAATCGACCAAGTTCTTACACCTACCAATACCATCTCTCCTCTACGACCGCCAAAAGCCATGGTGGCAGCAGATTCTGGACCCCAACGGGGAATTCGTAAACAAATGGAACCGCATTTTCTTGGGAACTTCTCTCATTGCATTGTTTATAGATCCTCTGTTTTTTTTCCTCCCAAAACTCCAAACAGATTGCATGGAAATTGATGTATCATTAGCCGTCATCCTTATAGCCTTGAGAACCATTGTGGATCTTTTTTCTGTGCTCCTAATTGCCATGAAGTTTAGAACTTCCTATGTTGCACCTAGCTCTCGGATTTTTGGGAGAGGAGAATTAGTTTTGGATCCCAGGAGGATTGCTTTTCGATACTTGAAAACTGATTTTGTCATTGATCTTACTGCTGCTCTTCCCATCCCTCAAGTAAGCGAGTCTTGAATTCTCTTGTTTCTTTTTTATTGTCCTTGTGGCACGTGGCCTAGAGTCATTGATCTCTGCCAAGAGGTGGAGGACTTGATTGATTTGAATTAAAGATCTTCAGCTCTGAATATATGATGAACAAATCGTGACCTGAGAGGAAATATAATCAAGATAACAACTTTTCAAAGAAATGAGTGCCAAAGGCCTAATATCCCTACTTAAGCCCTGCAGCAAAAAGTGGGTGATCCTTATGATTTTGGTGTCTGAAACTTCTTACAATAAGTCATCTTACGAATGTGTCGGGCATGCTCAACGATCTTTTTCTTTTTCTGAAGTTTTTAATAATTCTTTTCTCTTCTTCTTGTCTCTACTTTTTCGTTGTTCCCTTACTTTCTTAGGTAAAATATTTTGTGTATCTGGGTGGTTCAGTAGTTTTCTGTGACCTTTTGTATGCTTTAGTGACCGTGCTTCATATTTGGAATATAAGATAATAATTTAACTTGTTTTCCACTGAATTTGGCAGTTTCTTGTTTGGTTTGTAATGCCACTGAATCAACATCCTGCAGCAGCTCGGGCTAATCATGCCATTTCTTTGGTTATTATCCTTCAGTACATACCACGTTTGTTTGTCATTTTCCCATTAAATTGGAAAATTATAAAAAATACCGGGGTTGTGGCGAAGACTGCTTGGTCAGGGGCAGCATACAATCTCATTCTCTTTATGCTAGCTAGTCATGTAAGCACTTATTGCTTGTTTTTGCAGTGTTTGAAATCATTTTTTCCTGGTTTTTTTTGTATCTCTTCACATGCTTTGACTGGAATAATGGACAATTTGTGAACGAACTAAAACAGGAGTAAAAGATATAAACAAAGATTGAGATTTATAAAGATTTTTATTCAGTTCATTCTGATCATTTTTCATTTTCAAATTGTCAGTGCAGGTTTTAGGAGCCTCATGGTATCTGATGTCCTTTGAGCGGCATTTCACATGTTGGAGGATGATGTGTGAAAAGGAGAAGACCCGTCATCATTGTGATACTCTTTTTCTGGATTGTCTAAAATCTGGAGATGAAACAGGTGCTTGGAAAAAAGTGACCAAGGCATTCACAACTTGCACACCGAAGAATTATGAGTTTGGCCTGTTTACTGATGCCTTCAATGATCAAGTAACTGCCGTAGGCATCCTTGATAGATATTTTTACTGCCTTTGGTGGGGCTTGCGGAACCTAAGGTATGGTGAATTTAGGGTAAATGATAGAACTGAAGTGAATAGTTCAACATGTCACGTTACATTCTTTGAAAATCAGTCACTCAGAACCTTCTTACATATTCACACACAACGTCGTGGTGCTAGAGCTTTCATGAATGCTTTCTTAAGAACGGAAAGATTACATTCACCTAAAATATCTACTTCGTTTTCATTAGAAATGGAACTGGCTTACTTCTTGTGATACTAGGGATTTTCTTTTAATTAGAAATTTATCAGTCATGAAAAATATATCAGTCTCTTTTTTTTCTTGACTAGTTATATCAACGAATCTTTAATCCTTTATTCCTGCAGTTCTTATGGACAGAATTTAGCAGCAAGCACTCAAGTTGTGGAAACACTCTTCAGCTCTCTTATTTGTCTTGTGGGATTAGTTTTCTTTGCATTTCTAATTGGCAATATGCAGGTACGTCTTCTCCAGCAAATGCACATATATAATAATAACGAACGCCTTTCTCTTTCCTATATGCACGGCAGTATTTACATATTTGCAAAATATAAGGTTTTCCAGCAGTGAAGGCGTGAAAGTAATAGACTTACATTTTGTAAGATAATAACTAAAGTAACGCAGTAGAAGTTTAAAATTTTATTACCTAAACTTAGGATCACTTTGATATAATCTATACGATTAAAGAGAGATTTAAGAAAAATATCTCAAGATAGGTGATTTCTATGCTTCAAAGTGCAATATCCTTATTTGAAGAAGACGTTGATCCATCAAGAATAGCTATCCAAGCACAGAGCTAGTAATGGTCCACGCGAAAACGATCTCGTGGGAACCTCTATGGGCTTACTTGCATTGCCTTTTGATTTTTAGTTTCCTTAAATTATTATAAAGAACACAAGGAGATCAAAACCGTAATAATTAAGAGAGAGACGGGAGCGACGACCCTCTCAAAAAGGGACGCTTCTCTATTTTTCAACTTTTATCTATCTAGATTTTGTGCCTAGCAATTGCAATGATAATTCAAAAGACATGGCTAGGTCTTATTTATGGATGTAGAATCCTAGTTTTTAGGAACTAAGACTATTAGCAAACAAATAGGATTAAGAAGCTTAATCTTACCAAATAAAATTTAACAACTCTTAGTCCATAAGAAATCTAAGAGCTTTCCTGATTATTTTGGAAACCTTTTCTGCTAAAACTTGAATATTTATAAATAAGTCATTTAAGTTAATTTGTCTCATAAATTAACTCTATAAGTATTTCATACTTATTTTAATTACAATTTAACCCAAAGATCATATCCTTATTGTGTGTGACCTATAGGTTCCATTCACATTGGTAATAAGTACAAATTGTAACTCATTGATTAATTAATTAAGAGTTAGATGAATTAAATACTTTAATTTATCATTAATTCAACTAATTAATTAATTCGTACTTATTAATCATGAGTGGCAATAGCAAAGACATCATGACTACCCAAGTGAATAGGATAGTCATATGAGAGACTACCTACCAATGACAACATTATCGTGTAATTAATTATTTGGTAGTTTTAACTTCCTTCAAAAGGAAATTCTTTTACCACTAGCATTGCTCTGTTTATTAATAAATCATTAGAATTAATTATTTCATAAATTAATTCCATAATTATCATATAATTGTTTTAATCAATATAAACCAAGAATTAGTTCTTCTATGCAACGCTTTAGATTCCTAATCACTTAGCAATAAATATAAATTATAATCTTTGAATTAATTGGTTTTTGTACAAAACCAAAAAACTCCTACTTGGACTAAAGTCAATTTAGTCACAAGGATTTTAAGATTAGATAAATTAAACAACTTTAATTTATCATTAATTCATAATTAATCAATTTATATTTATAGATCAAGATTGCCCTCTATCAAGTCATCGTGGCCACCCAAGTGTTAGTAAAAGTCAAGTGATTGACTTCACCTATCTATGAACTAGATTCTATGTAATTATTATTCTTTCATCATACTATATCCTAAAGTAGTACAAGAGTAAGATATAAGTACCAACTCTTAATGTATTAATTATTGTTCTTTCTTGTTCCTAAAATTCAACTCTTTTTCAATAAATTTAGAAAATTTTTAAATATATTGACCTATTTGCAAACATTTCTGAGTTGATATTTCAACAAGTGTAGCCTATAGATATACTCTCTCACTACTAGGAGTGGTGAATCCTATATTAATCATAAACTATTTATTCACGTTTCTTATTATACCCAACTTCCATGGTACACATAACCAATCACGAATTATGAACTAATAGAATTAAAGTACAACAATCCACACTAAAGATACTCTTATAATTTCAAGCTAAAGAATCACTCACACTACTTACGTAGAGATTATGCCATTGGCACTCAAAAAGTTAACCTTAAAGAAATCTCTAAGCAGATCAATCAATTAAATTTGTTCTCTAACAATCCACTGATATATCATTGTGAATGAATACACGTTCACAATACTTGTTTGGATCATAAATTAGACCCTAAATATAAAATGAACTAGATCAACTTGGATTGTAAATCTATAAAGTATTTGACTTTTGTTGTATAATCTATTTTAGTGTCTAGTTTAGAACTCTTCTAACTAACAAACCACTATTCAATGTGAACACGAGTTGAGATTGCAATCAATTATCATTTTTAAAGAATTAAATGTTCGCACGTGAAAACCTATACACTTTTAAAATGTGACCCTCCATATATCAAGAATAATTCGTTAGTCCTTTTTTAGTACATCAAGATAGTCTTGATAGCTATCCATGGCCCTCACTAGAATTAGCTTAATATTTGCTCGTCAAACTTAGAGCACAGGAAACATTAGAGACTTGTACATAGCATAGCATGCATTATAGATCCTAATACAAAAGTATAAAGGTACTTTTATACGCTATCAATCTCTTCAGGTCTTTTAGAACACGAAGTCCCTCGAAAGAGTAATCCCATATCACATAAATAAGAACCTTTTCTTTTATTGTTCCATGCTGAACTTCTTTAAAATCTTGTCTATGTATGTAGATTGAGAGAGACCAAGCAGCCTCTTAAATCTATTTTTTTATATCTTAAATCTCATAATATAGGTTGCCACTCTTAAACCCTTAATGGAGAAATTCTTGGACAACCATACCTTTTACCATATAAAGCATAGGTATATGGTTTCCTAACAACAATATGTCATATACATAAACTATTAGGAAAAACGATAGTGCTCCTACTCACCTTCGTATGTACATAAGACTCGTCTTCATTTTTTAGAAAACTAAACTCTTTGATCATCTCATCAAAACGAATGTTCTAAGTATTTTATTTGTAAGTAATTACATTACCACACATGTCAGCCTTTCTTTTAAAGATCCACTTGAACATTGTAGGTTTTATCCCTTCATTTGACTTGACCAAGGTCCATACTTTGTTGTCGTACATAGAATCCATTTTGGATTTCACAGTTCCGTGCCTCTTCAAAGAGTCTACATTAGATGCAGCCTTTGCGTAGCAAGTAAGATCGTCATAATTCAGGACAAACACATCGTTGCTCTCATTTAAGAAAAATTTATATCTCTCAAGAGTATGACATACCCTACTAGTTTTATGAAGATATTGTGTAACTTGAGCTTCTGACTGTGTCTCATCAACATGTGGCATAAGCTCATGTTCCTATTATTGGTTTTTGTTAGTATGTGGTTCTTGAATTTCTTCAAGTCTAATTTGCTCATACTGCCTCTTTCAAGAATAAATTCTTGTTTAAAAAGATAACATGTCTTGAAACAAACACTTTTGCTCAAAGGGAGCATAGCAGTAATATCCCAAGCTTTATTTAGGATACCCCACAAACAAATATTTGTCAGACTTAGATTCAAACTAGTCTTGACATGATCCGCTTCACTTCAGCAGAATATTCCTAAATTCTTATGCGACTAAGAATTGTTTTCTTACCAAACCATGTCTCATAAGATGTGGTATCCACAGCTCTTGTCGGAACATAGTTGAATGTATGGGAGACAGTTTTTAAAGACAAATCCCCATAGTGAGGTTGGGAGTATTGCATGGCCCATGATGGAACATACCACATCCAATAAGGTACAACTTCCCCTCTCAAACACACTATTAAATTATGACGTGTAGGGTGGGTGGATCCCATTGAGGAAGAATCTCATTCTTCTCTAGATATTTTGAAACTTGTGAGTCAATTATTCTCCACGTCAATCAGATTTTAGTGTCTTAATAATCTTGTCAAGTTGTTTCTCTACTTCTACTCTAAAGGCCTTGAACTTTCAAAGCACTCGAATTTGTGTCGCATAAGATACACATAATCATATATATAATGGTAATCCATGAAAGTGTAAAGTATGAGAAACAACCTTTAGCATGGATCGACATTGAGACATAAATATCAATATATACAAGCCCAAAAAGATTACCTAACATGTTCACCTTTTTCACTACTAGGTGTCTTGGTCATCTTACCAAATAAACAAGACTTGTATGCCTCAAATGATTCATAATCAAATGAGTCCAAGTATTTATCTTTGTGTAACGTAGATAAACGTTTCTTATGCACATGCCCAAGTTTACAATACTAAAGATAAAATAGTTCCAAATATCAAGTTTTTTCCCTTGATGAATGGACTTATCAAGTTCTAGAATATATAAGCAATTGTTTAATGAACCAATACCCTCATTGGTTAATATTCTTAATGGTGTTGTAGCTTGCCCGTGGTTTCTTTTTAAGACATACAAAAAAATTTGCAAACTTTGTCAACTTGGTTTAGTGACTAATCATTGTCTCAGACAAGCAAATGTTCTTGCTGACCTTCTTTCTAATGAGGGTGTAAAGATGGATTCTCATATGTTCTACCCAAATTTTTTGTCTCTTCCTAAAGATATAAAGGGTGTGTTTAGGCTAGATCAATGGGGTTTTCCTTCTTTTAGATTTAGGAAAAGTGCTTTTTAATTTTACATGTAATGGAGTAATACTCCATGTTTTTTATTCAGCTCTATATTTATTAGCTTTTGTAATAATTAATAGATGTAAGGTTTATGTCTCCCTCTAATTGTTATTAATAAAATTTAGGAGTGGCACCCTCCATTGTGTACGGGGTTAGTAATAAAAAAAAAAAACCACATAGAACACACCATCATGCCAAAAAGAACAACATTTATTTTTTGAGTAATAGTAAATCTAATCCACATCCAATGCGGAATTAAATATTATGTTCTTTGTAAATATTGGTACATAATAACAACACTTTAATTGTAGAAGAACTACATTTGGCAAAGAGCGTATAAGACCCTGCAATTAATGTAGCAACTCTTGTTTCAATTCCCACATGTAGTTCGACTTCTCCTTTTTCTAGTAAACTACTATTCCTAAGACTTTGCACATTGGTACAAATATGGGATCCACATTGGGTATTTAATAAACATAGTAGAAGTAAAACTTCACTAAGTTTTTTCAACTTTTAAGTATTTAGATGAACCATAAAATTTCCTTTACAATACCAATTTTTTTTGGATTGGAAATATGTGCCTATAAAACTGTTCATTTTGATCACACTTTTATACTTTATCACGACTATTTATGCTTTTTCCAAACTAGCGTTGGGTTTCCCCTTGAGAAACGATGAGGCATCCCTCAATTCCTTGATAGATTGCTCTTTAGATATTTCATATCTATTAGTCCTAGATTGTGTATCAAACAACATTTTGAGATGCACAGTCATAGACAGAATATCCATCATATTATGCTGCTTTTGTAGCTCAGGAATCAGACGATAGCATGATACAAGCAACAGTGTCATTATCATTTTTATGCATCTCGCTCGCATCTTATATTTCTTGGCTATTATTGTCACTCGAGATAGGTGGAATTGTGGTATCATGGGCATATCTAATTTCATATGCTTGAGATTAATTCTCAAATTTCATACTAGTCTTGAACTTCATGTGGAAAACCGTGTATAATGGATAAATTTAGGCTAAGTTTCCTATTTTGTTAAGGATCCTATAATTAAGGATATGATTGATATCTGATTAAGATTTGGGATTGATTGGATAGGATTTAGAATTGATTAGAATATCTATCTTTCCTTTATTACTGTAGATAATATGTCTATATTCATTGTATCTAATGTCTAGGTTCATTTAGTCTAAATTTATTATGTCTAGATTCATTGTATATACTAGTCATATACAAGCCTATAAATAGGCTTCTTGTACCATTGTAAGTAGGCAACAATTTGATTAATATACACAATTTTTCTTCCAAACTCCTTTTTATTATTCCAACATGGTATCAGAGCTATCCTTCTTTGAGACCGTTTTTGCTTTTGCCTAAGCTTTGTTTGCATTCTCTAAATAGCCTTCATTGCTGTATATTTTTTCAGATTCCATTTCAGCCTTCATTGCTATTATTTTTTATTTCATAAGGCCTTAATTGCCCACTAGTCATTCTATCTCACTAATAGATGTCAAAAGCCATAAAGGTAGAGAAGACATCCATTCTTGAACAAGGAAACTCTAGCTAGCCAAGTGGTCTCAACCCAGAGGAGATTGAAAGATTGAGATGTCTCCTAAACAACCTTGAAAAGCCATTAGGTACTTGTTCTTTGGCATATTCAGGTAAGTTACCTTTTTCATTTGGATTAAATGTCTCAGATTTTACCTTCCTTAACTCTTGGATCATGGACTCAGGAGCCATTGACCACATGACCCACTCATCCAAACACTTTTCAACCTACACACCATGCCCAAGCAATAGAAAAATAGCCATAGCTGATAGATCTCTAGCAACTGTAGCTGGTGTAGGAGATATTAAAGTGAGCCCATTAGTGGCCCTAAAAAACATCCTTCATGTTCCCAAATTATACACCGACCTTGTCTCAGTTAAAAAACTTACTTGAGACTTATGTTGTACTGTGGTATTTCATGATAGTTATTGTGTGTTTTAGGACAAGGATTCGGGAAGGACGATTGGACATGCTAGAGAAAGCGATGTCCTCTACCATCTTAAAGCACTAAATGAGTCAAACATAACCAATGGTAAAGCTTCCCATTCTTTCATTTCAACTATTTCATCCAACAAAGCAAAACCATTATCGATTAGGACATCTATCATTTAAGGTTGTTAAGATGATCCCTCTTTGTTTACAAATTTAGATGTTGAAAATTTCAATTGTGAGGTGTGTGAACTTGCTAAACACACGCGTGTTCCTTTTTCAATAACTAATAAAAGAAGTCCTATTCCCTTCCATCTTATCCATAGTGATATTTGGAATCCATCCACTATTCCTAATGTTTCTGAAGCAAGGTGGTTTGTTTCTTTTATTGATGATTGTACCTGTGTTACCTGGATTTTTCTCCTTAAACATAAATCCGATGTTAGTTTTGTACTCCTAAATTTCTATGCCATGATTAAAAATTAATTTGGGACCAACATCAAAAGATTTAGGTCAAATAATGCCAGGGACTATTTTAATCAAACACTTACCCCATTTTTTCAGAAAAAAGAATAGTTCATGAATCATCTTGTGTTTCTACCCGACAATAGAATGGTGTGGCAAATAGGAAAAATGTCCATATCCTTAAAAAAACCACAGTCCTGTTATTTAATAAAAATATGTCAAAAACATTTTGGGGGAAGTAGTTTTAACTGCTACTTATCTCATAAATAGGCTTCCTTCTAGAGTCTTAGATTTCAAGAGTCTTATGGATACTTTGTCAACATTCTACCCAAACCTCAAAACCACAAATAATTTGGTTCGTAGAGTCTTTGGATGTGTGTCATTTGTTCATGTTCATAGTTAAATTAGGGGAAAGTTAGATCCAAGGGCCCTAAGGTGTGTGTTTGTGTGTTATTCTCCAACTCAGAAAGGATACAAATGTTATCATCCTCCCTCAAAGAAATTCTATGTCTCAATGGATGTTACATTCAATGAAAATGAGTCTTATTTCACTAATTCTTATCTTCAAGCAGAGAATTCATCTAGGCAAGGTGAGGAAAGTTTTCTAGTTAATTTGTCATCCTTTCTTGTGTCTAACCCCACACCAATTTCTGTACCCAAGAATTCACCTGGTTCTAGTTCTGGTTCAGATTTAGGCCTTGAACCTGTGCCTGAAACATTGCCCATGCTTGAAGCACTGCCTGAACATGAAAATGTGCCTGAAACACTATCCATGCTTGAAATATTGCTTGAACCTATACATCAAACACCAAAGAACCACCCTGATTCTACCGTTGGTCATGTGAGATTCAGCAAAGGTAAGATTTTTCCAAGGAAGAAGATGGCCATTCCTAATCCTATGCAAGTTCAAGAGTCCAATCCATATTCTTTGAATGAGGCTACAATTTCTAATCGCTCATTGCAAGATAAAATTGATGTTCAGGTAGATAGGGATGACCAGGATGACCAGGAATTAGAGAGTGTATGAACAACCATTATACCCTCTTGCGCATTTTTTGTCATTCCAAAAATTTTCGCCAGTCCACAAAGCCTTTCTTATGAGTCTAAACACCATCACCATTCCTACAACCTTATTTGAGGCTTTATCTGATGAAAAATGGAAACAAGCTATGAACGTGGAGATGGAGACATTGGAGAAAAATAAAACTTGGGAATTGGTAAAATTGCTAGTCAGAAAGAAACTAGTGGGGTGTAAGTGGGTATATACTGTGAAGTATAAGGTAGATGGGTTGATAGAGAGATACAAGGCATGATCGGTTGCAAAAGGGTATACTCAAACCTATGGAATTTATTACCTTGAGACATTTGCTCCTGTTGCAAAGATGAACATAGTTAGAGTTTTGTTATCATTGGTAGCTAACTATGAATAGGACTTGCAGTATTTTGATTTCAAGAATGCATTTCTACATGGAAATCTAGAGAAAGAAGTCTTTATGGAGTTTCCACCAGGTTACGAAAAGAATTTAGAGGCTCATTCTGTGTGCAAATTAAAAAAGGCCTTCTATGGTCTTAAGCAGTCATCACGAGCATGGTTTGGGAGATTTGCTAGAGCTATGATGCCTATGGGTTACAAACAAAGTCAAGGGGACCACACTTTGTTTGTTAAGCACTCTCCTTCAGGGGGAGTTACAGCTCTCTTGTTGTATGTTGATGACATAATAGTGACAAGGAATGACGTTAAAGAGAACTAGTTGTTAAACCAATGCTTAGTTAAGGAGTTTGAAATCAAAGCATTAGGATGGATGAAATATTTTCTTGGAATTGAAGTTGCTCATTCAAAACAAGGAATTTTGATCTTCTAGAAGAAGTATGTCATGGATCTCCTTAAAGAAATAGGTAAAACAACATGCAAACCAGCTAGCATGCCTATAGATCCGAACCTCAAACTTGGAAAAGCAGAGAAGGATGTCATGGTGAACAGAGAAATATATCAGTGCCTAGTTGGGAAACTTATTTATTTGTCACACGCATGACCAAATATAGCATATGCCGTAAGTGCGATTAGTCAATTCATGCACAACCCAAAAGAAGTTCACTTGCAAGCATCTTATTGGGTATTAAGGAGAGGTATCTGGTATAGAAGGAACGAAGGCTTAATTCTAGAGGCATACACTAATACAGATTATGCTGGTTCAATTGTGGATAGAAGATCAACCATGGGGTAGTGTACTTTTCTTGGTGAAAATCTTGTTACATGGAGAAGTAAGAAATAGAACATGGTCGCTAGGTCTAGTGCAAAAGCTGAATTCAGGGCTATAGCTCAAGGTGTATGTGAACTGCTTTGGTTAAAGATCATTCTCGAAGATTTGAAGATTAAGTGGGATGGCCCAATGAGACTCTATTGTGACAACAAGTCTTCGATAAGCATAGCTCACAATCTTGTGCAACATGACCGAACAAAACACATCGAGATTGATAGATATTTTATTAAGGAAAAGCTGGCGAGTGGATTGATTAGTATTTGTGTCCACACATGGTCAACTTGCCGATGTACTTACCAAAGGGTTGAGCAGCTCAGCGTTTCAAAACAATTTATCCAATCTGGGAACATAGAACACCTATTCACCAGCTTGAGGGGGAGTGTGGAAAACCGTGTATAATGGATAAATTTAGGCTAAGTTTCCTATTTTGTTAAGGATCCTATAATTAAGGATATGATTGATATCTGATTACAATTTGGGATTGATTGGATAGGATTTGGAATTGATTAGAATGTCGATCTTTCCATTATTACTGTAGATAATATGTCTATATTCATTGTATCTTATGTCTAGGTTCATTTAGTTTAGATTCATTATGTCTAGGTTCATTGTATATACTAGTTATATGCAAGCCTATAAATAGGCCTCTTGTACCATTGTAAGTAGGCAACAATTTGATCAATATATACAATTTTTTTTCCCAAACTCGTTTTTATTATTCCAATACTTCATATTAAAATTGAGTCATATAAAGTGGCTTGTGTGTTCATGTGTTCATGCATTCTACAACAAGAAAATAAAGATAGAGTATGGCTTTGTATTTATGCAATAAGCAAAACCAAAATACAAAATATATGGGCATAAAATTTTAGTTTTGTTCCCACTATTTTATCCAAATCAATATCCCTCATAATTGATTCAAGAATTTTCATAATATTCTTAATGGGTTAGGATCCTATTTTAATTACTTTTAATCTTGAGTTTGCTCAACAAATCAAAAATAATTTCAATAGGCAAATAATAATTATTAATTACAACTTTTGTAATTCTCAGGTATTTAGGTATCAGCTCTTGATACATATCACATATGTCTCTTAATTCCTGTCCTCAAAGACACATGACCTTTAATTAGCTCAACAGGACACGAGTCTTTGTTAAATCAAACCCATTATTCAGAGATCACATCTCATAGTAGAAACATATTCTAGGTATAACAACTTTGAGTTAGCTCAACAAGTTATCTTGATAAAAACGTTTAAACTCTAATAATGGAAGGTAACTATTCATATTTTAATATTTTTTAATTAAATCAAACTCATTATATGGAGATCATAGCTCATAGTCGAAATATATTCTGGGTAGAACAACTTTGAGTTAGCTCAACAAGTTATCCTAACAAGAATTATTTAGGCCATGATAATGGTTATGATTTAATGCTTTTTTTTGTTAACGGATAAATTATAGTCTCATCATGCACATATATCATATATGAAAATATATATATATATATATATATATGATCAAATGAAGCATACAATATGCAATAGAATAAATTTAATTATTTTATGAAGTCTAAATCACATATGATAATTCATTCAAATAATAACATTAAAATTATATTTAAAATTTCAATCATGAATCTGTATGTATATTAATTCTAATCACATTAGAATTGATTTAATTGAATAATTTGAGAAGTTTCCGGACCATAATTAGTTAAACAAAATTATTAGGTAGACAAACTAAGAAAGAAAGAAAATCAAGGACCCAAATGCAAAAAGGAGAACCTTTCCCTTTAAAGGCGCGGTCAAACAATGCATCTTGACTAGATTTTCCCTTTTGTTTTAAATTTCAATGGGGTCAAAAGATGCAACTTAACACTGAGGCTCGACTAAGAGAAAGTTAGCTGCATCGCACACACGCTAACCTATTCTCTTTATTTATTTATTTTTTATTTTGGACGTCGTTAGAATGACGTTGTTATGGAGTGTAGGTTTTCATCCAAAAAATTGCATCGTCAATGTCCATCTTCTTCCTCTGAATCTTTTCCTACGATGGCAATTAGGATTTGGTCAACTTCTGTTGATGAAGCTTTGTCCATTTAACCAAGATACGGTCAGATCTCATCTAGTAAAGATCCGGCCAAACGGATTCTCGCCGGCCGTAGTCTCAGCTTTTATTTGGCTGAGACTAGATAGATTCAGGCCATCCTATGGTATTGTTGAGGCCAGATCTAGAGGTAATCAGCTCTCTTCTTAGATCCCGCTATGTCCTTGATCCGATTATCATATTTGTTTGCCAGAACTTCGTTGCAATAAGCCTAGTCTTTTTGGTCAGGCAGTCACACGTTGGCCATCTCCCTTGTTTGCACTACCAGAATCTTTTTCGTCAGATGAACAATTGCCCAAAGATTTTGTTTTGTCTATTGCCCAAGACAATCTTCGACAGTCAAACCAATTCTTTTTATTTTTATAAATAATATCCAAATTTCCAAAAAAACAAGATTTTCAATATTTTTTTGAACAGTGTTTGAAAAATCTTTAAGAAAACAAAATTTTCATAAAAGGTTTTCTGTCTTATAAACCAAACTAAAATTTTGAATCAAATTTCGTATGAATATTTTGTAACAAATTTTCAACATATAGTATTGTGTCAATTCTTGGTGTTGGAGAGTTATTTGTATAGAGCAATTATGAGACTTCTTGTTCTAGAATAATTCAATAATAGGATATTTTATCAAATAAGATATCTAGTAGTTTTAAACTGCTTTCAAAAGGAAATCCATTCACCACTAGAATTATTATATTTATCAATAAATCCTTAGGATTAATTATTTGACAAATTAATCCCATAATTATCACATGATTATTTTAATCAATTTAACCCAGGAATTAGCTTTTTTCTGTGTGACCGTTTAGGTTCCTAATCACTTGACAATAAATATAAATTTTGATCTCAGAATTGATTGGTTTTAGTACAAAACCAACAGCAAGGTTATAAGTTCTATAACCTTTTAGAAAAGTAAAACTTCCTAAAGACCTTATGATCCTAAATCATTTAATTTTGAGCAATTTAATAGTTCATTTGACCTATTCTTGCTAAAAAAGTGTTTGGGCATCAAAAGGAATCAAAATGAGGAAGAAATTGCAAGAAAATTGTGATGCGGACTTGGATACAGATTCAATGCGGATCCATGATCCGAACTTGTGATTTAGACTTGAAAATAGGCATGCACACATCCGTTTGCCTAGAAACGACAAAACTTCACCATGGACAGAATGCATACTACGAGCAATTAGACATGATGCAGATTTCCAAGTTGCTAACGTGGATGTCTGAATGACCCATACGAACATTTGGATTATGAAATTTACCATCTAATGGTTAGTTTATGCAGAAAGTTGAATTTAACTATTAGAAACTATTTCTAGTTATAAATATTAATATGTATTGGATTAATGAAAGACTTTTAAGAACTTTTTCCCTACAAAGTTTACAAGTGTTTTAGAATGATTTTGGGACAAAATACTCTAGTTGTGTTGGGACTTGTAGTTCTTTGGTACGTAGTTAAGTCGGGTTGTATTGTGTTCTTCAAAGTGAGAGTGATAGCATTCAAGTGTAGCTTTGTGAGGGTTGATTGAGTGAATTGTAAAACTCTTTGCGTCAACTAGAAGGTACTAGGGTGAGCAAAGAGTGATCCCTATTGTGTATATATTGGTTTGCGTCACCAACTTGTAAAGAAGCATAATAGTGGATTTGAACTCTAAGTTGAAGAACTTGGCAGTAGATGTAGGTGTCGAGTTTGGCACCGGACCATTATAAATTTGTTGTGTCTCTTACTATCCACTCATTATTTATTGTTCTTATTATTGTTTATTTGAGTTATCTGTTTGCTTTATCATTATCTGGGCATATTTTTAAGCGTGCTCACTTAGGCAAAAATTGCTTAGTTGACGTGCAAATGTGAGCATAACTGAACTCAATTTTGTGCAACCTAATCACCCCCCTCTTAGGTTGCTTGTGGGCCCCTACAGTTGGTATTAGAGCTTTATGTGTACTTAAATGCCTTTTTGGAATAAATCAAGAACATGACTGAATATGTGACAATTGTAGAGAATTGATCTTCTTAGAGTTTTTTTAAACTAGTGATGGTTTTTGTATTACACTTGATAATTTTTATGGAATCTTTTTGAAAATTATGCATTCTTGGTGTATTTTGACTCATTTATAAAATTGTAGTTTAGTGTAACTAGTTAACTTGAGTGATCATGGAGGAAAAATGTACTTACGTGCACTTTTTTGTTTACGCATATTGAACATACATTATTTTTATGATTTTCACAAAAATTACATTTGGATTTGTTTGTGCTATTTATGTGGTTGAATTGACTGACCAACAAAATACTTTATGCCTTTTTTTTTTCGAAGGACAATATGTGTTTTTCTATATTTACACTATACCTCATTGTAAGATCATTTTGGATTTTCAAGAAACAATAGTTGAAATTGTAGATTTTACTTTTCTAAAATTTTTCATAAAAAGATACAACTTTCTTACCTTTCAAACTATCATGTTATCCAAGTTCCATATTCATCATTAAAGAACATTACATGAATTGTTTTGGAAGGTACTTTGATAAAATTTTATTTGGTGCATATTTCTTATATCCATCCTTGAAAATTTTATTTGGTTCCTTATTTTAAAAAAAATGAACTTACTTTGCTTCATATACTATTTTACTCAAACAAAAATCCATGTCTTTTCGAGTTAAATCTTTTTGATACACGTAGAGTTGTGGAACACACCAAGATCACCTTGAAACGAGTTTGCCTCGAATCGTATGACTTGAAAATCTCGACCCTCAAGATCTAGGCTAGGTTATGTTGTGAAAACAAGAAGACCTAATCTAAACTTGTAGGATTTTTGAAGATCAAGAAAATAAATCTCTAAGAAAAAGGGGTTTTGGTCTTCGAATCACTCCAATCAAATTGGGAGCAGTTCTTAATTAGCGAAGAATCAAGAAAACTCTCAATTAAGAGATAACTCACAATATTATTGATCCATCCTATATTTCCTACAAGGGTTTGTGTCCTATAAATGGGCACTTGAAGAATAATCTACAAACTTACTAAAATAGTAGCACTAGTTGTAACCTTTCACAATTAGATAACTATCATAAAGGGTACAACTTGTAAACAAACAAAATAACATATAATTAAAATTGCAACTAAATGTTGTGTCGGTACATGCGGCAGAACCCACAATGCGGGTATGAGGTGCGGCTTCATCCTTCAAGTCTTGTTCCTTGCGGTTGAACCTTCTGACCATACCCGTAGTTGAATCCAAGGCGCCGATTCGTCTGTGGGTTTAGTTAGAATCTTTTTTCCAGCTTTTTTTCCATATCAAATTCTTCCTTAGAAGCTTGACCATAATCTTGAACACCAAGTAGATGAACATTTGACAAATATGATAAATCTATTTGCTTTCAGGTCATGCTTTGAGTCCTTAAAACCCTCCAATTCGCATTGACAAATTGGTATATGTTGGTTTGCTTCACCAACTTGTGAAGAAGCTAGTATTGGATTTGAACTCCAAGTTAAAGAACTTAGAAGTGGATATATGTGTTGAGTGTAGTACTGAACCACTATAAATTGGTTGACTCTTACTCTCTACTCTTTATTTATTGTTTTTGTTATTTGAGTTATCTATTTACTTTATCATTAACTTTGTATATTTTTAAGTGTGCTCACGTAGGCAATAATTCCTTAATTGAATTGGATAAAAATTTGAGCATAATTGCACTTGATTCTGTGCAACCTAATTTACCCCTTCTTTTAGGTTGCCTTTAGGGCCCTACACTTCCCCGTACAGTGGAGCCTGCATCCTTAGTTATATAGTAGCTCCTTGCCTCAAGAGGTGCTTCTGTACATTGTAGAAATCTATTTAACCAGGCTCCACGTCAGCTCAGCCACATTACCCATATGGGGCCTTTGACTTTCATTTGGCTCTTTTGACTAAGAACACATCGTTCTTACCTGGCACTTTGACTATGTATCTTGGGAAACCCAATATATATTCCATTGCTGTTATATCGTCATTAATGCTGTTACATCCTCATTAATTATTCTAACACCAAGTGCTCTTCCAGATAAGTTACATGTCTTATCTCATATATTAGCTTTTGGTTCCTTGTTATTAAGGTAACTCTAGTATTTTACAGAACATTATTCCTTGCTTAAATTTCCTTTATCAGAAACACCATTCCTGACTTAAGCATCGGAGCTTTTACGGGGATAAAATCTCCTTGCATTTAAGACTTCTTGCCTTGTAGAACAACCCATTGAGTGCATACGTGGAAAGCAGAAATTGAAGACTCCACAATTGGCATCATCTGTGGGAACAATTGTTCAAGTGTTCTTTTGCTTATTTCCCCACTTAAAAATTCTTGTAACAGATAGTTTGAGTATGCTGTGATTATGCCTCCAAAACCTACTATCAAGAAAGGTACTCTTACTATTCGTGAATTACCCCTTTCTTCTTTTGCTGGGGAGCATCAAAGTCCTCAAGAATCTCCTGAGGGACAAAAGGAAATGTCCCCCACAAACAAAGATGCCATGGCTAAAATGGTGGAGTTCGTCAAAGAAAATCCAGGTGTTTTTGAACAATTGGTTTAACTTTTTAAGAAAAAAGGCAAAGAACCCCACGAACAAAGATGCCATGGCTAAAATGGCAGAGTTCGTCAAAGAAAGTCCAGGTGTTTTAACAATTGGGTCAACTTTAAAAAAAAAAAAAGGCAAAGAACCTACTGAGTCCTCTAAACATCGATCGAAGCCTTTTTACGAGAAGTATGAAGAGTCTTACTCTAGGTAGACAAAGAAGTCTAGTACTGACCGATTGGGAGAGCGTTCACTTAGAGAAGTTACACCGGAGGTTTCATTAGGAAACATAACCCCCAAAGGTAAGTCTGTCTTCCTTCCTCAAGTGTTAACCAAACATCTTCGTTTGTGCCCGAGGTCAATGAAGATACACTTCCCAATAATTTTAAATGGCCTAACATCCCATACTACGACAGACGTGGTGATCATAAAGACCATGTCCATGCATTTATCTTGGTGTTTATTCTTTACCAAGTGACTAACGCAGTGATCTGCTGAGCTTTCCCTTGTTATCTTATAGGGAATGCGAGAAAGTAGTTCTAGTCCTTGCCTCCCAATAGTATCCGAAGTCTAGACGAATTGACTTCTAAATTTATAGCTCGTTTTGTTTCTTCTAAGCCTCTAAGCAAGAAGTAAGCTTCCCTAATGCATCTTTGGCAAAATGCTAATGAATCACTTCGGGGATATCTGACTCGTTTTAGCAATGAGTTCCTCCAAGTCCCTGATCCTAATGATCAAGTTACGATGGCAGCCTTCATTCATGGCTTGTTGCCAGGTAGGCTTACCACTCAGTTGCATGAACATTATCCCAAGACCCTAGTGAGCTTTGGGAGGGCGTAAGACAGGGCATTCAAGGGAAAGAGGCGAATAAGTTGAAACGTGAGCTTCAAGCCTCTAAGTTGGATAAAAAAGACCGAGAAGGAAAATATAAACATGGTGATGAAAACACCTCTTCGGGTAGAGGCAAAGACCATGTAGTGTATTTGACAGGATAAGAAAGGGAATATCATCCATTTCAGATGCACCATTGACTCCATTGAATGGTAGCCAAACTCAGATATTGGCTGTTATGAAGCAGCAGAATATTGGTAGGCCACCACCTCGGATGGTTGGTAAAAAAGGGAGGAGAAACTTCCAATCTTTATTGTGCCTACCATAGAGATGTTGGGAATGAGACAGAAGACTGTTATGATTTAAAAAGGGAAATTAAAAATTTGATTCAACAAGGGTATTTGAGACAGTTTGTCAAAGACAATACCCTAGCACATCAGAAAGATAGCCGATATGACTGTCAACCACCTCGAGGGGGGAGGGGGGAGGTTGGCAAGACCAACAAGATGGGGATCGAAGGGACCAACAAGAGCATTTCAGTAATCGAAGATAGAAGGGATGGGTCCCTTGATCTTGGTATCGATGTGGCTGGAGTCATCAATACCATTTGTGGCGGTCCTAGTGCAAGGGACAGCTGAAGTTATCATAAAAGAACATATCGACAATTTGCTTCGCATTTTGTTGAGCTGAACTCTCGTCTTTCACAGACGCTGTCATATGAACTTGATGACCCTATGCTTGCTGCTTTGGGAACCAACGAAGCCTTAGTAATTGAAATAGTTACTAACAACTACTTGGTTAAAAAGTCTATATTAATGCTAGGAGTTTAGCAGACATCATGTATTATTAGACCTTTCAACAGATGGGTTTGACAGATAGTCAGTTCTTTCCAGTTCGGACTCCCCTAGTGCGATTTGGGGGTCAAGTTGTGCATCTTGAGGGCATGATTACCTTGTCGTCTACCATTGGTAGATACTCCAAATCCAGGACACTTCAGGTCAATTTCATTGTGGTGAAAGCGAACACCCCTTATAATATGCTGCTTGGGCATCCGACCCTTGATGCTCTTCGGGCTATTTTTCCACGAATCACCTGAGCATGGAATTCTCTACTCCTGGGGGGATAGCTGAAGTCACAAGTGATGTCCGGACTGCTAGAGAATATTACTTTGCTACTCTACAAGCGGCCTCTTCGGCTGGCTCTAGTCACCAGAATGCACCGAAGCTGAACTTAAACAGTTGTGGTTCTTCAGGGGATCTGGTGCTGATTCTTGATGTTATGGAAACTCCTCCATCCAAGAAGTCACCTCAATTGGAAACCAGTGATGAGATGAAAATGATGATATTGGATGAGAAAAATCCTAAGCATATTGTTAAAATAGGCCGAGTTCTACCTTCTAAGACCCAAGACGCTTTAATAGCATTATTAAAAAATTTAAAAAGGTATTTTCCTAGACAGCTAATGATGTCATTGGGATTTCACCCAAGTTGATAATTCATAGATTGAATGTGGATCCTTGGATCAAACCTATTCAGCAAAAGAAAAGACATTTTGTCCTTGAGCGTGGTCAAGCCATTTCTGAAGAGGTTGATAAATTGTTGGCTGCCAAAATGATACGGGAAGTTCAATATCCGACTTGGTTCGACAGCCTAGTAATGGTCAAGAAAGCCAGTGTTGGTTGGAGGATGTGTGTTGATTATACCGACCTGAATAAAGCTTGCCCAAAGGATTGCTATCCTCTACCTCGAATTGATTCCCTAGTTGATTCGGCCACTGGTAATGAAATTTTTTTTTTGGATGCCTTTAAGGGGTACCACCAAATCGGAATGACTGGAGAGGACCAAAACAAAACCGCTTTCATCACTGATCGTGGAGTTTATTGTTATATCACTATGCCCTTTGGACTCAAGAATGCAGGGGCCACTTATCAATGCTTGGTGGATAAAATTTTCCATCAACAGATAGGCAAGATAATTGAAGTAATGATTTTCTTGTCAAAAGAAGAACTGTTGATGTTTTTATTGATAATTTAAGAGAAGTATTTTGAGTTTTACTGGATTGTCAAATGATACTTAACCCGAACAAATGTGTTTTTACTGTTTAGTTGGGGAAGTTCCTCAGCTTCATGATTTCTTCTCGGGGAATAGAGCCAATCTTGATTAGGTCAAGGCCATTCAAGATATGGCCCCACCTACCTCAGTTGAAGACGTTCAAAGGCTTACTGGACATTTGGTTTCTCTGAACAGATTTTTGTCTAAGTCTACTTAGCACAGTTTACCATTTTTCAAGGCTTTGAAAAGGCCAGCCAGTTTGAGTGGACTTTAGAATGCCAACAAGCTTTTGATCAACTAAAGGGGCATTTGCACTCTTTGCCAACATAAGTTTCTCCAGTCACTTAGAGAGACTTTGTTTCTTTATCTTGCAGTTGCTCCCGAGGCTATTAGTGCGGTCCTTGTTAAAGAAGAGGCTGGGGTTTAATATCCCATTTATTACGTTAGCCGAGCTCTAAATACACTTGAGACTCAATAAACTTTGATTGAGAAACTTGTTCTCTATTTGGCACATATAGCTCGGCAACTGAAGCCCTATTTTTGGCTCACTCGATTTGTGTCCAGACAGATCAATCACTTCGGCAAATAATGACTAAGCCAGAAGCTTCCAGAAGACTGATGAAATGGGCTGTAGAGCTTGGGGAGTATGATCTTTCTTATGAACCACGTAAATCCCTTAAAGCCCAGGCTTTAGCTAATTTTAGCTGAATTTACCTCGGGTCACTGTTCAAAGACGCCGATACTTCGGTTGAGAAACAAACTTGGGTTCTATTTGTCGATGGGTCCTCTGGGAAGGAAGGTAGTGGTGCTGGATTATTATTACAAAGCCAAGAAGGCTAAGAATGTTGCTATTCACTTTGTTTTGATTTTTCACCCTCTAATAACGAAGTCGAATACGAAGCACTTATTGCTAGATTAAACATTGCTCTTCGGCTGGGGGTTCACTGAATCCAAGTTCACATTGATTGACAACTTTTTGTGAATCAAGTTTGGGGGAATATGAGGCCAAGGAACAAAGTGTGCTCAAATATTTGGCTAAAGTTAAATAGTTAATTGGATATTTTGAAGCATTCATCATTTTCAGAATTCCCCATTCTTTGAATAGCCGAGCTGATGCCTTGTTAAAATTGGCTTCCACTTCTTTTGCTGAGCTCAACAAAA